>CVMT01000011.1:832181-887319 GCA_000985935.1 Talaromyces islandicus | reverse complement strand
TTTTTTTTGTTTTTAAAAAAAAAAAAAAAAAAAAAAAAAAAAGGAAGTAAAATAAAATAGAACATTATTACAGCCACTCGGACCGACAAAAAGAATGGCGTCCATGTTCAGCTTTGGATTTTCCGGCGACGATATCGAAGACGAGGTCGACGCGGGGGCGCCTGATACGACAACTCATACTGATAATGAGAAGAATAATAGCACAGCAAACAATCTGCCTGAGATTTTTCCTGCTGAAAAACATCAGATTGAAGAATGGGTGAGCTTTGTTCCATTTCTGTTTGCGCTTTCATGTGCAAAACTCTGACCGTCGTCTAGACATCATCTCTTCCTTCGCAAATTGCATACAGCACATTAAAACTGAAAAGCTCAGCGAATGATGAATATCTTCTCGGCCGCAGAGAGATTTTCGATGTGCGCACCCAGCTCATGGCCGAAGATGCCCCTGACCACGACGAACTCATCTCGGGTCTTGAGCAAGGCGATCTCAAACCGAATTTCTACGAGGGTGGCTTCAAAACGTGGGAATGCGCGTTGGATCTAGCCAGGCTGGTTCTTCAGCAGCAGGGACCAAAACCAGATCGAGAGGAGAGTTCCCGGTTTTGGAATGATGTTGAAGGCGATGGGTTCCATGTCATTGAGCTGGGCTGTGGTACTGCAGTGCCCACATTGGCATTATTTGCTCGCTTGCTTTCCCTGCCTCTTTCTTCTTTTGAAGAGTCAAGGAAAAAGAGAACCTTTAAATTTACGCTGGCTGATTATAATTCGAGCGTTTTGCGAATGGTCACATTGCCGAATCTGCTCTTGACATGGTGGCTCAGCACTACGATATCACAATCCGACGAATCAACAGAAGCCCACAAACCAGACGAGGGCGAACTTGATATTGATTCTGCGCTGCTCGACGCGTTCCAGACCGACCTTTCCAAACGCGGAGTCACCATTGATTTCATCTCTGGCGGATGGTCGTCACAGTTCGTGGATCTTGTTTCCGGGGGGAACAACCAGCGAGAACAAAGTATCCCGCGTCTTGTTCTGGCTAGCGAGACTATATATTCGCCATCCTCGCTAGATTCGTTTTCCCAAACGCTGGTGCAGCTTCTGCGAGGAGGTATGCAGGCCAGCAGGGCGTTGGTCGCCGCGAAAAAGGTGTATTTTGGCGTCGGCGGTGGTATTGATGAGTTCTTACACGTCCTGCGCCAGCAGCCATTGCAAGAAAACGAGCAGTTGGATACACGGGAGAGTAGTGAAGTTACTTCGGAAGGGGTAGGGCGTATAATTTTGGAGATTAACGTGCACACAAGAACCTAGAAATATGAAATTCTCGACAAGAAACACTACCTATTTGTGGCAGATGGATTTTTATGTACAATACACATGTCTTCTGACAGCTCGATTTCTCACCAAAGAAAAACCAAAAACAAACAAAAGGAATGTCTAATCTAGTCATAAATGCTGACAACCTTTCCGTCTTGCATGCGGCCCACGCGCTCCTCTTCTCTCTTCTTGTTCTGGGTTTCATAGTGGGAAATCACCGAAGATAGGTCGGCTTGAGATCCGGGCGAGACGTTGAGGCGCGAGTAATTGTTGAAGACCCTATCAGTTTCATTCCACATTAGCAACAAATAAACCCATAGAGTCAAAAGTATATGCGTACTCTGGGGTGCGCAGGTCAATGTAGTCCGAGCGCGGAGTACCGACAAACAAGTGGCGGTCCGCAGCAGCCTTCTCCAGGGCGGCCGTGTGAATGGCATTTCGCTCCTCAAAGACCTTCTCGTTGGGGGTGTATTTCTGGATGAGGCGGGTCACCCAGGAGTCCTCGGAAGCATTGGTGATGCGGTAGAGCACGAAGCCGGCAGCAAAAGTCGAGACGGCAACATAGAAACTTGGCTGTGAGGAACAAACAGGGCGTTAGCTAAGTTTGCAACCCTCAATTAATAGGAAAGCTTGCTTACCCCGAAGCCTTCATTCACAGGCCCGTGGTGGTGGCCGTGGGCAGCATCCGACGCAAACCGGCGCGGCGGCTGACGCAGCAGCTGCCTGGCTGAAGCAGCCGATCGCCGAGCAGCAAACATGGCGTTGTGAGGTGGAATGGGCAGAGTTGGAGATGGGGCGTTTCGTCTGCCTCAGACTTGTCGCTGCAGGTTGCTTGACGTTGGCGGCCGAGCTCGTCACGAGTGGGGTCACGTGATTTAATTTGCCATTGGCCAATAGGAGCCTACATTGTAACCCACTACTAGATTGATGACACGTGACTTCCCCGCCAGCTTGTCTGGTCGCGTCGGGCAAGAAACAAACAATCAATCAATCACCGCCATCATGAATATGCCAACATGAGGAGAAGTCGAGTCAGTGCTCATCTCACGATCCATTGGCCCACTTCATGTGACGGCGTGATCTTCCGGGCCGAGCCTTTAGCAATACTAGAATGGCGACCTAGATAATGACTACGTATCGAGAGCAATGTGACCGACAACTGACAACGCCCGCCGTGCATCTGTGCCGCCTGCCTCATTCCTGGATTTTCTCCTTGGGTCAGCATTGAACGTCGGCTTTGGGTCTTCCAACGCAGACTCTCTACTAAATCCAGCTAGCTGCTGGGTCAGTCGTGAAGCTGTCCGACGGCTGGCGGGTCATCTTGCTGCGTTGTCTGCGCCAAGCAGCGAATCCTCATCCTCCCAGCCTTGGGCCTCATGCATCCGCGACAATGGTCCGCTCCACCTCCGGATGTAGTCGTCTATAGGCTCAATCCTTCCAGTAAAAAAAAAAGTTGTCCGGGTCGAATTGAAATCGGCCCCCCTTACTTGTGCGTTTCCGGTTTATTTTATTTTGGGGGTGTTTCTGGTCGGCTGCTGCCCAGCAGACTACTAAGTGATAGTTGATACCCAACTACTCACTCATTGGCACACTTTGCCTCGGAACGGCAATTCTGTCTATTTTCAGTCTATTTTGGCTCCTTTCGCTCTACCTCTAAGAGCCTTATCTACTGACGTGGTTGCATGGTTTAGTTTGCTTCACTTACATTGGGATATGCTTGCTGACCCGCCAGCCCTCTTTGGGCTGCCATCCTGCCTTTAGTGGGACTGTTGCGGAATGTGTGCGTTTTCTTGCTTTCCTCTAGCATGAAAACACATTTTCTGAAACTACTTTTCTGCCTTCCTTTTCTTCTTTTCTTTTTTTGTTCCTCGCTATCGCGGCTACTTAGTTTCCCTTCCAGGGCTCTTGCTAATCCAGCATTGACGTCGTCAACTTCCTCTTTAGTCTATCTGCTTTTTGAATATTATTATTCCTTTTATTTAATGTCTCATTCGCTGTCTGTATGATATCAACTCTCGCCCGAGTTTCCGTAAGACAACCACCAGTGGACCTTGTCCAGATATTTACCTGTGGGTTCATGATTTGACTACTACCCAAGCCACGTTTTGCATTACATCTGGCACCAAGTTGGATGAAGCGCTAAGCATTGACAGGCCATCCCCGACAGTCGAAGAAAGTCTGGGCTATATATTCCACCTCCCATCTTCCTGACACATAAGGGTATCGTCCTGCAGCACTACCCACCATTGGGAACACGATAGGAAAAGAAGGCCTGGTCGTATCTCAGTCTCCTCACCAGACCCATCATCCTCGATCGACCGGCCGTAGCCGACATCGCGCCATGGCCAAGAAAAACAAGGCCAAGAAGGATGCTAAGAAGAAGGCCCAAAAGGGCTCTGGAGAGACAGCCGAGGGCCCGGCATCACAAGTCCAGTCGCCTGCTCTGACTCCGAAGGATGATCCTGCTCTTGCAGAGGATGCAGCTATTTCTGTTCTTCTGGATTCAACGGAGCAACTGCCTGAGACCGCAGTCATCGATCTTGATGCGGACCAGCAACAACAACAACAACCACCACTAACACCACCACCGGAGGAATCTGAAATGATACAGAAAGAAGAAGAAGTAGTAGGAGAAACAGACCCGGCGCCACCTGCAACCGGAGATGTGGATCCTACTGAGCCAGAGATGACAGACCCGACACCAGGCCCAGCGCCAGAGTCCGCCCCTGAGATCACGGATGAAGCAGTTAATGATGCTGAGTGGGAAAAGGATGTTGATGAGCTGGAGAAGCTGTTGGAAGAAATCAATGCTCCACCGGAACCGGCAGCAGATGCCACGGAAAAGGACCCTGCAGAAGAAGAAGCACCCGAAAAGAACTTTGCCGAAGAAGAACCAGTCGACCTTACACAGGAAGAGAAAGAGGACGAGCCAGAGGTAGCCACGAAGGCGCCAGAAGAGGAACCACCAGCACATGTCGACGAAGAAGACAACTACGACTACGACGACGCCCCAGCAAAGCCATCCGATGAACCCCACCCGGATGAGCCAGCCGGCATTCCAGAAGAAATAACCACTGAACCCAAAGAGGAACCAGTCGAAGCTCAGCAGGATCTACATGAAGAAGAACCTGCGGAACCAGAGCATATTCCCGAAGAGGAATACGAGCCGGAGCATATCCTCGAAAACGAAGACGAACCAGAGCATATCCCCGACGAGAAAGACAAACAAGAGCACGAAGAGGAAGACGAACCAGAGACTCGTTCAGTCAGCGGGAAGATGTCAAGGTATCCAACTCATCCGCCAGCACCGATGCCGTTACCATCACCTGTGCTCAGCGAGCCTCGTTCCATTCATTCACCAGTGCCCGAGCATCCTCTCTCGCGACATGGCTCGCCTCTGACCTACCACGTATCACCCACGTATCGATACGCAACCCCTCACATGCACCCTTATAGTCCTCATATGATGGGTATGGCCGGTCCTCCCCCTCCTCCGATGCACCCTGGAAGCATTGCTCCATCCTCAACAAGTTTTGCTACTGCATACCACTCTCCCATCATGGACCATGCTCCTATGCCTCCTCCATATGGCTATCCAAGGCGCCCTAGTGGGCTCAGCAATGGAGGCTTCTACAACGGCAAAATGGACCGTACACAGTCTGGAGGCAGCAGCCATAGCCACAGTCATAACCATCATCGAACGGAAAAAGCAAATGGGTCACCTGAAGAGAAAAATCACGAACACCACCATCTCATGGGCCGTATCGAAAAAGTAATGCCTGATATATCGCGGCTGATGGACAGCTTCAAGGATACCCAGGGAAAACTGCAAGCCCGGGAAGCGGAAACACGTCAATTGCAAGCACAGCATGAACAAGCGCTCATGCATAAGGACTTCTATATCGAAGCGCTCCAGGGACAGATGCGAAAGGCTGCCACCGAGACAGCAGAGGAGTATACCAAGCTGAAGAACGTCATCAGTGAGCTCCGAACAGAGCTTAGCAATCAGCAAGAGAAGGTCAAGGACCTGGAAGAGTGCCTCGCAGTGTCAAGGAAAGAAAAAGAAGAACTCGAGAGTATCAAAGCCGGCATCGAAACCGAAATCCAAGGCTTGAAGAAGAAAATCGAGGAGCTGCAGCTTGAGCACGAGAGAGCTGTGGAGGAGGCCAAGGAACACGAACGCACCGAGCTGTCTCTGCAAAAGGAAGAGCTTACCAACTTATTCGAGGAGATTCGGGCCGAAGACGAAAGTGCTGCCAACGACCGGTACAATGAACGTGAAAAGGAGCTTATTGATGAAAGGGAGGCTCTAAAATCTGCCTGGGAAGAAGAAAAGCGACAAATTGAAGAAGCACAGGCAGCCTTGAAGAGTGAGCTCGAGTCTACTCAAAACGACCTGCATGTATCGCGTGAAGATGCTGTTGCCAAAGCCGAGATCCTCGAGACCAAGGAAAAGGAGCTCGAGTCTACAAAGACAGAGCTTGAGTCACGACTGGGAGAGTTGCACGAGGCGCAGGATGAATTGGCTTCGACAAAGACAAAACTGGAAAGCAACCAAGCCGAATTGAAATCGACCCAGGCAGAGTTGAACTCAACGCTCGAGGAGCTCGCTGCTAAACAACTGGACTTAGAAAAAGGCCACAAGGAGTTCCAGGAAAACCACGCAAATCATACAGCAGAAAGGGAGAAACTCACTGCATTCCACTCAGCCCAAATCGAAGCTCTTCATGGCACCCATTCAGCCCAACTCGGCGACCTACGCAGCACTCACGAGACATCCTTGAAAGAGGTAGAAGATCGCTGCAAAGCTCTTGTGAGTCAGCTTGAGGAAAAGGAAAAGGCCTGGGCTGCCGAAAAATCCGAACTAGAGAAACAGCTTACCGAGAAGGCGGATGAATTGACATGTCTTGAAAGGGAAAGAGAAGCTTTGGAGCAGGGCGATATTGCTCGCGAGAAACATTTGCTGTCTGCAGTTGACGAAATGCGTCGCACAATTGACAATATGGAGAGTGACCGCGAAAAGTTGCGGAAAACCCTGCAGAGCCTGGGTGAAGCTACAGATCTCAAAACATCCAAGGGGGATCAATTCTTGTAAGTACTGACGTCTGCAGGCATCCGGGAGTAATCCTTGTCGTCCTCGGACCTATTCACTCGTTATACCATATTTTCCTTTGTTATCTTATGAATGTGAACGACTTTTATGATGTCTGTCACTTATTTTCTTTTCATATACTTTGGAAGAATTTTAGGATTCATTCTAATCTGATTTGTTTTAATATAGTATGGAGTCTTTCGGTCAACTTCGCAAACTCATTGTTGAATTGTCCAAAGAGCATTTTTCATTTCTCCCAATCGACCCACCCAAGGACATTTTGGAGAAAATCCCGCCTGAAATGCCTTCATTTCTAGATAACACCACTGCGGCCCGAGAGTTGCGAGCTGCCTATATCCAGCACGTCGTGTCCAAGACGTTGACCTACCGCGTCTTCCAGCCTTTCTTGTTCACCCTTGGACGCCGTTACGACAAAGCAGACACCTTTTTCCAAGTCTTGTCCATGGATATCCGCCGCAAGTCTGTTCGCCGCGAAGCCTTCTGGAGACAGCAGACCCTCAAAGCTGCATACACCACATCGGATGCCAAACAGTCCATCAACGTGGTAGCTGCCGTCATTGTAGACGAGATTGTCGACCACATCAAGCATTTTGCCGACCCCAAGCAACTCGATGCTCTGCTGAATGGCGTTCGCCGAATCGTCAAAATCGCGGCAGAAACCTGGCGGCATGCCCGTGTCGAGCGTGAACTCGTCCTCGCTACCATGCCTGCTCCAGAGTCTGATGGAGTTTTTAACGAAGAATGGGAAGAATACACCTGCGGAAGAAGAAGAAGCACGGAGAACCTGGTCTCCGGTACCACCGCCACATCTCGCTCTGTTGTTTTGCGGGTCTTCCCACGCATCTATCGCGAGGCTGCTCACGAGGACTTTGCCGATGATAAAGAAAAAGTCAATGCTTGCGTTTACTTCCCTGGAACGGTCATGTACTCTGACTCTCCGTCTGTCCTTGCTCGCAGGGAGGAACTAGGCCGGAAGTCCCCTATTGGGAATGGTGCCAACGGTTCAAAATAGACTTCTTACTTTAACCATTCATACCTCTGGATCCAACGCCAATGACAGCTGAATAATTATCACGTCACAGCTTGTCTTAACACTTTCCTTCTCCTTTGTTTTTTTCTCATACTTTCATAACCCTTCCAGCGTTCGAGTCCTGTTATTTATTTTCGGTTCTTCATACTGTATTTCTTGAAAGTCACGAGGATTTTCACCCATGTATTCCAGATGTCACATTACACCGCATGATTAACGAAGAAACGACACAATTTTGGCATTGCGCGGAGCTAGTGAGTTTTGGGCTGTATGTGATATGGCATATTTCTGAAGTTTTGTTTTCCTTGAGTCGCTCCTTTATGATTTCCTTTGTTATATACTTTTTTGACTTGATTGTTTTTTTATTTTCTACTTTTACGTCAATTATGTGTCTATAAGTACCTATATCAAAGATGTTTGAAATGTGACAACCCAGATTGATGGTTACTTTGCTTTCCTTATTGATATAGACCAATTCACTCCCTCTAAACCAAGTAATGGCCATTTTATTGTAACAAATTCAAGAATTAATAAACATCAATGAATGAGAATATGTACCTCAAACCAGCGCCCTAACACGCGACACCGGGCCCGTATAAACATGCCTCGCAAACCAAAAATAGTACACCAAAGCAAGCAAAACCACACCTCCAAAGATCGCCACGCTCCAATTCATGGTGCCTGGTGTGACGTCTCTAGTAACCGGGAAAAAACACAAACCCCATACCAATGCTAAGAACATTAGGGCTACCGTCTCTACAATCGGGGACCACCTAGGCCCCAAGCTCCAGCGTGCTGGCGGCACGGGTTCGCCTCGCCATCGTTTCAGTCGGAGACATAATGTGGATATAATGTAAGATGATAAAAGGGATACTGTTCCAAGGGACATGATGGCGTTGAATGCCACCGAGGAGCCGATGTTTATCAGCGACAAGAGGCAGACAATGACGAGACCGACGCAGAGGGCATTCAAGGGTATCATGAAGCGTCGGTTCACCTGTTTGATAAGTTTAACATTCTGAAAGGAAAGAGGATGTTACAAGTACTGTGACTTACATGAGAGAGAAATTTTGAATAGGGAAGTCCATCATCCCGCGCAAAAGCGTACAGTTGCCGTGAGCCCGTGGCTACATTACTGATCGTAGCACAGAACTGAAGCACCATCATAAGGGCTGTCATACCTGTCGTTGCTTTAACCGAGCCGGTTGCATTCAGAAAAACTTGGATGAACGGAAAACCAGTGGAGCTCGCGAGAACCTGGTCGATATCGCTAATGCAAAATGCATATGTAATGATCATGGCCAGGCCTGTCAAACCATTGAGAACTAGAGTCCATACCATTCCAAGGGGGAGAGTCCAGGATGCATCACGGATTTCTTCGGCTGTTGGAAAGTTAGCATTAAATCTAGTGAAAGTACTTCTTGGAAGGACATACCCATGTGAACGGCTGAATCAGGCCCTACATGTTTTTCACCATTAGACATGTTGACAAGAGTTTCTGTTTTCAAATACTGACCTATCAGGGCGTATACCGGGGCGACCAGTCCTACCAAACAAGAAAGACCGGCGTTTCCCCACCCTCCCCGGTCTTCTATAGACAAAAATACTCGGGATGGTGACTGGATAGGTGCCAGAACCCACAATGGAATCAACACCGCGAAGAACCCGAAAACGTGTATTATCAGAATGACACCCTCAATAACAGGTAGTTTTTGGGCAAGAAAAGTGTTGAAGAAAAACGCTGTGCATGCATTCGCAATGACAAACACGGTTCCGTGCCATGGCTGGGGAACGTATGTCTCCGGATAGTTGATTGATAAAAGGCCAATCAGCATATTGGAGACGGTATAACTGCAACCGGCTATCCCCGTGTGCCAGCCCAAAACACAAACCCAGCCAGTAATGTAACTGAGGAATTTCTGACATCCGGGAGGAGCAAATTCAGACACCCAGTGATACTGACCGCCAGACGTGGGTGCCCTTGAGAGAAATGTTAGGACTCGAGAAACTACTATATAGACAGGGTATTTCCAAACTTGCATGGAGGCCATCTCTGCCATTGATAGCAAGACTGCTGTGAACCCAATGATTCCTCCAATGTAGGTGTAAATCATTCCACCAAGACCACCATCCGTTAGTCCATATGAGCTGCCACTGTAGAACTTGTGAGTAGTTACACCGATTAACACACAAAGTTCGGAGGAACACGTACAATAGAACCGCCTCCCAGGTACACATCAGGACTGCCGTAAACCCTAGAACGGACAAGAATCGAAAATTACGCTAGACAATATTTATTTGATGCCCTCGTTGTACACTTTGGAGGAAATATGTGCTTACATTTAATTCCTGTTCTCTTCCGATTCTCAGCATGTCCTCTCTATCGCGAGATGTGCCTGCCATCTTTGAAGGCACTTTGTTCAAGCGCTTCTCAGATGCCAACAGCATATCGCTGGGACCCAGAGTCTGGGAACTCGTTAATGAATCCATGGTTGTTGCCTCTCAATATCAATTTTCCCTATTAGATGACGCTTGAGCGTGGATAGCAAGTAAGCCTCCTTGGAGTAGAAAAGTTGAGAATAGTTCTTTCAAAGTCGGACTAGAGAACAAGCTTTTTCACATGGCTCGATGGTGACCATGAGCTGACACACGCATGGAAGAGATTTTTTTTTTCACGGAGTGGTGCTCTTCCACTGGTTTTTAGATCGACTGATCTCCTGCGTGGCTGAGTGTGGTGTTGGCTGACTAGAATTTAATGTCTGCTAATCCTCAACCATCCCACCCTGGGTATGATAAAAGAAGCTTCCAGATCAATCTTTTTTTGTGTTAAATCGATTTTTGTGGAAACTATTTGTAATATCTCATCGGATTAGAGGTAGTATACAGGTCGTGTTTGGCTGCTAGCAACAAGGGTGGCCGACTTCCAGGCACACCATGCAATAACGAGGGGATATTGTGGCGGAACTCGAATTCCTGTATTTAATGTTTAATAGTAGTTGAAACTATTTAAAAAAAACTAATTCGCCTCCGATACAATAACATCAGTGGCCTCAATGGCCTAGGCCATCCAAGGGAGTGTTTTCCACATTGCTGCAAGGATGATCTGCCAAATGCTACCACTCAGCGGCTTCTTGCATTGTTTCATGCATGCATTTTTATGATAAAAACAAGCTTTTCATTTGTCATAAAAGGCTTTATTTAGCATATATGGCCCTTTCCTATGGCTAGGATACTCAACCCTAGGTACAATGAAGAAAGAAGCTTGCTTATGAAAACGACAATGAGATGCGCCCAGAGTAAAATATACTGATATCTTTTTTGATGAGCAGGGAATATATGACTTGCGTCATTGATTTAGAAAGAATATGAATTGGTTTAAGATGACCCTGGGACTATCGGCAATCCGCATTAGTGAATAAAGGGGGGACGCAAGGAGTTGACTCGTGACCCTCTCGTGTCGAGAAACCTTGCAGTTCTCGCGCGGCGAGGAGGCAAAATGCTCCATAATCAGCAAGCCATAAACATTCTTCGGTGTGACTGTCAGTGTAGTACTGCATGGCTGTCGCGTTATTTCAATTTTCATCCTCTCCCTTCCGTCCAGAGGTCTTGGTATGTGACAGTCTATCAAAGCCTCTTTTAGATTGTGTTTCGGGAATATCATGAATAATAAGCGAATAAAACTTTTCGATTTTTATACAAAGTGTTAAGCGATGCTAGAGTTTCTTTTTATGGTGTTACTGTGGAGGAAATCAGCTGTCATCCGCTGCTCTCTTCTTCTCTGGTGGAATTCCGGCTATCAAGAACGAGATGAAGGTAAATGATACTACACACGAAATAATGCGGATTCCAAAAAATAGCTCATAATGTCTGAGTCTGATGGAAACCGAGCTTATGTCATAAGCTCTACCGATCGAAGGGGCTTGATTGTAATCGCATCGACAGTATTGATGTCATGGATGGTGCTATCCTTCGGCATTCGGCTCTACACCAGAATTGCGATCACCGGTTCCTTCAAGTGGGATGATTTTTTTGCTGGATTTGGAACAGTGAGGGAAATCAAGAAACAAAATGGACTTGCGACCTTTGCTTACCAGCCTCTCAGGCAGTAGGTGTTGCGCAGGTGGGAGTCACACTCAGATCTGTCGGACATGGATTCGGGAAATCGGGTAGTCTCCTTGACTTGGGGAGTATGAAAAGCTCAGAAAAGGTTGTTTATACCTCTTTTTTTTTTTTTTTTTTTTTTTTTTTTTCGGCTGTATTTCCTGGCTAAACCGTGTTGTAGGATGCATACATCGCCAACCTATTGTTGATTTTGGGTCATGGGTCAGCAAAAATATCGACAATCTTCCTTCTTCGACGTATCAACCACGATAAAGGCTTTATTAGAGTGTGCAACGTCGTCTTTACTGTTATTTTGATTTGGGTTATTGCTTCGGAGCTTGCTGTATCACTACAATGCGACTTGGAGACCCCATGGTTCATCAGCAGCAATTGTGACAACCCAGTGCGTACCAAACCCCACCCCACAACACCATTCTTTTTTTGTTTCTGATAAATTTCTCTTAGACACTCCGCTGGCAGGTTATAGCTGGTTTTGATATTTCGATTGAAGTTGTCCTATTCATAATGAGTGTTTCCCTTGTCTGGAATCTCCAGATGAGGTGGACAAGCAAGGCAATTGTTGTTGGGTCCTTTGGATGTCGACTGCTGTGCGAACTGTATTCCTATTTGACTTTGAATATTGCGCTGACACACTGATTCCAGACTAATCCCAATATGCGTGACGCGATTATCGTACATTGACGATGCTTGGCACAGTGTCGATCCGAGTCTTGACAGCGCCGACGTTGCCCTTTTGAGTCAAACGCTACTCCATTACAGCCTTATGGCGGCAACAATACCGTGTCTAAAGCCATTCGTGATAGCATTCAATACCGGCTGGGGTCAAGGATTGTCGAATCAAAGCAACAATCACTATTACTACAAGCGGTCAACGCTAAATACAATAAACAACCCGGCAGGATCTGCCCAAAAACAAAAGCCGGGGTTACAGAGTCAGAAAATCGGGCCCATAGAGGACATCTGCCACCACGAGACGCATGTCTCCGGAGGGAATGCAACAACCGGTTCGAGAGGTAATGAAGGTGAACGACGGCAGGCTTCAGAGGCTGATGTTGATCAACTGGATATGAGCATTCGGGAAACCCGAGAATGGTCCGTGGAACACGAGTGTATTGAGTTGGATTCGTTTCCTAGACATAGATAGACTATATTGATAATTCCATAGATAGCGCTAAATTAGCGTCAGGGCTTGCATTTTAAATACCCCGTCTTCATTTCTGTTATTCTAGTTGATAATAGTTGACAGTATTTCATAATACAAAGATGGTTTTGGATTTTGTTGCGCTAAGTATCAGTTAGGGTTGATGACCAAGAATTTCCGTCTTGGGAAATAGTTGGCACTAATTCCAATCCCTCTCAAAACCAACCTTGAACCATATATGTCTGGGAAGAATGCTAGATTTTTAGATTTCAAGTGACATTAACTAAATAAAGAGAGAGAGAAGCAGAGAAAGCAACATAGCATGCAGAAACACATCATGGAAACCCAACCCCCCGGGAACAACATTCCAGAAGAATGTCAATGCATCCTACATCACTCCATATCTCTAGAGGGCGAAGAAAGGTCATGCTAGATTCAAAAACTTCACAATGGCATGGACACATGATAAGAATCCTAACAAACCTGCCGATGACGATGATCGAATAGAGAAACCTTTCCTGGTACTCAGAGGGGTTATAGAACCGCATATTTCTTAACCGCTGAGCCTGGAAACGAATAGCATGCAACCACAACTCCGAAGGCGGGTTGTCATGATATATGGGAATGGCGGATATAGAAACGGCATGTCTTGATGCTTCGATGTGGGAAATGTACATAGACATTACCCCATTCATACGCCTCCTGATAACCCATCCAGGGGTAAATCCTCTTGCGGGATTGAAGTAGACCGGTATGAGAGCCAGCCAGAATTCAAAGTCTGACTGGTTATTTCTGTCGGTTAGGATGTTCCAGTACAGAGCTTGAATGTCCGGATTTGACGTGTAGATCCCCTGGTTGTTGTTTGCATCATTAGTTGGCGGGGGATAGTAGACATAGCCGTTCTCCATCTTTGTGTCAAGGTGTTTGGATCACGATGTTTGGCTGACGAGCGAAAGTGGAAATTTTCGACGGTGAGAGTTGTTTTAGCTGAGAGCCGTGGAGGTAGATGCGTCTAAAACAGACTTGAGGGCTAGTAGATCTCGCTGAACCCAAAAAGTTGGTGATGACTGTTACGGGGAAAGTTGTTGGAAAGAGGGTAAAGGTTAGATTAAGAGGCTGTAAAAGTGATTTCGTTTGCAGCAAACAGCAAACAACTTTCAAATGAGCGGATGATTTTTTCAAAACAGGGGAGTTTTGTGCACAATTTCTTTGTTAAATAGAGCTCTAACTCGAGAATTTCGCCAGAAAAATGGAAAGATAATAATCGTGGGTATATCTGTGGCTCTTTTTAACTAATACCAAGTAGAAAGACACATCAACCTCCCGTACTTCCAATCAAGGAAGGGACTTTTCAACGTTGATGAAACGCCAGTAGTCAACCATGTGTTGAATTAAAAAAATTATGTGTCAATATATCATATATCAAAGTAGAAAACAAGAGAACAATAGTGGCAGTCCAAAATTCGCTGCGAATGAAAGCTAGCCTAAGGATTTTGAGCACGACTATCCGGTTCGGACCGGAAATCGTGATGATACCGAATGGGAAAAAAAAAAATCTCAGAAACGCATTCTACGCTGCCCAGAATATCCTTACAGACATTCTGTCTACATTGTTGCGCCATCCAGCAAACCGTGCGCGAATCCAGACGACGAGCTGATCGCCAACTTGCATTGACCGCACCGATTTGCCGTCCAAAGTTGCGCTTCCGCGACCTTCTTCCGCCTCAATCCTCTCCGCTTCGGGAGAGTCCTGGGGAATACTATCTTTGTAATGCCAAACAATGTGGTAGTTCGTAGACCCTCTGGTCGCGGTACGATTGGATTGGAGTTTTGTGGAGTTTGGTAGAAAGGGTATCAAGGGGGCTGGTTCGTGTATATTCTCTTCTTCTGTTTCTGTAGAGACTGATTCTTGATCCTTTTTGTCCCCATGGGCGGTATTTTCCTTGTTTGATGGAATAATATAGGCGTCAAACCAAGTCCAGGAGCCATTGAAAGTGCCTCTGTGTGCGCCATCCCCACCCCAGCCTTGATCGTGCGCAGAGATATCGAAGGTGATCTTCCTACACGGATAAAGGCCCCTATGTAAAAGAATCTGCGAAGTGTTCTCTTTCTGGGGGTTTTCGTTTTCCTGCATAACTTGTTAATCCCATAGATTTATACTAGCAGAAAAGGAACATACATCAATCTTCTCCTGCCTTCCCTCTTCAAAACTGAAGCACAATGGCGGCGTTCTCAAACATTCCTTGTCGCCATCGGTCCCGATAACAAAAGGTGTCGTATTAAGACTCGTCACCACACTGGGCCAATACTCTGCCTCGTCGATAATCATATCCACGATTTCATTCGGCATTGTTGATCCGTATGCCCCCGGCCCCATGCGGCGGAGTAGATCGCGGGTTTCCAAGACTTCGTTCAAACTGGGATAGAACTCCTGGCTTTCATGGCCACTGCGTTTACTACTAGTCTCTGGCTCACTATGCTGCTGTGAAACAGCCGGTGGAACCAACCGGTTCCTGTTGCGAGCTAGAGGGCTGCGGTGCATGGCGTAGCCGGCAAAGTAGCGCGTCAAGAAAAAGATGCAAAAAGAGAGCGCTGCGTCCGTGAGTAAGGTCATTTATTCAATATAGTAGCCACGCACAGCAAACTAGTAGAGGAGAATTCCTTTTCGCGCAGGGATGAGACTGTGCTATGACGGAGGCCGCTGTCGAGATCACAGGCAGTGATTTCGGTATGAGGTCACAGCGGATATGTGGAAACGAGGATCAAGGACGGGCTTGTGGAGATCCATCAGGGACTGACTAGTTTTGAGCCTAGGTCGAATGATATTTTTCCTGGCCCAGTCTTTCCCTCCTCTTCAGAGCATGCGAGTAATGCAGGACAACAGTGTTGACGGTGATGTCGTCGCTGCCTATGACGTCTTTGAGGCTGGGGCTGTGGCGCTGGTGGGGCTCGTTGCCTGAGGCAGAAAGAACCAGTTTGCATTGTTTGCAATATCTCTCTCTAACATGACATTCATCGAATCTAGATAACGACGTTGTACGCAGCTCTTTACTGGCTTCGGCTCTTTAGAAAATGAGATTCGCAACAGACATCGATGGACAAAAGTTTGCTTGGCCTCGCTTTGCATTCAAACGATCATATGCACAAAGAAACCCACGTTTTATATAGACATTACAAAACACACTCCACGCTACTCTCCTACTTGCCCATACTCTTACCAGCTCTGCCACCAGCTGCACGATATGCAGCTGCACGCCGAGAACTTCGCTTTCCCTTGCTCGCCCCCCGAGATTTGGTCCTCACCTTCAACTGGCCAGTGCCCTCAACCGCGCGTTGCCCTTCGAAAATGAATGACTTGCTGTTGGCGCTCTCTCGGAGTTTGGCCGCTCCAGCTCGTCCAAGCAACTTGCTAGAACGGCCTCCAAGGGTGTCGCGAGCACCTTCAGCCCGTCCGCCACTGCGTCTCTCTGAATCGCGTTTCTTATTAACCTTCTTGGCTCGGACGACACGGAGTTTGCGGGGTAGCAATGGAGGGAATTTCTGTCCATCCAGAAGCAGCGCTGCCTCCACGCAATTGGGATCGAAGAACTGTACATAGGCAAAGCCTTTGCCGACACGGGTGGCTTGGTCGCGAACAACTCGGACGGATTCCACGTTTCCACCACCTGCATTTTTCTGGCCTCCAGTCCCTGTATGGCTATTGAACGTACGCCATAACCCTTCTTCGATATCCGCCGGCGTGCTTGGCTTTTTCTTGGCCGGTTCACCGTCTTCATTGGCAGTGTTTTCTAAATCAACAAAGTCGAGATTTCCAACAAACACACATCGCTTATTGTCAATAGCCGAAGGGTGCGCAACACTGTCGACTCTTAAGTGACGATCGAGTACAACGGTCCCATTCAAAGCCCCTGGGGCCTTTTGGGCGGCTAGTTTTGTAGAAAAGACAACGTAAGCGTTCGTGCTAGACGTCGTGGAGTCCTTAACCTCTTTTTGAGCAAAAGCAGCACGTCGAGGGACTCCAAGCTTAGTGCCGTAGGCTGTAGAGCGGAAGCGGATTGATTCTACTTTGTGAGGCGTGTCTGACTTTGGCAGGCTACCCAAAAAGGATGAGAGGTGCTTGAGGAGCGTTTTCCTGGCCGACCCGGTTTTAATCGCAGTGTTCGAGACATTGCCGAGGAACACTGTCCTACTTGATTTGTCCAGTTCAGTAGCTTCCCGGTCACCAGTCAAAGACTCATGCATGGGAGGTGCGCTGTCGTCATCCGAGGAATCGTTGTCTTGTGATGCGTTACTGTCGTCGTCAGACTTGGCCGCCTTGCGCTTCTTAGACGAGTCTGCCTTGCGTTTGGCTTCTTCTTTTTGTTCTTCGCGGGTGATTTTCTGCATGTAAACATCCTCCAGGTTGTCTGCAGCTGCTCTTTTGCGTTTCCGGCTTAGGCGAGCTTTGTCAACTTCTGAGCTGTCTGCATCGCTTTCGTCCTCCTGGTCCACATCCTGCATTTCTTGGTCGCTGCCATTACCGCTCTGATTTTCTTCGTCCGACTCGTCATCAGAATCGCCCTCGACCGGCACATTGGAGCCCTTGTGCTTTGTAGAAGGTTTCGCAGAAGTCAATTCTGTATATTTTACTGACGGTGCTTGCACGGGTCCAGCCTGTAGCAGAGTCAGCAATTTGGGCTGCCAATACGGCAATAAATAACACATACACTTTGTTCAAATAGCGAAGCCAGTAGAGGGTCAAATGGCGCATTGCCAGCCAGGAAAGACGGTTGGTTAGCTACTTCAGTGTCTCCATTGGTCTCGGCTTTTGCACCTTTGCGGTGTTCGGATTGGGTTTTTGATTTCTTTCCCATGGCTATTATTGACCAATGCCACTACGATTGTTTCCCCCTATAAACAATCCGCGCCTCGTGGAAGTGCTGCAAATCAAGAAGAATGGAATTGTGCCGTTTGGTATCCAATTTTTTTTTTATCGGCCGCTGCAGAGATTATTATTGGCAAATTGTGGCTCCGGGCATACGTTATCTCCACGTGACACGCGATAAGAGCTACGCAATGGCTTTCACGATCTGAAGTGTTCAGCTATTCTGAGGCTTTCGTCGAGATTTTGAGATAAACCAGTGTTTCTATTCTTCTATTTTTTAAGGGGTAGTTAGAGAAAAGTCTTAATTATTCCGGGATATCTCTTCTTGCAGATAATTGGCAGATATGACGACAAAAGAGCGATGTTAAATCACGTAGAACCAGACCGGCGAAACAAAATAACATTAGGATATCTCGCAATTCCGCGTATGCATGTGACAATAAAATGTATTTGTTATGGGAAATAATTTGCAAGGTTTACTGCCCAGAATCGTGCTGCGACAATTCACGTCAGGCGAGCTTTCCGTCTCGTCGCATCCGGAGCCGAGTCACGTGCAGGTCCCAGCCGAGGGCGGTGAGAGCAAGGGCCAGCTCCCATTGGCTGAAATATGCGGCGATCGCTCAGGGTCGGTCACGGGCGACGATAGGCCGGCGCATCGACGGCAGAAAAACACCGCCCGGGGCAAAGCGTCGTCGCTCCCCCAGGTCGCCAGCCCGTCACTGACCACTTTACCGCACCTCTCATCGTGTACAGAATGCTCCTCACCTCGATTCCATAGGCGACAAGATTCCCCCTCTGCTTATCTTTTGACTCCCCTACCTGTCTCTAGAGCGCCCGCCGCTTGGCCGCCCTCTACTCGCTTCGCACCCTCCGCGCTCGTTCGCGCCCATCTTTGCAACATCTTTCTCCGCCTTCGGGAGCTCCCACGACTTTGCGAACCCCAATGTTGACCTCGTTTCTTCCGCCCGCCTTGCTCACAACGCGAATCCGACACTCTTCTCGCTGCTAGATTCTGCCTCAGTCATCGAAATACCCGCCCTCCCCTCGATTCGCTCGTATTACAGTCTTCACGCGCTGTCAGTAAAGACCCCGTGTCGGCGGGGTGCTGACCGTGTGAGAAATCCTCTTAGACTGACTCAAATTCGCCAAATCTCCCCATACTCTCGATTTCTCTGCTTTCGATTCAATATCTTACAACCATCGGTTTGTTGCGATCGTTGTTGTGATAATGGATGCGATTGAGAGCACTGAGCCCGCCGCCCCGGCTGCAAACATGGCTGAACCTGAAGCTTCCGGGGGTGGCGCGAACCTGTTTCTCGAAGATCCGCTAGGCGACGATGATAGATCAAGCAGTCTGAGCGAAATTGACGATGTATCGGACAGTGAGCCCTTTGGCGATGAGCCACTGCACCTACAGGAGAACTCTGTGGCTGAAGCAGACTCCGAAGCCGAAACCGAGCGACTAGAGGACTCTCCTAACCATCCACGCAACTTGAGAAACATTAACTTAAGCTCCACGAACCGCTTTGAAAACAGTCCTAGCAAACTTGCTCAATCCACCACATACGATGAGGTCGACGAGGACGACGAACCAGAAATGGACGAAACACCGAGCAAAGCCCGGCAATTGTCCAAGGGTAACGGTGTTGTTAACGAAGAGGATGACGAAGAAGAGGAAGAAGAAGAAGACGCAGTTGCAGATGACTCTGGGAAACAACCTTCACACTCAGATGCACTGGGTAAAAAGCGCAAGCGCCTTCAGTCAGCTGACGATGTTGAAGAGGAGTTTGGCGATAGTGAGCCCCTGAGAAAGCGCCGTGCTTCCCTAAAAAGTGACCAAGGGGATGAAGCTCCTGCAGAGACAGCATTGTCTCGGGAGGGCTCAGAAGATGCTAGTAAGCAAGATATCGCACACAAAGAGAACATCGCCGACGAGGGGCAAGACCTAGACGTTCCGGCTGTTTCAACTCGCGGTAAGAGAGGAAAGCGAGGAAAGCGAAAGGGAAGAAAGGCCAAAGATGCCGATGAGGAGATGGAGAATGGGGATGGTGCTCTTGAAGGCGCCGAAGACAATTTACACGATGACGAAGACAATGGTGAAATGGCAGAGGACGGTGATGACGCCGATGTTGCTGCGAAGACTGAAGAAGAGAGTATGTTGAAGCACCCTTTTTATAAACTGTTCTTTCTTAACATGTCGCAGTGGCCAAGAAAATTGCTGCCATCGATGCCCTGGGAGTTCTAGAGAAAGAATTCTCAACACTACGTGACAAGTATGTTGGGGTTCGGTCATATGCCAAGAACAAAATGCTGATATCCTCTAGGATTTACGATGAAAAGATAGCAAAGATCGACCGAGAATTGGAAGAGCTTACTAGTCCAGAGCCCACTCACGCGGAATTGGTTCGACAACTAGACTGCGTGAAACTCCACCGTGATAAGAAAATCAAGTATGAGAGTACACTTTTCCAGTATCGCCTTCAGTCTCTCCTGAGCCGCAGTCTGGCGGATCGAGCTCAGGCTTTCAGCACGTACTTTCAGCGTATACGTGACACTCGAGAGGCACACTCTACCGCCGTCAGCAAGCAGTTCTATGCCATTCAGCATGATCGCTTCAAAACAGAGGAGCTCGGTGCTGACCACTACATCCCCTTTCCCACGAGAAGATCTCAGCAGATCTCTCAACAAACGGCATACAACCAAGAAGTGTCTGTTATGGCTGGCGTCGCCAAATATGTGGGCTTCCCAGCCGCACCATCTTTATCAGCTGCCCGCGTCACTGAAGTCGACGAAGATTTGAATAAAATGGGAGTAAGTTGAATGCGTTTCCTTAACTTTGTGATTTAGAGGCTTACAAACTTTGTAGATCTCCATTGAACTCCGGCCTACCGTAGCGCCAAGTACCGGGCCTCTCCGAGGGTCTCTCATGTCGGGGGCGCCCCGACATAATGCGGTAGAAGAAGGATTCCAGTCAGCCTCTCCATGGTCGAGTCATGTTGCGCAAAATAACAAACATTTCTTGTCTAACCTTGCCTCCTTCACGACTCCCGCATCTCAGAAGCGAGTTGTCGACATCCATGCTCCAAATGGATCAGCATCCACCATAGCAGACAATGCATCTGCAGCTAATTCCTCGGCGGCGAATACACCATATGGTTTGGACGGGGAACCCAGACCCTCGCATATCGCCGCATACACTCTTCCTGACCAGGATAGTTCTATCAAAAGACCAGGCTTCCGATCACAAAGCTCATCTCCGCTTGATGTGCGTAAATCGCAATCCAATCAAAACCACATGCTCGATAGCACAAGGCAAGAAATTGGACATATGGGACACAACACAGGCTTCTCGCCTCCAGCGCGGTTCGGTTTATTTGGTGCGTCAAAGCAGGACGCGTCGCCTCCGTTGCCCAACAGGCCGCTGGGCGGCATTCATTCTTCTGCGGCACTTGTCACAGGGTCAGGGTCAAGTCGAATGATCGCCCGATGATAATGATGCATTGCAGCCTGTGCGTTCTATTGATCGTGCCATGATCATGATTTCTAACATATATACTTCTTTCTTCTGGATTCCCCCTCTCCGATGCTTCGCAGGTATAACCTATAGAGAGATTTGTGCTCTATTCTTCCCAGTGAGAAGCGCAAATAATCCGAAGTTTTCTTATTGGGGGGCAGGTGTTAAATGGTTTGCGGGGAAGAATGAGCGGCGTACGATGGAAAAACTCTCAACACATAATGCATGGCATATACGGTTTCTAAGGGTCATTGCAATAAATAATAACGAAATCCTTGGCTTGTCTTTTCTTTGCGCTGGTTTGTGTATATAACTGGTTGTTTATGTGTTTGCTCGGTTTGTTGACAAGTATTATATCTATTGTTACAGTATCTAATTAGATGATCTGATGGGAACTGCCGTTGGATAAAAACTATATATACTTTCAATGTCGTTTCTTGCTCTATATAGATGAAAGGAGGTCATCCTTTTGATGGGTAAATCGATGTATACCAACGGTCAAGTGTCTACTTCGTATTTCAATATTATGTAAGGAGCATCTTTCCCTAGTCGAATGCTTCATGTAAGGCCGATATTTGAAGGCAATGCAAAATACATATCAGAGTACTACTATGAAGTCTGGATCCAAGAAAAGAACATAACTGAACGATGCCTTGTCACTTGATTGCTCTCAATTCCTTTTTTCTTTTTCTTTTTCTTTTTTTTTTTTTTTTTTTTTTCTTTTTAAACATAATGTTTCAATAAAAAACTCCGTTTTTCATAGTACAATCAGTTATAAGAAATAGTATGCTAGTGGGTATTCGGAAGAAGGGTTTCAAATAGTATATCGTACATCGTCCGTCCGGAGGTGGTGAACATGTCGGGGAAAACAAAAAGATGAAAGTTGATGCTGTTCACTATTTCTGATTGCTGCTTTGCTTTGGAGCTTCGGGGACAACGACATCGGAGAAATCTTCTTGTCCGACGGCACGGATCGTGTAAGTGTCTGTATGGAACAAACGTCCGTAGGGTCAGCTAGTCATTCCATGTCCAAAAGGGTACAATAAAAGCACGTACAAACGCCAATAGTAAGCAGACACAAACCAAGTCCGGTCAGCGTGTTTTTGAAGAGATAGGGGCGACGAGCTCGAAGCAGGGCAGCGCCCGCTCGATAGTCTTTGCCGTAGTAACTCGAATTGAAGCTATCGTGGGAAAAGAAAAACACGCACATGGTTAGTCTATGATTTTCAATGCCATGGAGAAAAAGAAATCATGGATTGGATTGATTAACATACATTCCGGTCGGCATTTTGAATCTTTGAGCGCCTCCAAGAGCGAGGGGAGATGATTATCGAGTCCGTTCTTGCCTGTCGCTGACGAAAGTCGGAGAGCCGCGGGAGGCAAGCCACACCAGATGTCTTGGCACCACATGTGGTGTGGCTGAGGCGTTTTATACCTTTCTTGGCTGTATCTTGTCAGCATAACCAAAGTTGGCAAATATTAAACAGAATGTAAACTATTTGTTAACGTTAACTATTAAAATCACATCTTTTAATGTGTTCCGCATATTTTTCTGCCGTGTGCCTCTGTTGTATCACCATTTTCGCATGTGGCGGTGCGCCGGCATCAATCCTACGGCCAGCCAGTCGCGGGTTTCCAAGCAGGCCGGTCTTGTCTCCGCTACTTTGTTATTCGCAAGGAATAACCTCTGCGTTTGCTTCACGTCTTCTCCACCAATCTCGCACCAATAAATCCAGGAGTCGCGCAGCTAGCCGAGAATGCTGTGACCCGCCAGCCCTTGTCCTACCTGCGATAAACTCACGCGACAAAGAACTAGTCGTCCTCATCCCGGTCCGCGTTTCACCCGCCGATGCTGCCAACAAACCGGCTTTCAGCCTGACTCCTACATCCATTCGAGTCCGTATAGACGTGCAATCCCCTCCTAGGCTGGTCGAAGTCGCTCCTGGAAGTGGCGACGGCGAGCCACTATGGTTCAAGTCAAAGATCAACTAGATCAGCTCCAGGCCGCGCGGAACCTGGTGCTGTCCGACGCCGCGCTCTATCCACAGGTTGTCCAGGGAATTCTACCCATCATCGGCGTCAGTTCCGCCCTCGAGCTGCGACGATGGGGGTCGGAATTCCTCGCTGAGACATTCGCCAACCCGGCCCTGCCGTCGACGCAGAAAGAGCAGCTCGCTACGACGGTGCTTCCAACCATTCAGGAGCTTCTCGATCACGATGCAGAAGACATGACGGTTGTTCAGAATGTGATCCAAATTGCAGCCAGTCTATATTCATTCGTGTTCAGACATGTGTAGGTTATCGCCGCTTCCCCCTTCCTATAACATATCGTAAAATTTCGTCCGGTCATGTAGTACGTTCCTTGAGGTTCTAACTCTTTTCTTTTTTGCTGTCCTAGCATTCATCATCCACAAGATAAAACGACCTGGGAGCAAATGACTGCAGTCAAACATAATATACTCAGCCGAATGGACTCGGCGCCACATCCAGTGAGGGTGTGCTGCATCAAATTTGTGCAGAAAGTCGTTCATATCCAAACGCCCGGCCCCATAGCAGATCCAAGAGTATGCCATCCCGTCTTTTGTGACTTAAACCACTTTGCTTACAAGTTTTGTCTAGCGACCGGAGAAAAACGAAACGTCCATTGCTATCGTCCCCCGAACGCACGCAACATTCGTGATACCCAACTTGGAAGCAGAGGCATCGGGGCTATTAGATCGACTCTTGACAGTACTCCAAGAGAACTCAGAGTGGGTATTTGGCTGTCTGTTCTAAGGATATGGCTAATAAACAAAAGTGATGCAATCTTAGTGAACGCAACGTTGAATTGTTTGGCAGTCATGCTCCGAACTCGGTCGACAATTGCAAACAAAATACTCGAAACAATTATAAACTTCAACCCTATCAAAACAGGACATGGGCCTTTAACTCCATCTATGCGTGTAAAGGTCAAGTCGATGGAGCGTACAGCCCGCGCGGTTCTAATAAACGTATTGAAAAGGTGAGCAGCCCTCATTGGTTTGCACTGCGGTTTTCTAACTTTTACAGGAACCCCTCTCACCCAATGGCCGGGAAAATGCAGCAATATATGGAACGGCTTGCGCAGAGCTGCACGGAGGCTCTTGATGAGACAACGAAAAAGCGCGCCCTGCCCTCAGAACCGACGGACGGTCTAGATAATGTCAAGCGAGCCAAGCTTGGTGCTGACACCCCGCCATTGATTAAGATACCTCCTCTTCCTCCGGGCCCTACCAGTTACGCCCAGCTGTACACACTTACTGAGGACGCCGGGTTATCTACATTTGATGTCAAACAGCTGCCACCCGATCTTATCGTTAAGATCGCTGTTGCTGTTCTTGGGAGAGTGGATTCTAATGCATTACATCAAGCAACTGAAGTAGGTTTATCCTGTCACCTATTCCTAGTTATCATGGACTAATTATCCCAGGGTATTCGATCACGATATCAAAGTCTTGTTGCACAACAAGCCAAACAGACTCAAGTACCGGTTGAAGAGGAGGAAGAGGACGACTATGAGCCAGAGTATCAGCCAGCAGATGTCCCTGTGCAAGAAACAGAGGATACAGCGCCTGTCATTTTCGGGCTCGAGCCGGAATTAGGCCCATTCAAACTTCCCAAGCCTCCTCCCATGACCGAGGATGAAGCAGGCGAAGTCGGTCGAGCTGCCGCCGAGCGAGTCTTTGAAATGATGGTGGCCACCCCTTTTAAACCGGCCATCAAAGGCCCGGGAACCCAGTCAGACCGCAAAGGATTTGCGCGTCTTGCTGGGGGCTCCTTTGACACCAAAGAAGCTTGGATAACAATGCTCGTACGCATGGCGACAAGGGCACCGGCGAGTCTGGAGGGTGCTGCAGGGAAAATTGAAAACACCGATGGCAGGCCCACCATAGCAACACATATCCGCGAGCTTTTGTATCGCCATATCCTCGAGGATTTCCGCTCCAGGATCAATATTGGCATCACATGGCTCAATGAAGAATGGTACAACGATAGATTACAGATGCAAAATGCGGCATCGTCTCGCTCGCAAAAAGATCAAAATCTAACTGTACCTCTGTACTACGATTCTTGGGTCTTGCGTCTGCTTGGCGGTATTCTACCGTATCTCGATGCCCGTGATAACAAAGTTCTTATTCGTTTCCTGAGCGAGATTCCAGAAGTCACGTCGCCGATTCTCGGCCATGTTCAGACTCTTGCCCGTGACCCTGAGCGTGTAACTCTATGTGTGCAGACTTTACAGTAAGTTGTCGCCATCAACTTTCTTTCTGGTTTGCGAAATCTAACTGCGACCGTACAGCTATCTCGTCATGTTTAGACCACCAGCCCGAGAATTATGCTTGGATACATTAGAGGAGATCTACAACACCCGTAAGACCATCATCATACCCACATAATACGAGCAGAGCTAACCGTAAAATAAAAAACAATAGACGAAGAAGCACGCCCTGCCGCCGGCAAAGTGCTAACTCGATGGCGACCACACGTCGTCCAAGCACAAAAAGCCCAAGAGACATCATCAGTACCAATCAGCAACACCACGAACGGCGTTCAAACTGCGACTTAGCGATACTTTTTCTTCATAATTTGGGTATTTTCAGCTGAGATACATGTACCAGCCCTATCACGCCCTCTTGTTTGGATTGATGCGTGATGAATAAATCCGGCTTGACCCCCCCTTTTTTTTAAAAAAAAAATATGTACAATATCATTACATATGATGGATTTTGTTCTATTTCCATTTTCGGGTTTTTGGGCGGATGGGCTTACCTTTATAGCATCACATAGGTGGGATTATTATTCCTTGAGGGAAAATTCATCAAGCCTTTATTTGGTAAAAAATGCCTTTTTGCTATCAATATCTCAGTATACCTATATACCCTCTATGTAGATGGATAATGATCATCTCAGAACACAATTGAATAACTAAATCTACTTCTTATTTATACGCAATATCATACAGCACGATTGATATAAAAAAAAATGTTCAACAAAGATCATCCGAAGCCCTTGATCACAGAAAAAAAGAGAGAGAAATAGAGCAAAGCAAGTCTTTGTGCATTTTATTTTCTATTCAACACGGAGAACAGGAGGGCCCTTTCTCTTCGTGCTCTTCTTCTTCTTGTGGCCCTTTTCAAACGCAACAGCACTC
Organism: Talaromyces islandicus; assembly: GCA_000985935.1. NCBI lineage: Eukaryota > Fungi > Ascomycota > Eurotiomycetes > Eurotiales > Trichocomaceae > Talaromyces > Talaromyces islandicus. Next base: position 861,048 of record CVMT01000011.1, on the reverse strand, counting down.
TGGTGGTCGCGGCCAACGTTATCCAGTGGCTTCACCTTGTAGATACGGATAATCCAGTTCTCGCTGGTGAATGCTTCCTCGAGCGTGCTGAGCTGGGGTCCTTCGGAGGGGAGTCTGGAGCCACGCACGCGATCCTGGGCTTGACCACCAGGAAAGAGCTTGTGGAAGTTGTAGTAAGACATTTTGTACCTGTTTTCAGTCATCAGTATATATATATATATATATGTTTGCAAAATTGCGGGGTGGCTGTCTTACATTAAGCTGTTACGCATCGTGGGAGTGGCCTGGTCGTCGACACGGTACTCACCCCGAGCAGTGAAAAAGTCTCGCTCCTTCACCTGGTCCGGCCAGATGCCCTCGGCGATACGGACCATCCACAAGAACTTGTTGATATCGTCTCCAGAGTATCCCAGCAGTCCTCCAAAAACAACCAGGACATAGTCGACATCGTGCTCGCGGAGGATCGGGTAGCTGACTTCTTCACGCGAGCTCATGGCCTTTCCGACAGTGGCGATGTGGGTGTTGTTCCAGGTGTTGTTGTCAACCAGTGTGGGGCGATCAGCCATTCCTCCAATTTGGTATCCGTAATCCCACCAGGACATGATCTTGGCGTTTTGGGCGGTGTTTTGGCGCAACCAGTAGTATGCCTCACGGTAGTCGTCAATGATGAACTGGCTGCCATCCGGCATGCGGCTGGCCAGCACGACGGAGGGCGAAGAGTAGGCATTGGAAGTGACCCAAGTGCAGTGAGCAACAAAGAGCATGAGGTAACCAATAACAGCGGAAGTGGTGAAAGTCTTGGAGAAGGTCGACGAGATTCCGTAGACAGTGCCACGCTCTACTCGGAGCCCCTCGCCATTCTTGGCACCGGTGTCCTTTGGTTGTTCTGGGCTCTTGATAAGCAGATAGGTGTCCAGGACGTACGACAGAGCCAAAGCAGCCGCGACACACACAATTGGGGTGAGGGTAAGCATCAGGCGCACCATGACACCGGCGAAATAACTGGACAGAACCGCATAGATGACAACAAACACGTGCTCGTCACGGAGATCACGGAAGCACATGTAGACACCAGCAGGGAATAGCCAGATCAAGAAGTTGAGATCGAAAAAGAAGGCGGGCCAAGCAGTCGGTTGGTGTTCGGACACGGATGCAATAATGGGGATGTGGATCTTGGCGTATCCTGTATCCCACAGGGAGTAGAAACGGCCGCTCCATGGCGCAATGACACCAGAAACAGTAAGGCCTACAAGTCCGAGGAATGACACACCAAAGACCAACAGGATCAAAGACGTCAAAAGCGTCTGGAATTGTTTTCCAGGGACTTGGGAACGGATGAAGTCGACAAAGGCAACAAGTTGAATCAAGCCAAAGACACCTGTTCTTGTAAGCATTGGAGTGGCATATACGGACAATTACACATACCCAAAGCGGACATGTGGTCACTGCTGCGGATGGGCAGGAAACCAACGAACGGAATCTGCATGCTTGCCAGGGTTCCCAGGGCATACCACGTAGTGTAGCTGATATACACACGAGAGCTGTAGCGGCCCATGCAGACAAGCACAAAAACGTGCAGAGGGATCAAGTTGGTGATGAAGACGTATCCACCCCATGCAGACACCATGTAGCCGTAGAAGAGGGCTGTCAGGGTTCCCCACATGATAGAGCCATTCTTAATTGCCTTGATCCATAGGAAGAAGGTGAAAACCAAGAGGAAAATGGCGATTGCCTCGTTGTCGTAGCTTCCTGCGACAGATCGGGAAATGTATCCGGGGGCAATGCCCATAAAAGCGGCTGCCAGCAGACCGGCAGAAGGAGAATCCGACATCTCGTTGGTCAGGAGGTAGGTTGCGAATGCAGTCAGGCCCGAAAAGCCGGGGGCAAGGAGCACGCAAACGTTGCGAATATCGACGGGAATGGAAATGAAGCGCAGGAAATGGTAAATAACACCACTGGTAACCATCAATCCGGGGTACAGCGTTCCTCCAGTGACACGACCTAGGGGGTGCCATGTCCCTTAACTTTGCGTTAGCACTCGATCGGCGCATTGAAGCTAGACTGCACGAAACATACGGTCATCAAACCAGTCCCAGAAGCTGTAAAATCCATGCTCGACCAAATGTTTGGTGGCTCTAAAGTTGAACCAAGGATCGACTACAGCAAATCGTCAGCAATTCGTTTCATTTGCGGTTCAAGCCATGTTCGCAGATCACGGTAAAAGGCCACGCACATTCGTGAATAATACTCTCAAAGCCTACAGATAAAGTCAGTCATAAGCCTCCAGAAAACACGCATACAATTGGAAGTGAAAACGCACGGATGACACTGAAAAGTCGACTGGCAACGGCGGCGGCGGCAATAGTGCATAGAATCACAATGCGGAGGAGGCCACGGGTGTTTCTGCCCGTGTTCCCCTTCAGAAAGGGGTCAATTCCAGTTGAGGCCATGGCGGCCAGCGCGAGTTGCAAGGATTTCGATTCGGGGGTGAAATCCAACTCACGACGAGGTGGTGTTGTTCATCGGATAGTCTGTAAGTTATGCGGGAGACAAAAGGACAGCTCCGCCAGGTGGTCTCTTCCGGGGCTTGGCGAATGACAAGCTCGCGGCCCATGTCGCCCTGCGGAGTTAGACTGACCACTGATGGCCTCCCCGCACCAGCCCAGTCCAGCACCGGTAACTACTTATCTCGGTCTTTTCTTTCATTTCATATCGTTCAAAGTGCAGTCGTCTCGTGGGCTTGTCCTACTGCACACAACTAGGGAAATGGACTTGCCGTCGTTATCGCTCGACCAGCTGGGAAAGGTCGTCACAGAGTCCCCCTCATACGAAGCTCTTTACGATGTCCTCAGCCAGTACGAGGACGAGGCATGTCTACAGTTCTCGCAGATCCAGGTCACAGGCGACGAGAAGCTTCTGAGCGCTTTCTATTCGTCGTTTCTGATTTCACATCTCTTCACTGATCAGATGTGAGTTACCACTGCCATGACAAAAACCGATGGCAGAAGCTCGAGACTAACAATAAACTTATCACAGTGAAGAAGCTCGGGCTTTGACGCATCGCATGCCCCCAACACTCGTCAAGACAGACAAAGTATTGCAAAATAGTATCGCCGTCCTGCGTGCAGTATCGCAAAACAAATATCACGAAACCTACCAGAGCCTGAGGAGTCAAACATGGCCAGAGCCGGTAAACACCTTGGTTCACAAGTACGATGGTAAGCACAAGGCATAAGGATATCTGCTGTATGGTCCCATCTCAAATCATCTAACCTTGTTTTTCAGCGTTCTTCACCGAGAAAGCGCTTAAAGATGTCAGCCAAGTCTACGAATCCATCCGGCCCGAAGCAGCTGCAGAATACCTGGGGCTAGAAGAAATGGCACAAAAGGGGACTGCAGGAGGATCCAGCTCACAGCTCGTGCAGGCACTGCTTGGGAGAGGCTGGGAGTGGGATAATGAAACGCAGCTATTCCGACCACATGTTCCTACGCAGCTGGTGAATGCCAGTAATGGGTTAAATTCGAATACGATCCACCACATCGTTGGCCTGGCAGGCAATCACGGAAGCTGAATATGACCGTGTACGAAGATATAAACCTACCACATCTCTCAGATCAAGGTGCCCAAAACCCCGGTATTACGTCTTTTAAACGGCCTCATTGCCATGCAAGGAGATTCCCGCCTCTACCAGGCACAGCTATCCGAGTGGAGAGTAGTCGTTAAGACCATGTCATTATTCAAAGCAAGACAGAATGAAATTACCGGGGAGGCTTCCCCTAAAATACAATCTTTGCGACCCCTGTCCTTCGCAGCCAAACCCGTAGTATACAGACAGTAGTGAAGACCAGGGTATGTACAAAGACAGCAGGAAATGGTCTATCATAATGGAATTTTGTTGTTTTCCCGTTCGCTCGCAATGTCAAATGTATCGAAAAGAAACAAAAGAGACGACTTGAATGATACAAAGTTTGGCGTTTGACCTGATGTGAACGTCATGAATGCCATCTATTACCCACACACGCTTTCTCCAACCACATGTTTATCGCGTCTATTTCTCGGCCGCCTTCGCAACAAGGAATGCCTCTAGGTCGAATCGAGGGTCCTCGGGATCTGTGACGACTGTTTTTTGTTTCGTTAGTGTTAGGTCCTGCAAAAAAGAAAATACAATAAAGGAGAAGTTCGTGTGGCCGCAACATACGTCCTGTGGGCTTTGGTGGTGGTGGGTTTTTCCGGAGCCATTCAGCCTTGGCCTGTTGAATCAATGACTCCTTGTGCTTGTATTCTCGGTCCTTCTCAGCGTCCTTGGCCTGAGTGTTCAAGGTAGCCTGGTGCCAGGCACCGTAGAAAAGGCCACCGAGGAGGGCGGAGTATCGCAGAACCTGCAAAGACAAACAAATTCAATTGGTCAGCTGGTTTGCTCGCAAAGAGTCGCCGAAGCGAACACTCATTCCTCCCTTGGCTGCCACTCACATTAACACCTTGCGAAGCCATGATGATGGTGATAAGGCTCTCTCTCCCGGAGCGAGCAAGGGGGGCAGTAGAGAACGTAGATGAAGAAGCTTGCTACTAGAGAGTAACAAGTCAACTGGAAAGGCGGAGCAGGGTTTCCAGGGTCAATTGCTTGTTATGGGGTCCTCTTGTCACCTTTGCGCGCGGCCGACTCGGTCTGCTGCAAGTGACAAGAAGTTCCTGTCGCGAGTTTTTCCGGCCTGCGCTTATGTCATCCCCGGACCAGGCACGCGCCGGCTTAGCGCATGTGCCAAGCCTTAGTGTTCCCATGGGCCGTGGCTTTCTTCTTGCATGCAATAAATAAATACTATTTATTATATTGCTTCATATCCACGTCCCATCCTCCTCCCCAAGGCAAGCGATCATGCAGGCTCGCAAGGACGAGATCCTCGCCAAAAAGGCAAAGCTCGCAGAGCTTAAGCGCCAGCGAGAGCTGCGCCAGAAAGAGTTTACGCAGAACAGAGCCAGCATTGGCGATGCCTCGGAGGTAAACACATACTCTATATCCTGCTCGACCTGTTGTTGCTTAACACATCCTCTTCGTTAGATAGTATCGCCTACTCCCAGCCGAACAGACAGCAGAGCAGAACTCGACAGCCTGATTTCACGACTGGTGGACCGGCCGTCCTCAGCTTCTTTCAAAGACGGAGACGACCCCTCTCGACGAGGCAGCCGACCAAACTCGGTGCTGAGCGCCAGTCAATTAAGTGGCGAGAATGCCGAAACACATTCTCCTCCAATTCGGACAGCAGTATTACAGTCGATCGCCACGCAGACCGAGGCGTCTGGGCCCATAATCCCCGAGCCGGCGCCAGCCCCTGAGCCCCAGAAAGAGACAGTCACGTACAGCAAAGCCGTGCAGACAGACGACTTGCCGCCATCCCCAACTACTGCCCCAGATGGTCCTCTGGATGGTGAAGACGGACCGACGTCGCCGTCCAGCAAGAGGCTCAGTCGCAGGGAGCGCGAACGAGACGACGAAATCCGCGAGAGACTACGTAAAGAAATAGAAGAAGAGCTCCAGGCATCGCAGCAACTCAATGGCGACTCTGCATCCTCGGCTCAAGTCAGATACCCTTTGCGGACACTGAACGATGATGAGCTCAATGCGGTTACCTCTTCGGAAGACTTTCTAGATTTCGTTGACAAGTCGAGCAAAGTTATCGAGCGCGCGCTAGACGAAGAGTATGATATCTTGGCAGACTACGAACTTGGAGGTGTCAATGCAGACGACGAAGAAGATGAGGAATACGGGAGAAAGCGAAGAGGGATCAAAGAAGTTGCACAGTTTTATGACGAGAGGTGGAGCAAAAAGCGAATGATTAGTGATTTAAGCTTTTCGCCCAAGGTAGGAGCCCGTTTAACAACTCGCAAAAACCTGCATTTAAAGCTCACTGCGGTCCTAGTTTCCGGAATTGGTTCTTGCTGCATACACGAAGAATCCAACGGCGCCACACGAACCCGATGGTCTTCTCCAAGTGTGGAATCAACACCTTCACTCTCGTCCAGAATACGTGTTCCACTCAACATCAGACATCCTTACAGCCAAATTCTCCCCATTCCACCCTAACCTCATCGTTGGCGGTACATATTCCGGTCAAGTCTTGCTGTGGGATACGAGATCAAGCCGTGCAGGAGGCGGTGCTCCCGTTCAAAAGACGCCGCTTACAGGAGCCGGACACACACATCCTGTCTATAGCATCGCTATTATCGGTACTCAGAACGCACATAATATTTTGACAGCATCGACAGATGGTGTTGTTTGCGGCTGGACAGTGGATATGCTGTCTCAACCCCAGGAATATCTTGAATTGACTACACCTCCGCCGTCTAGGACAGAAGACTTGGCGCCGACTACAATGTCATTTCCTCAGTCTGATCCGACATTTTTCCTTGTAGGAACTGAAGAAGGTGGCATATATCCTTGTCACAGATATGACCGAGCTGGCGCCAAAGCTGGTACGGACCAGCGTCTCGCCTATCGCGGGCATGCTGCGCCTATCATGTCCACAGCATTCCACCCGGCCCGAGGCCCAGTCGATTTTGGAGATCTGATGCTCAGCTCTAGTCTAGACTGGAGCGTGAAGCTGTGGCGCGTACGACCGCCCGCGACGACCGCCGCGTCAGCCACAGGCTCGGCATCAGGCCCTCAAGTGATCTCCCCACTGCTCGACATCAACCGCGAAGACGTAGTCTACGACGCCAAATGGTCCCCCCACCGCCCCGGCGTCTTTGGCCTTGTCGACGGCGGCGGCAACGTCGAGATCTGGGACCTATTCACCGACACTGAGGTGCCCGCCGTCAAAGCCCAACCATCCCAAGGCCGCGGCGGCGTCCTAACACGCAGCCTGAACAAGATCGCATGGGAAGAGCGCGAAGGCCGCCGCGTCGCCACCGGCGGCTTGGATGGCGTTGTCACCGTTTTCGAGGTTGGAAAAGCCCTGAGCGGACCTGTCGAAGACGTGCCGTCGGAAGAATGGACGGGGATGAAGCGACTGGTAAGCAAATTGGAGCAGACGGATCGAGGGATTTGAGATGAATTACATTTCAGGATTTTCGTTTTTGTTTCGATTTTTCCTTTTTTTTATTTGTGTCCAGTTGTCAGCAGTATACCCCCCTGTATCCAGTCGGAGCTAGCATTGAATGGTATAATCAATTGATATATTTACAAGGAGTATGTGTGATCAATTGGAATTTCCAGTTTAGTAACGTCTACATTTTTATCAATTGTAGATACAGAAACGACTTTTTGTTTTCATTTTCATGTTCGTTTTCGTCAATCGTAACTCATCAATCTATAAGATACATTTCCTCGAGGCCTCCACAATCAGTACGTATATCTAAACCCAGGCTATATCACTGTTAGTACCGACAACGTAAAAAAAAAGGTCAGAGAGAAAACATACCACACCCTCAATAGTTATCTTCCCACTCCTCTCCAACCGATTCGCAGCCCCAAACCAAATCGAAAAGCCCAACACAATCGCAATCATAAGCACATGCGACCCGATCGACACCCACACTGCAGTGGGATACCACGGCGCTTCTTGCTGGCGCACAATAAAGCTACCAGCAATACCGCCGAGGCCGTTGCAGGCAGACACAGCAGCGGCAACGGTGGCGCGTTTCCATTGGCCGACGATGTTGTTCGCCTGGTATGCGTTCAGGGCGGCCCAGTTGGAGACGTAGGCGCCTGTTGCGAGGTATGTGCCGATGTATCGGACGGTTACCTGTTTGGAGACGGGGAGGCCGAACATTAGGAAGCCTGCGATTAGGACGAGTGCATTGAATATAACCAGTGGCCCCCGCAGGCTGAGCTTGTCACCGACGAGCGAGGTGAACAGCACTGGTAAGACAGCCCAGTAGTATGGCTGGAAGTGGTCTGTTAGATGACAACGGGGAATTTAGAGGGATAAGTTCTTCTTACCGGAGCAGATAGGACGATACTGGCGTTCTCGGAAAAGCCCATTCCAGACTGCAGGATTATAGGCAGGAAATACGACATGGATGTTGACACCAGGTTCAGCAGGAAAAACAAAACAGAAAAGCCGTACAGTTTTGGGTCGAGAAAATGCACAAGGATCTTTTTCCACGAAAAGGGGTCTGGGATGACATCGCCGCGGTCGTCACGGATGCGCTCCGTGGCTAGTTGGATCTCAGACTCGGAGAGGAACAAGAACGAGTTGCCCGCCTTTTCAGGGAAGTCGACCATCCACCAGTACGTGACAATTCCGAGCAGACAGGCGATGAGGCCTTGGACAATGTACATCCAGCGCCAACCCGCCAAGCCGGAACGCCCATCCAGATGGTTAAGGCCATAATTGACGATGTTGCCCGTGGCCAGGATGAGAACTTCACCCGACTGCATAAAGGCAAAGCGCAATTGCTGCTCTTTGCGCGTGTACCACGTGCTAATCAAATAAGTCAATCCGGGGTAGATGCCGGACATGGAGGTACCGAGCAAGACACGCAACACGATCATTTGACGCCATGTCTGCACAAAGGCAGTGCAGAGAGTGATGAGGCCGAAGCAAAAGGTGATCAGAGCAAACCATAACCGTGGCCCAACAAAGCGCACTGCCACAGTCGACGGCAGCTGGAAGACAACACTTGCCACAGTAAAGATAAAAATGGAGACAGAATAGCGCTGGCCTTCCAGTCCCAGATCGGTAAACATGCTTGTCACCGAGGCGGACGAGATAATGCCCGAATCCAACAGATTGAGACTGCATAAGAGCCCCGCGATAGAACACAAGCGCAAGTCCACCTTCAGACGGAGCCTTTTCTCCAGCCGCAGCCGGCGCGCCTTGTCATTTTCAGCGTCATCGCCAATGATATCAATGTCTCTAGTCTGGTTCGCCGACGCGGGCAATTGTTGTTGTTTCTCCTCACCAGGTCGGTAGGGCTCTGTGGGACTGTCCATTGTTGGCCGGCTAGTTTCCCTCGGTATGCCAGGGACCTTCTTCTTTTTGTTTTTTTCTTGTCTGTATGGAATTGAACGTGCTAAGCGCGCTGAACTCGAGAATGCACCACCTTTTCCGAGGCAAAAGCTGTGTTACTCGAGATTTCTCAATCCGTGTGAGTCACGTCGGCAATTCCAATCACGAGCAAATACGCCCCGAGAGCATGTGTCAAGAGTCAACAATCCATCCTTGACGGACGAAGACACTCACACCGGCAGTGGGCAGCTGCAGGGGAGTATCCAAGGTGCTTTCATAATGGCTGACAATTGCTTGCTCACTAGGAGCTATTAGTAGCTGGCTGGATTGCGATCGAACATCGCCGAATCCGAAGCCGACGCTCCACTGTGACAGCGTCTGCGACTCTGCAGCTGGTAAGCGTGATAAATTGCACTCACCCCATAGCTCATGCCCGATATAATTGTATATCATTAGGCCGTAATCGCGAGACAGTCGTCGTCTAAAGTATTAGGATTAGGATTAGGATTAAAATTAGAATTGGAATTGGACTGAGTCTTCAACGTTGTGTTCCTGCGGTGCTTCTCCAGCGATCGATCACGTTCGCGCCGCTCGCGAGGAAGGAGCAGCCTCGGACCAGCCCGAAGAGCTCAGCAACCACCAGGGCAAACGTGTACCTCCTGGATAATTTCTACTCCTGTCTCTTCGAATTGTCGCAGAATGGTTCCTGGCCGGCCTTTATTATTCTTCTTCTTATTATACGTGCCATGAGCTATCAAAGCCCCACCAGCTGGTGGCCCCGCGGCTGCTTACTACGGTCCCTGTTCTTGTTATCAAAGTGACTGGCTGATCCATTCGGGCAAATGGAACTTGGGTTTGCGGTCAACCGGCCACCACGCCGACTGCGACTTCAACCTCCTCGCTGCCATGGCGGCTCGGTAAGTTGTTAACTGTCTGTTTTCCTTTTCTCATTGCTTTCTTTCCCCCTGGCCCTCTTTGCGAGTTTGCTCCCCGCTCTCGTTGTATGACATCTGCGGTCTCGGCCCATGCTTCCTAGCCAGATTTGCAGAAAGCAAAACACCGCACACCCCTTCTTGCACAACTTGACCTGACCGGTCTGACCATCATCCAGAATGGTTGAGTTCATGCCGCCACCCGAGCCTCGCGATCTGTTGCCTCCGTTGCTGGCGTGTCTGCCAATCTCGTTTGTCTCGACTCGTCCGCCTCCCACGCTTCTTCCGCTTCTCTCGCCTATTCTACGCCAGCGCGTGCGAATTTTTAGCTCTGTCTCGGACTCGCCTTCTGATTCTTGGCTACGTCTCCTCTGCTGGGGAGATGCAAAGGCTGACAGTGTGACGCGCTTACTAGACGGTGTCGAATTCGAGCCGCATCCGGTGTCTGGAGAGATTGAGCTCCCGGAGGATATCGCCGTTGTGTACAAGCGTGTCGATGAAGAAACGCTGCACGCGAGGCTAGCCCTGCCGGAGTACAAAATCAGTGTTCTGTATCTCTGGTGTTCGAATGACCAGGACGGCGGTGGTCCTGGCTGGCGCATTGCTGAATTGCAGCCTTACGAAAACCCAGACGACGGCGACACAGCATGGTCCGACACAATCGGAGAGGCAAACGAGCAATCCCGACAGCACATTATCGACGATGCTTTGAAGGCTGCTGACAGCAACCACCGCAATGAAACGACGCAGGACGAAGAGGACGATGACGATGACTACTGGGCCCAGTACGACAACTCGCCGAGCAGGACACCTGCGGCCAAGACACCCGCACCTCGCACTATGGCTCAGCCTCCTGCAGTGTTAGAAGACAACTATTTTTCTCGATACGCCGACGTCCAGCCTGCCATGGACAACCATGATCCCTCGGAGACTGCCGAGCCAGGCGTGTCGTCTCTCAATGGCGATCTTTTGGCGAATATTTTACAACAGCACAACAAGACGCATGAAATGACGGACGCCCCACCCCAAAATGGCTTCGGGGATGACCAAGCTCATGCCGAAGCAGTGACAATGATGCTCAACCACCCACGGCCCTCGTCTGCTTCATCTGGCTCTGCTGTAGCAAAGCTCGAGCAGGAAGCGGAGAGTCAATCTGCCTCGGAGGTTGCCATCAAACAGCACATTGGTAGCAGCATCAAGGGCCTGTATCGGCTGGCCAAGACAAGCGGGATGCCTCGACACGAATTCCAGAGTCTGATTCGCACAGAGCTTGAACTTTTAAGTCTGTCTGATGACGAGTAGACTCATGAAATATATATATTCATATGATTTATTTCTGTCTACACAAGCGGAGTTGGGTGTTTTTAGGGACATTTTTCATCTCACTATATCCACATACATTATTGCATGAAATTCTGGTACTTTTTGTTGGGACGATCACTATGATGTATCACTTGCGCATACTTATCCAATGTATATAGATTGGCAAATAAAAATTGAAATATCAGGGGCCATAATCCTTGTAATAATAAAATCATATTATTAATGATCTTTAGGAGAATAAGAATAAGAATACAAGCAAGAGTCGGAGTGGGACATGTGATGGACGGGCGCGTCATCTTTATTGGCCGACCATCGCCGACGGATCGTCCAAGGACACGCAACAACAAAGCTGCTCGCCTTGGACGACATTTGGAAGCTCTTTCTACCACCACGGCTGCCGCCTTCGCCGACTCGAGTGTTTCTTCGCCCAATTGCTTGCCCTGGCAATGCTCTTTTCCATCCTTTAAACGTAAGGCCCTGTCGTGCAATCCAGCTCCTACGATAGAATCTACAGCTAACCAACCCATCTTTCAGCAACGGCGGTCTCCTATACCCCTCCACATTCGCTTGCTTCTTTGATTTCCTTCTTCTTCTTTCGTCCCAATAATGTCTTCTCCTGCGTCTCTCCGCAAGAGAGGCCCCGCGAAGCGAGATGTTGCCGAGCCAGTCCCTTCCGAGCCTCGTAAGGCCGGCGCTGCAGCGTCTATTGCTGCCAAACCACCTTCAGAATGGGATTACTGGGTTGGAATGGCTGTCATGACCGTGCTGGCTTTTCTGACTCGGTTCTGGAACATTCACTATCCCGATCAAGTTGTTTTTGACGAAGTGCATTTCGGAAAGGTGTGTAGTGGGATCAAGATTTGACGACTACACAATCGCTAATTTCGTTGTTCATAGTTTGCCTCGCATTACTTGCAACGCACGTACTTCTTCGACGTCCACCCTCCCTTCGCCAAACTTCTCTTTGCCTTTGTCGGTTGGCTGGTTGGCTACGATGGCAGCTTCACTTTTGACAACATTGGCGAGTCGTACATCGACAACAAGGTTCCATACATCGCTTACCGCTCTTTGCCGGCCACACTCGGGGCGTTGACGATTCCGGTCGTTTTTGACATCATGTGGGAGTCTGGTTACTCCTTGCCAGCATGCGTTTTGGCGGCCGGTCTGATGGTCTTTGATAATGCTCACATTGGCGAGGATCGCTTGATTCTGTTGGATGCATGCTTGGTCTTGAGCATGGCTTTGAGCATCCTGTGCTACGTCAAGTTCTACAAACAGCGTCATAATGAGTTCTCGCGTAAATGGTGGAAGTGGCTTCTCCTGACCGGCATCAGCTTGAGCTGCGTCATCTCTACCAAATACGTCGGTGTTTTCACCTTCGTCACCATCGGTTCGGCCGTGGCCATTGACCTGTGGAACCTCCTCGACATCAACCGCCCTCGAGGTGCCATGTCGCTGTTCCAATTCGGCCACCACTTCGCCGCGCGGGCATTTGGTCTCATCATTGTTCCGTTCTTCTTCTACTTGTTTTGGTTCCAGGTTCATTTTGCCATCCTCACGCGGTCTGGACCTGGAGACGATTTCATGACGCCCGAATTCCAGGCCACGCTCGCCGACAACTCGATGAGCGCCAACGCTGTTGATATTAATTACTTTGACGAAATTGTGCTCCGCCACAAGGACACCAAGGTTTTCCTCCACAGCCACTTTGATCAGTATCCTCTTCGCTATGAGGACGGCCGTATTTCCAGTCAGGGACAGCAGGTTACCGGTTACCCGTTCAATGACACCAACAACCACTGGCAGATTTTGCCGGCTAACCCTTTGCCTGAAGACACTGAGGGTCTCGGCCACAAGGTCAAGAATGGAGACATTATTCAACTCCGACACCTGTTTACCAACTCTATTCTTCTAACGCATGATGTGGCTTCGCCTATGATGCCCACCAACCAGGAATTCACCACTGTGCCGCCGGAGTTGGCCGCCGGCGAGCGACGTGACGATACCCTGTTTGAGATCCGAATCGAGAATGGAAAGGCTGGCCAGAATTTCCGATCTCTTTCCAGTCTATTCAAGCTTGTCCACGTTCCTACCAGAGTAGCCATGTGGACGCACCCTACTCCCCTCCCGGAGTGGGCTTACCAGCAGGCCGAGATCAACGGAAACAAGAACGTTTTGCAGTCTAGCAACGTCTGGTATGTTGACGACATCCCGTCGATTCCCGAAGGCTCCCCACGCCTCAAGAAGGAAGAACGCAAGGTCGAGCATCTATCATTTGTTCGCAAGTGGGCAGAGCTGCAGCGCGCAATGTTCTTCCACAACAATGCTCTCACCAGCGAACACCCATACGCAAGCGAGCCGTTCCAGTGGCCATTCCTTCTTCGCGGTGTTAGCTTCTGGACCAAAAACGACAGCCGCGAGCAGATCTACTTTTTGGGTAACCCAATTGGCTGGTGGCTTACCAGCAGTTTGCTGTCTGTATTTGTTGGTATCGTTGGTGCTGATCAGCTATCTTTGCGACGTGGTATCGACGCTGTTGAAGAGAGTGAGTATTTTTTCCCCTTCTTTTTTCCTACAGTATAAGCCGAACTAACGTAACTAGTCTGGGGCCCTGGCGCTCGTGCTCGACTTTACAACAGCACCGGTTTCTTGTTCCTGTGCTGGGCTGCCCACTACTTCCCCTTCTGGTTGATGGGTCGCCAGCGTTTCCTGCACCACTATCTCCCAGCACATGTCGCGTCTTGCCTTGTGGCAGCTGCTCTAGTTGAATTCATCTTCACATTCGATACGATTCCCCCGCCCCGCGCAGATATTGCGGCCGACCCTTCAGGCAAAAGCAAGGCTACCTTGCGCCGTTCTCGCACAGCCAAGGAGCGCCTGGGCACCCGATCCCTGCTGGCGGGATGGGCTGCCACTAGCGCCATTCTCGCTGCTGTGATTTACTCATTCCTGTTCTTTGCGCCGCTCACATACGGTACTCCAGGACTGGACGCGGACGGGGTCAATGCCAGGAAATGGCTCTCGTACGACCTTCACTTTGCGAAATAGACGTCGGTTGGTGTCTTGGTGTCACTCTCGGGTTATAGCTCACTCGACCACGGTTCAACATTTTGAGGAGTTCTTTCTTGTAATGGCGAGTTGGGTGCAAGCGGTGCGTATTGAGCTTTTGTTGTATGATAGTGGTTGAAAATACAGTAGTACGATTAATATATTTGGCACTTGTCATGCTTTATATTGTTATTAGTTACTTCAGTTGGATAGTTTAATAGCATACTGGTGGCCCAAATGACACATGAGTCAAGTAACATTCATGTAAACTAGCATATACATATATGTAAACAACAGGGGTATGACAGATTGGTAAAACATAAGGTTCATTAAAAAAAAACACAACATTTGAAAGAAAGAAAAGAAGAAGAAAGTAAAACTAAGTCATCCTCTTCCCAATCTCACTCCTCCATCCCATACTCTTCTCAAAGCCATTCTTGGCACCCTGGAAATCAACCATGGCCTGGTATACCTCGTCTTTACTCGTGCAAACAAACGGGCCATACTGCACGACAGGCTGATCCAGTGGCTGCCCGGCTACCAGCACCATGCGCGCCGGCTTATCGGCATCCTCCGCCACCGAGGCCTCGATAAAATCTCCAGATTGCTGGAAAACAACATTGTGGAACTGCTCCACAGTCTTGCTGGCGCCATCCGGAGTGACAAACTGCGTCGTTCCCTCAAGGGTATAAGCAAACGCATTCCATCCAATGGGAAGCAGCTGCTTAACACGTCCGCCGGGCTGGATAGTAATGTCCAAGAACCACAGCGGTGTGTAGGCCAGATCGCGCACCGAGTCGACGCCGTGCGACTGGCCCGAGATGACCTTGATCACGACCTTGTCATTGTCCACCTTGACCGTGGGGATCTCACTCGCGCGCAGGTCGCGGTAGCGAGGGTCAACCGATTTCAGCTTCGCGGGCAAGTCAACCCACAACTGCATACCGACGTTGGGGCTGCCGTCCTCGTTCTCATGCGGCATTTCGGCGTGCATGATGCCCTTTCCCGCGGTCATGAACTGCAGGTCTCCAGGACCAATTGTGCCCCGGTTTCCAGCAAAGTCTTCATGGTCCACGCCGCCCGAGAGCAGATATGTGATGGTTTCTTGCCCGCGATGAGGGTGGTCTGGGAACCCGGCGCCCTTGCCGATGGTGAAGTGGTCCAGCATCAGGAATGGGCTGAAGTTGCGCAGCTTGGCGGTTCCAATGGACCGGCGCACGCGTGCGCCAGCGCCTTCGGCTTGCTCGAGGGCTTGGAAGGCCATGCGAATTCCGCGTGCCGTAGCCATTGTGCTGTCTGTCGTGGTGGTGAGGGGTGGTTGTTGTTGTTGAATTGTCTCGGTTATGGTGTGGGAGATGTTGTAGTTCAAGGTGCGCGACAATAGATCAAATGCTTGTGTCTGAATGTCTTGAAGACTGTTGGTCTGTTGGTATGTCACTGCAAGGAAAATTGCTGCTATGCAAATTGAAAACGAGAGGAAGAGCTTCATGGACCAGGACGGCGGTATTTATGCTTGATGAGAGCGCTCGCCAATGAACCCAGTCGAAGGTTCTCGGGGGATGAAGAATCACTTCTGAGTTTTCTTCTAAATCCGACTCGACATTCAAATCTTGATTCATAAAATTCAATATTAAATTATTAAGTGCGATGCGATCTCTTAATGAATGACGATTGTCCACGGATTTACGGAGCATGCCGCTTTCAGCCATTACAAAGATGTCCGTCAGCAAGGCCTAGGCCATATGTGGCTAGACAGATACGGTATTACGGATATATTACTTAGTATTATCGCAGCAGTTTGCCGTATGGCGATACCAGTGGGGCATAATACGCGATCTGGTTGGACGCGGATATACAGCGTGTGAAGATTAGCCAATCCTTGGGTAAGCGTTACTAAATGGATGATTATTAGCAATTGGTTTTTGGCTGGGATATTGATGATTGCCAATTGGTATTCATACTTTTAATACTAATGTCTCGACATTATGGAGTCCACTGATGTTGCTAACATTCTGTCATCAGTGCTAGAATATTTGAATGTTCACTATTAACCTTTCAATGTTATATCCCGATATCCGGATACATATATTAATAAATGCTAGCTCTTTACATGGATCAATTTTATAGACAACAATTCGTACCTACATAATTATGTGCAATTTTTATGGAGAGTATGTCTCATTTAATATCAATTGTCGCTGCACGTGGTATCAATCGAGAGTCTAATCTCGTTATTCGCAATATTAACATTACATGTAGGGCTAGCAGCCGGGTTTGGCTATATTCCCGCACGACTCTCATGCCACGCTCGTCACCATTTGAACTGTCGAGTCTTATAGGTACCGGACTATAACATTGGAAACCTTTGTAGCAATTTGGAGACTCGGATTTGTAGCTTGCCTCATCTCGAAGCTATCAGTTCGAATATTCTCCGAGTTGTATTCAACACCTCACCGAATCAGTTATCTCTGTACTACTAGGATAGTACTTACTGAATCCATCCAACATAGACAAAGACTGGAAGATTAGCTTTAAATCGGAGTTTAAAACGCATTCCATCCTTTTATATTGAGCTTGACTGAATTGCCTCAATGGCTCGCATGTTTAGTGCTGTGCGATGCGTCCGGATATAACTTCAGTAAGTCGACACAACAATGCACCGTACACCAAAGTTATGGAAGGAAAATCAATGGCACTTGTACAATGTGAAAGGAAAACCAAAATACTGGTTAACAGACATAAACCCCCGCGTGTCCACTCTTTGTCCGGATGATTCGCCTCTCGTCTGTACTTCTTTGTCTAGGGTCGAACTAAGACTATTATGTGACCGTCTCGATCCAATATGACTGTGATGCAGCCGCAAGAGTCGAGTCATACATATACATACCTAGGCCGCTGGTCCGATCATCTGCGACAAAATATGTTTGTATCTCAACCGCAAGTGAAGTCCATGTGCTGGCCTACGCTATACAAGCATTCTTGATTCCAGGCTTTTTGAAGTCAGCAAGCTCTGATATACGAAATGTATGAGCTTCACTCTCATCAGGTGACTGCAGCAGGATGTACCCTGATCGCAATTTCTGCTCTCGCCGTCTTCGCCCGCTTTTACATGCAGTGGGCTCGACGAGACCAGTTTCGACGAGAAGATATCATTATCCTCTTTGCCTGGGTGCCATCTACATCTATGTGACGCCCATAGTCTACCGTGTAGCAAATGTCGGCAATGACACATTCCGCAAGTATGCCGGGTTCGAACACGATGCGGTGATACAGCTCAAAGTGACATTTGCTTCTGCCATTTTGTTCCCTACGGTTTTGTGGGCTGTCAAGTTGTCTCTGATGTCGATCTCACGCCGGGTGATTCGTAAACAGCCGGATCTTGTGAGACGGTGTTGGTGGCTGTTGCTTGTATTTGTAATTTTGGTGAGCCATATCTATCACTGTGTTTACTGTATCCTCACTGTTATTTTCATTGCTGACTCGGGAAGACGTACATTGGGAGCTTGATCGTCAACTTCCTCCGTTGCAGGTCAATCCCTGATTACTTCACCCCAGGTGGTTGATAACCCCTTTTCCAGAGATTATAAACCTCTACTAATTCACTGCAAAGGGGAATGCAGCACCGGCCGCGACGAAAGAGCGCAATACGCCAGTTTTTTATTCGTCATCATTGCCGATATCTTTACTGATGTCTTGAGTATGCTCTGCTTTCTTTCATTTCCCGTTTTCCAAATGTATCTAACAGCAAGTGCCTTAGTCATGGTCTTTCCAATAATAGTTCTTCGAAGAGCTCAACTAAAACGGTCCATTTTCCTCCGCACCAGTGTGATATTTTCCGTCGGAGCGCTCTGCATCATCACCTCGACGTGCCGGGCTATTGTCATTGGCGTTTTGATGAAGGAAAACATACCCACGTTCCCATGGCTTGCATTCTGGGACTTGCTCGATTGCAGCATAGGTAAACCTCCGTTCTCATCACTACTCAGCCCCCCCCCTTTTTTTTTTTTCCCCAAAAACTTCCACTAACCAATACAGCCGTCATTGTTGCATGTCTCCCCTCATACGCAGCACACTATATCTGGATCACCCGACGACATAAATGCCAGTCCTCAAACTCGTATGCACTCGGCAGCTCGATACGTGGAAACAAGTTCCAGACTATCACAACTATCCAAAGCACACCTCCGGGCTCCTCGCATGCAGAAAAGCTTTTGCCGGAGGCTGGGGAGATTGTGCGGACTTATGATGTCCGGGTATGTAAGCTCTGCTTTTTTTTTTTTTTAAAAAAAAAAAACCCAAAATTAGTATGGCTTCGCTGACACCAGTTTGAAGATTGAGACAGTGTAATGAAATCTGAAAACCAAACCAATAGAATTTGAGTTATGTAGTTGCATATATCTTAACTAATAGTAGCTATATATAATGCAAAGTATTTACTGTGTCCAATTGTATCTTAAACCCTTATTTCTGGGATTCCTATAAAGCGCTGAGGCTCTTCAAGTGGAGTCACTAATCGGCGAATTCTTAAATCAACCAGCCTTAACAGCTATAAATGGCGAGGTCGCTGACTGGATGAACAGTTTATGCCGTCATGGTGGTAGGAAACCTACACTAATCAACTGATAAGACAAAACTATGATATTTGAATATAGTTGCCAAAATGACGACTTCAAAATTGATTGAAGAGCAGCGTATAAACACAAAATAATTTTAAGATCTTACACTTTTAGGGTTGATAAAGATACGTTTATACGAGGTCTAATCTCTATCATATATTCTACAGCGTATCGCTTATTTGGATACCGGTAGACTGGAAATACTTGAAAGGCTTCCACTCTAGCGTATGGAGCGGCGACTGAATAGTACACCGCACCCTCTCCGACATAAAGCGCGAGCTTTTCTTTTCTTTCCCCCCTTTTCTTCTGTTCTTTCCCCCATTTTCTTCTTTTCTTTCCCCCTCCTCCTCTTCTTTTCTCTCTCTACCTCGCTTAAAGAAAAATCCACGAATACGTTTTTCTCTATCTTTTATTATTCCCATATCACTTTTACCACCTAAACCCGCTCTCCAGCCAATCAACAGTCATCTCCAACTTCAGATTACCGTCAGCCATGCCGCGAAAGACCTAGGGAACCCTGTCAAAGAACTGGGAAAAGCTGCTTGGGCAGCCGGTCGAGAAAAGAGCTGAATATGTTGAGGCTATTCTTTCTGAAAGTGTTGACCAAACCGTTTCTCGTATTCAATCGAAGTACACTCGTGTTCAAGAATGGGACTATGATATTAGATCACCGAAGTTCTAGAAATACTCGCTGCAAGTACAAAAAACAGCCAAAGTCGCTGCCTCGATTCAGTTGTCTGGCACTGAGGAGGAGCAACCTTGTGCATGTTGTAACGGCCAGGATACGGAAGCTCCTTTCACTAACTGTATCCGGCTGGAGGACGAGGAACACGGCCGCTGCGCAAATTGCGTCTTCCTAGGTGGGCGCTGCACATATGGAAACCAAGGTATTTAATAATTATCCAGAAAGTCTAAAAGATACTTTTGCTGATAGTATGTCAAGAGATACAACGACGAAGAATGGATCAATATGGATATGTGTCACTAGACACCTCTTGTAAACAGAAGCATATGAATACTGGGAGGTCCGAGAATGTTTCTTCCACACTGCCCTTGCATTCAAGAAAAAAAAAAAGGAAAACAGACACGAAGGGAGCCGAAGATGGCCAAATACCGGTGGGAGAAGAAAACGAGGTCGGCTATGTTTGGTCGAACTCAGACCCAGCAGGAAAGACCTCTTCGGATGCCCAATATATTGTATTGGGGAAACTTGTTCTTCCTCGCCCGCCCGACCATCTTCGAGCCCTTGCCAAAGAATTAGAGCCACATCTACAGGCACTGAATGATCGAGACATGAAAGGTAACTCGTTGAGTTTATATTTGCTTATTTCAGTTCCAAGCGCACTAACATGCCTTTGTTAGATCTTCATAACTGTCCGATTGCTGATCTCAATATCGGCTTCCAAAAGTTCAAGGAAGAAGAGTGCCGTGTTTGGAGGACAATCTTCCAACAAGAAATGCCCCCAACGCACCTTGTCAAACCCTCGGGTTCTTTATCTGCCCAAATCGCTCATCATCTCAACCAACCGCCTTTCACGACGGAAAATCTTGAAGATGGACAGACAGCAGACAAATCCAATGGCTGTATAGCCATGGTCATGGGAAACTTGTACCAAGAGGATACTCTGCTTTTTGACCACGTGCACCGACGTGGTGATTCGAAGTCAGAGGCTATTGATAAGTATGATCCCAGAGTACTAAGGGTCCACGAAAAGTTTACAAGCGGCATTTGGGAGTCAATGAAAGCGAAAGTGGAACTAGTTTACGGCTACAAGGTACAACAACGGCTCATGTAAACGCAAGAATTCATCCGCCTCCCACTCTAGGGAGACTTTTATGGTGTTATTCTCATGCTTTCAAAAGAGATAAAACATTCAGGTGTCGACAGTCGATATATGTTTCGGCTTGTTATATTATGTCCTTACCATCCAAACTACGTACTGTGGTGGGAGAGGAAGGATGTAGTAAGGAGCAGCAAAATGGACAGGCTCATGAAAGCCGCTGCCTTGATGACCGGAACAAAGAACCTACTAGAAAAAAATTACTACTTAGAAAAATTGTGGTGGAGAAAGTTGCCGTCCATGGCCGTCTATTGCGAGATGAAGGCTTACGCGGCATCTCTTCAAGCAGAACAACCACCCAAGGCCACAATCCACCGAAGAGACGAAGATATCGATGACACGGAAATGAAGTCCTCACAAGAGGACTGGAATTCCTATTTCTCTAAATTTCTGCACAGCAATAACGCTCTGCGGAAACTAATTCCAGACGCCCTGGCGGCGTTGAAACAGTGTCCGGAGACCACCGACTGGAAAACCCCCATTGACTTGCCGGGACCACTTCTTGAGTGGCTCACAGGTCAAAGAGGAATCCTTTTTCCAAAAACGCTCATCTCAAGCTTTGATGATGTGAAGAAAAACTCAAACTAGTCGTTTCTGGTTTGAGGCTCGGAGAGTCCCCGTCCTTGGGAATGCGTGATCTTTTCTGCAGGACGTTGATCCATCAGCAAAATATCCTGAAGGATGTGACATGCAACTTTCAAGATTACTTTCATAGCCGTTTCGATGGACTGGCGATATCATACGTTGTCTGTGGCAATTGTGGGAACACAGCTAAAGACGATGAACAACCTCACAGGGCTGTATACAGAGCTGGCTGCTATATTGTCCGCCACCGACGATGTTATAATAAGGAGTGCCAAGGGGGAAAGTTTTTAACGGAACCGACCACTATGGATAAGACCGAGTATACAGGGTATCGTCCTCATAATCTTGCTTTTCCTGTTGCACGCATGGATACGCTTGAACTTGAAGTCTACTGGATCACAAAAAGCAGTGGCCCAGTGCGTGAGACTATGCCGCCGTGATTCGTTTTATACATTAAAATATATCAAAATATGTCATGTAACGCGTCTAGAGGTGCTTAGGAACGACGTCCAAAGCAAATAATGCGTGTCAAAGCGGCCAGCACTAGATGGATCTATCATTCTAGTATTCCCCCGTTCGTAATCTTCAATTTTCTTTTTTTTTTGCCCACAGAGGCTAACAAGTTATCCTACAATCTGAAATAATTGCCAATAATAATAATATTTTTATCACTCCGTGTTCCATTGATAGATTGCGGTGCCGCCTTGCCGCTAATCCCCAAAGTGGAGACCAAGCTGTGACAGCTTTAACGCTATCTGTTCACTTCCATCCCTCCACACGTCACTCCAGCTATCAACGACTTCTCTCAACAGCGCTATGTGAATACGAGGCAGCATCCTAAATTTGGAAAACTCGCAAGAATGAGGCAGTTACACAAAACCCCGTTGCTACTGGCCTTGATCGCCGCCCCAGGCGCGCTCGCTACCAAACGGCCGTTTAGCATCCATGACGATGTCCTAGCGTTCCCACAGGTATATACATCTACGGTATCCTTTCTCGTCCCGAATGTTTTCTTGACCAGTCAATTATAGTTTAATGTCGTGTTTCCCGAAGAATATATCCTACAGTCAGAAGCAACCGCGTTCTTAAAGCTCCAGGCGGAGAAATGGTCGAAAAGCGGGTCTGTTGCAGCCGACAGACCTGAACAACAGCGGGATTTAGGCCAACATACGGCGCAAAAGCCACTCGGGGGAAAGCATGGCGATAATGCTGATTGGGACTCGGAGGCTCTACTTGAACAGTTCAAGTATGAAGAAATGACTCTGGATGGTCTACGATATCTTTGCAATATCCCTCGCGTGCAGGACAATTCGTCGGCGGAAACGAGTAACAACAACAAAACATCCGGGGAGGACGCAGGAGGAGACGAAGAAGCCGAGAAGAAAACAGACGAGGAAACCGAGATTGCGCGCGCGACAGGCCGCGGGCTGGAGTTGCTGCAGGAGATGGAAGGCACATGCATGTACTACGTCTCTGGCTGGTGGTCGTATTCTTTCTGTTACAAGAAGCAAGTCCGGCAATTCCACGCTTTGCCAGCGGGGCCGGGCGTGCCGAATTACCCGCCTATGGAGGATCCTACAACGCATTCCTTTGTGCTAGGGAAATTCCAGCGGGAGGATGACGACGAAGAAGAAGTTAGTGAGACAACAGACCAGGGGAAGAAGCGGCCCAAAGCCGAGGTCGCCAAACTGCAGACGAAGGGCGAGTCGAGATATCTTGTGCAAAAGCTGGGCGGGGGGACGACGTGCGATCTCACTGGAGCCGAGCGCAAGATTGAAGTGCAGTTCCACTGCCATCCGCAGTCCACTGACCGCATCGGATGGATCAAGGAGCTTACGACCTGCACGTACCTGATGGTCATCTACACGCCGCGTCTCTGCCACGATGTCGCCTTCCAGCTTCCCCAGCCCGAAGACGTGCATGCAATCGAGTGCCGAGAGATCCTGGAACCGGATGAAGTCGCCGACTTTGAGGCGATGAAAGCCCACCACGAAAGCCAGCGACTAGTCAATTCCGGAAGCGAAGAGTTTTTGACGGTTGGCGGGATCCAGGTCGGCGCCATGAAACAGGTCGGATCCGAAGGGCGAGTAATTGAGAAAGGCCGGGTCGCTAGCATCGGCGAGGAACTGGTCGAAGTGGTTGCCAAGCGAGAGAACGGCGATCTGTCGCAACTCTCCAAGGAGGATCTGAAAAAGCTCGAGCTCAATGTCGAAAAGGTCGAATCCTTCCAGAAGCAGCTTGACGAAATCGCCAAAGGTAAGGACTGGAAACTGGAAATGGTTGAAGCCAACGGCGAGCGTATGATCCGGGCGGTTGTTGACCCTGGTGGTGGCGAGGAAAGCGAGTATGGCGAGGGCCCCCAGGAGCCAGAACCGCCTGCAAAGGACGAGGGAAAAGCCTCGGAAAAGAAGGAGCAAACATCAGGCGATGACAAGGAAACTGGGAGCGAGGAATGGTTCAAGGAAGAGTTATGAATTGATCCTGCATGGCGTTCGTGATGGTATCTATGTTTGTATATTATTTATGATACTAGCTTTTGTACATATGCACTTGGCATTGGATATTCTCAAGGACTGTTTATTATGAATAATCATTGCCAGCACCACTATGCTTGCGCAGTGGGAAACAATGATGATGATAATAACAATAATACCGAATACCTTATCCCTATCTTACTACGGATAAGTACGACGACGTAGCCCGGCTCGCCGGCCGGCAACGCCGCCAAGACCGGGCTCCAGCGGCGCTTGGCCTAGTCCCGTCCGCTATCCTCACCACAGTTACCTAACAACCCCCTCGGACGACCACCTTGAGCTCTGCTCTCTCTCCCTCTCTCCCCTCCCACCAGCGACACTCTAGCCGTTATCCCCCTCGGCGTTTCCTCCCAATTTGCAGCGCCGTCGCAAGTCAAGTTGGTTGCACCGTTGCAGCAGCAACAACCACAGCAAGCAGCCATGGGTTTCGTCGGCGTCTATACCGCCGTCTACGACTACCAGCCGCAAGCCGAAGGCGAGCTGGAAATCAGCGAAGGCGACCTCCTCTACGTGCTCGAGAAGAGCAGCGACGATGACTGGTGGAAGGCCAAAAAGAAGGCTGATGATCCCGAGGACGACGAGCCAGTGGGACTGGTGCCCAATAACTATGTCCAAGAGGTAAGGGGTGTCTCCGGGTCTATGCGATCGTGGTGGTTTATATACTCGGAATGGAGATTCGGTGATGTTTTGCATCTGCATCTTGCCATTCGCATGGGTATGAGAGGCTTTGCCTCATATCGTATCATCGGATGCCCATCCACCTTGTGTATTACCGAGTAAGACTCGAGTTCACTGCTGACACCTCTCGTCATCTAGGCCCATCCCGTCAATAACGCCAAAGCGCTCTATGATTATACACGGCAAACAGACGAAGAAGTCTCGTTCTCCGAAGAAGCTGACTTATTTGTATATGACACGTCCGACCCGGACTGGACGCTGGTGGGAACGGGATCAGACTTTGGGTTTGCTCCAGCGAACTACATTCAATTGCTAGGAGAATATGTCGCGCCGCAAAGACATAGCGAATATAAACAGGAGCCCGAAGAAGATTATCACCAAGCGCATGCTATCTCTGAACCCGAACCGTCGCCACCTCCGCCCGCGCTCCCACAGCGACCAGTGCACGACGAGCCGGAGGACTACGGGGCCGCGGAGCCAGCCGCCGCTGTCCCAGACTCAAGCCCAGCCGCAGCGATTGCTGGAATACTTCATAAGCAACATGGGTCAATGTCATCTCATGATACCTCTCGCGTGGTACCCCCGCCGCCCCAGCCGATCGCCGCCACGGAAGAAGAAGAGGAGTCTGCGCCGGCCCTCCCTCGTCGGCCGCCCTCACAGGTCCAGCAGACCCCCCGAATAGAACATCACGAGCCTTCAGAAGTGTCACCTCCACCCCCTCCTCGGCCGCAGCCTTCTCAAGTTTCATTCACTCGGGACAGCGATGCACGAGTCCAAGAATCACCCCCGTATAGTCGTGTTGGGTACTCCGTGCCGTCTCCTCACTCCCCATCCGGTTTCCGTATTTACAACATCAACGAAATGATTTCTGTCATGGGCAAGCGCAAGAAGATGCCCACCACACTGGGCATCAACGTGCCCAAGGGAACGCTCTTCATATCGGCGGATGGGTCTGACGACGATACGCAGCAAGAATGGACCGCAGACAAACTCACCCACTACTCAATCGAAGGAAAGCACGTATTTATTGAACTTGTTCGTCCGAGCAAAAGTGTCGATTTCCATGCTGGCTCCAAGGATACCGCCCATGAAATCGTTGCTGCTCTGGGTGAAATTGCCGGCGCATTCAAGGCCGAAGGTCTGCGGGAAGTCATCGAAGCAGGACAGGGTGGTGGCAATATACAGAAAAAGGGACAGATGGTTTATGATTTTACAGCCCAGGGAAGTGATGAAGTGACAGTGGCCGCTGGAGAAGAAGTCGTCATCTTGGACGACGCCAAATCCGAGGATTGGTGGATGGTAAGACGAATCAAGAACGGCCGCGAAGGCGTCGTTCCCAGCAGTTATGTCGAGGTCACCGGAATCATCGAAGCGTCTCCAGCTTCCAGCGCCGCGCGATCACCAGCCGTCCATAACAACAGACTCGAGGAGGAACGGTTAGCAAAAGAAGCCGTAAGGAAATCGCGGCGGGATTCTGTTGACTCTCCCCGCTCTGAGGTAGGCCCGGGCATGAAACTCCCAGAAAGACGGAGCAGTCTTCTTGCATTGAATGGTGGTAACATGAGATCACAGCGACATAAGCGCGAAAAATCCGATAAAAGCTTAAAGTCAAGTAAGCCAATACTTTCCTTCCCACCCCCTCTTTTTCTTTTCTTTTTATCGATGCTAATCCTTCACAGAGCCTGATCAATCGAAAACCAGGAATTGGACGGATCGAACGGGCACATTTTCAGTTGAAGCTCAGTTCATCGGCTTACACGACGGAAAGATTCATTTGCACAAGATGAACGGCATCAAGATCGCGGTGCCTGTCGCGAAAATGTCCGTTGAAGACCTCGAGTATGTCGAAAAGGTGACTGGACAATCCTTGGACGAAGACAAGCCTCTATCGGACATTCGCCGCCGAAGTCTGCAGCAGAAAGAAAGGGCTAAAAACGGAGGCCATGTTAATGAATATGACTGGTTTGACTTTTTCCTCAAATCAGGAGTTGGACCTCATCAATGCGAACGCTACGCCCAGAACTTTAGCAAAGACTCAATGGACGAAGCGATTTTGCCTGACATTACGGCCGAAACTCTTCGTACGTTGGGTCTAAAGGAAGGCGACATTCTTCGTGTCATGCGCTACCTTGATGCGATGTTCAACCGGACTGGTGGTGGCTCGAAATCACGGATGCGTAATGTGAGCTTCGGTGGTGAGGAGGTCATTGGAAACGGTGAAGGGGAGGGTGGCCTTTTCTCAGGACCTGGTGGCTCTCTTCGGAACAACACGTCCCGCAAAGGTCGTCCTGCTCCTACGGTGCAGACCAGTGATGTCGTTGATCCCAAGGCATTCGCCAGCAAAGATACCACTACAAGTCCGCCTGCTGAGAGAGTCGAGTCTCCCCCGAGCTCGGCGCCAACCCCGACAGCTGCCAAACCTGCGCAACGCGGATTCGACGACGATGCGTGGGACGTCAAACGATCAAAGGATCAACCAGCTACACCTGCGTCTGCCCCTGCTCCATCTCAACCAACACCGGCTCCTGTAGCTGCAGAACCGCCCAAGCCGGCCGCACCGGTTGGTGCAATGGCTGACCTCTCACTTCTTCAGACTCCTCTGCAGCCAACGCCGGCACAACCCAGCCAGCCAGTGTCAGCAGCGCCAGCGCCAGTACCGGCCCCGGCACCAGCTCCAGCTCCTGTACCAGCTCAACCAACTGTGTCTGCCCCTCAGATCCAACAGCCTCAGGCAACGGGGGCAAACCCTAGTTTCTTTTCGCAACTGGGACCCCTTCAGCCCCAGCAGACTGCTGTTCCAGCCCAGCCGCAAAGCATGGGCTTCTCTCTACAGCCTCGTCAAAGACCTACCGCCCCTCAAACCATCAACCAGAACTCTCTTCTCCCTCCACCGCCGCAGCGGCCACTTTCTGCTCCCCAGGACTTCCAGCAAAGCCAATTTGCTCCTCCACCATTGCAACCTCAG
The DNA here is from genome assembly GCA_000985935.1 of Talaromyces islandicus. Taxonomy (NCBI): domain Eukaryota; kingdom Fungi; phylum Ascomycota; class Eurotiomycetes; order Eurotiales; family Trichocomaceae; genus Talaromyces; species Talaromyces islandicus. Next base: position 833,577 of record CVMT01000011.1, on the reverse strand, counting down.
CTGACCGGACTTCCTCCCAACGCACCCCAGGTGGCTCCTCTCGGACAGAGCTTGGCAGAGCTCAGCCAACAACGATACCAGCAACAGTTGCAGACTCAGGCCACTGGGTTCCCTCAACCACAGTTCCAAAATGGTTTGATGCCTCAGCCTACAGGCTTTGGGCAACCGCAGAACTCTCCCTTTGGGGCCCAACAACTACCATTTGGTTCTGGTCAGCAATTCGGGGGACTGGGTCCTCAGCCAACTGGGTTTGGTGGGTTCTCGGCTCCTCAGCAACAGCCCATGCAAACAGGGCTTCCACCTGCACTACAGCCTCAAAGAACCGCCGTCAATGGGTTTGGAAGCAGTTTTAGCCCTCCTCCTGTCCCGCCGATCCCGCAAACCACAGCTGCACCTTTGCAGCCACAGAAGACTGGACCGGCTCCTTCGATTCGGTTTGGAGTCAAGGCAGATGCCAAAAAGCTTACCCCTCAGCCAACAGGGCGTGCCAACCTCGCACAAGCTAGTAAGTGTTTACAAACAACAAGAATATTGGATAACCGTCTAACTCTTTTATAGCTCCTGCAAATCCATTTGGGTTTGAGTAAGAGCAACCTCCCGTTGCCTGATCTTTCATCGCTTTCTACTTTTCTTTTTTTTTTAGCCAAATGGTGCTATTTAACAACCAGCCTGCATGTTAAACGACATCTCATATTCACCCTTGTACGTCTTAATACTGATGAGCCCCATCTTTTATTCTCTGTGTCTCTATACAATGAGATACCCCCTTTTTCCAACGTCTCTAGCGCCCCATGGCTTGTGTTTTGCCCAGCGATCCTAGAACGTCTTTTGCTACGAACGCTGTCGGTTGCACCATTTCCGGCATTTCCTTATGTCTATATCTTAATCTTTTTTCTTCTTTTCTTGCTGCTTGTTTGTTTTTTACTTGTCAAGATTAGCATAATGTTTGTTGTTTTGTTTTTTTTCTATTTCCTGCCTGTCCCGCTTTGCTGCATTTTCACACCGTTCGAGTTTATATCTACTTATTTACTTATTTCTGGTTTGCTTCCCTCCACCCTTTTTGCTCCAGATTTCGTCTTTGTTCTTCTACGATGTACATAAGTCACATGTGCATAGATGAAGTGGTATATAAATCAAAAATGTACGTATTATGTAACTTTATATTTGTGCAACCAAGGCACCTGTATACCAATAACCTAATCGCGACAAGCACTTTGACATGTAATTGTCAATCAAAAGAATGACTCTCTTTCGTAAATGCATGACGTTGGAAGTAATTGATACAAGTTTGAACCGGCGCCAGACCTGCATATTCAAATATAACGATAATCATGATGATATGGTGAAACACACACACACACACACACACACACAAAAAAAAAAAAAAAAAAAAAAA
>CVMT01000011.1:795853-832156 GCA_000985935.1 Talaromyces islandicus | reverse complement strand
AAAAAAAAAAAAAAAAAAAAAAAAAAACCAAAGTCAGGAACAGAAATCTACACTAATTTACTATTGTGTAACCGAACCTTGACGCCATGGGCATGTCCCACGGTCAACTGTAGCTTGAGAAGGGGGTCGACGATTTCCGGCTGTGCGTTTTCCACGCGCTCGATTTTGCGTAACAGACGGACGAGCACGTAGCTAGCTTCGGTGAGGGCATATTGTTCTATATTTCAATGTTAGTCAACTATTTCTTCTTCTTCTTCTTCTTCTTCTTCTTCTTTTTCTTTCATAGGTTTGTAAACATACGACCAAGACAGATACGAGGCCCGCCGTTAAAAGGCAGGAATTCCCAACCATATTTATTCTTCTCGTACCAGCGCTCCGGGCGGAATTGTTCGGCATCTTCGCCCCAGATATCCTTGCGCCGATGCATCACACCCACAATATAGCTGACTTTCATCCCCTTCTTGACGAAAACAGGCGATTTTCCGTCCGGACCACCGCCGACGGGAATGGTGGTGTCCTTGGTGGCGAAGCGATGGTTGAAAGGGACCGGGGGAATAAGTCGCAGGACTTCGTTCATAAAGTATCTCAGATACTTGACCTCGCGGAGTCGGCCGATTGTGATTTGGTCGTCGTTCTCGGATGCAGGGAATGCCTCTAGGATCTCGGATCGTAGGCGGTCCCAAATGTCAGGGTTTCGAGCCAGATAGAAAAACGACGAGGTCAACAGACTGGCGGTCGTGTCCCGGCCGGCAAGCAGGATATTGAGCATCTGGTCGCGCAGTGTTTTGCGGTCCTGGGTCTCGCTGGCTACGGCTTCAAGAAAGACATATCGTGAGCTGGGACTGTCGATGTTCTTCTCCTCTTCAGATGTATTTCGCTTTGCCAGGGCTTTGTCAACGTAGTACTCGACGACTTCGTGTACTGTTTTCACGGCTTCGCGGAACTCGCGAGGGTTAACGAGCCAGTAGAGTTTTTGCGCGCGGATCCTCTTCAGTATGTCATCCTGGCAGCGGTTGAAGGCATAAGCAAAACCCTTCTCCCCACCAGACCTGGCCAGCGGGCCAGAACCTGCTGCTTTCCCCGGTGCCAGGCAAAAGGTCGATTCCCCGAACAGAAACTCGGTCGCAGTGTCCAAAGTGAGGCGGTAGAAAAGATCCTGTATATCGAATGGACGTCCGTCGCCAGGAATGGCATCAAATAGGTTATTGACGTGTTCTCCAAGCATACTGAGATCTGCAATCTGCTCCCTAACAAACTGTGGCCGCAGCATGGCCCGCGAATGTGACCATCCGGAACCGTCCAGCGTGAAGATACCGTCTCCGAGAAGGGGGCCAAAGACTTTATTGCGGGTTCCAAGAGCAAAATCGTTGAATTGCGTCGCTAGGACTGCCTTGACGTTCTCGGGTTCAAAGGTTGTTATTAGCTGGGTTCCTAAGACCGTTTGCTGCAAAGTATTTCCGCCGCGGGCATGCAGTCTCATTGCATAGTCAATTGGCTTAAACTGTCGAGCCGACTCGACGACATCCAGGTACGCCGGAATTCCAAACCACGGATTCCTAACATCATGGGGCGGCAAACATCCTAGAGCTTGGGCTTTGCGGCGATCTTGAATCTTTGAGACAACAGACTTGACGAGCGAATACAAGACCCAGACTCCCAAGAGAGCGGCGGCCAACTGCGGATACTGGGCCGTCATGTCGTCTTGCTTGTGTGGGAGGTTTGTGGCTGTAGGGGCGTGCTGTGTACAGCAGACAACTGACACCAGCAGTTTTGTAATAATCATATATTAAACACGGACAGGGCCATCCACCGTCGGGTACGGCCGTAAATCTAGTGTCCCGCATCCGAATCCTTCACACGGGCCACTGTTGAATCAAAGTCGTCGCTGGGGGCGGGGGGTTGAGCCAGCGACCCGCGGCGATCTTGTCGTTATCGCGAAGACACCGGTACGTCAAAATGCATCACGGTGGAGACTGCTGTTTTGTGAAGCTGCAACTCGAGCATCGTGATACGTACAAGAGGTTCACTCCGTTCGTTGTTGCACTCAGCGAGAGCCGACGGCCGGCGGTGGCTTACGGCCTACTTCCTTTTGAGTTGGTACAAAGCAAAAGAGGAATGTAGTATGACAATGGTGACCGTGCGCGTGATGAATCAACTCTGACAAAGGATCATCGGTGGTTATTATTATCAAAAGCTAATTAAGCGCTCGGCGGGCAGAGACCGAGACTCAGACTGAGAGGAAGCGACGTAAAAGACCTAAGGCACGGGCCACCTCACCAACTTCCTCATTCTCGATTTTATACTACTACCTATCACAAAGATACAGCGACATTTGCTCTGTCCTACTCTACGATGACGGTCGGTATGAGACGACTTTGCCAAACGTGTCCGCCATGCCCCAGATGCCGTGTCGCAAGCAGCTCAGCTGCACAATCTGCGAGTGGTCGACAAAGACGTTGACGTCTACTCCAAACTCGCGAATGTACCAGTTGTAGACTTTGGGCTCGGCTGCCTCGAACATGACGCGCTCCGGCGGAAGCTCTTTCATGATCTTGCTCACGACATCTGTTCGCCACGACTTAACATTCTCCGTGATGCCCTCGGATTCGATCATCAGACGCTCTACCCCGGCATCGAGGAACTTCTTGCCCATGTTGACCAGCTTTCCGGGATCGGACGTGCCGATAGCTTCCAGCTCGCCCGCCGCAGTGTCACCACCTGCTCCAAACTGAATGCCTAGTTCTGGCTTGGCTTTGAGTCCGTATGAATGGACCTTGTCGATCATGCGGAGCCAGTCGTCTGCGGGGATACTCAGAAAGCCGGAGGAAATCTCGATCACGTCGAATCTATTTCTGTCAGAACGTACACACGGCCCTCCCGCCTCTCTGTGCCGTCGCTCACCCAAGATCTTTGCATTTTCTCAAATACTTGTCAAACACGGACTCGACGTCGGGATGGGTTAGCAAATGTTCTGCCCATCCTCCCTATCTTGATATTAGCTTCTAGTCTGGGGTATTGATGGTGCAAGACATTATACCGTTGAGACGTAGACATCATATGAGTGAGCCAACTCGATGAGCTCTCTTAATGGCTTTTCTTCAAAGAGTGAAAAAGACCCTGTTGACGAATCAGCTTCCCACCTGGGAAAAATAAGTCTGGATTTCTCACCTCCGGCGAACTTTAGACCATCCACATGTGTGCCCATACTGGATAATTACAGGGGTTTGTTAGCTGTGCTTTCGAGTGGGTCGATATGCAATCGTCCTTACGTTTCGAGAACGTCCGCCAAATATCGCTTACCCATGACCTAGACAAATATTTACAGGATTAGTAGCGCCCGTTAACTTTTGACCACTCTTCGTACCGAATAATACGGGCCTCTGATTTCCGTCACCCCTTTACTCCTCGGTTTCGGCGGCCGAGGGTTAGAGCGCGCAAACCCGAAGCCATTGTCTTTGTCCTGTAGAAGAACTCCAGCGTTGTCTTTATGACGGCCGGAAGAAGTAGAGAACAGCTGCTTCGTGGCAGCCGCGCCTCCAAATTGATGATGTAGACCCCGAGTGAGTACACCGTATGCTTTACCTGGTGTCGTGTTCACCAGCGGGCGAATGGAGGACAACATGATTCCATAAATTCGTCAATTTACTATTACAAGCAAAGGATGAATGAATTGTTGAGTCCTTTTTTCCTTCTATCTCAATTTGTTGACTTTGCCGCAGTCGCTTTATCTGCTCTGCTTTCATCAATTGACGTCAGAATGAGCTTACCGGCCACACAAACTTGTTGCCGTGGCAAATATTAAGCATACACCTTTACTACTTCTAACCCTAACAACAAAGAACAACATGCATATCAATAGATGTTAGACTAAATCCTCGAGGTTATGTACTCTGTGGAGGACGCTGGAATTATGTATGGATTGTCATTCCGTGTATACAGAGCCCCGCACTCCACATGTCATCTCGATATTGATTTCGGATCGAGAGCTATGGAACAAAATTCGAAACTTTATATATACCATGGAATTTAAGACATATTCTGGAGAAAATTGTTTCGAATCACGTCGCTGTTTCAAACGTTATCTCAACTATTTATCTTGGACTTAAATTCAACAATAATCCTTAGCCGATTGATTGATTGGCTAATCTTGTCAATAAAAAAAGCAGGCTAACTTTACCCACTGGACGCACAGTCATAAGCAAGAGGATTGACCCATCGGTCAACGAGAAGAAGAGAAGGGGGAGGAGGACCTCTAGGCATTAATCTATTATTGCGACTTGTCCAGATTTGAGAACTTTGACATTGTTTATTGACATCTCCACTGGATGTTTCCGTCCCCACAAGGCTCTACTAGACCTTCAGGAAAATATACAGGTGAAGAAGACACACCACTGAGTAATAAGTTGCAACCATCCTCCCTTTCTAAGACTAATAAAATAATAACCACAGAATACAAACCTTTTATCCACTATGGCGGATATTGAACAAAACTCGCCAATTTATACACTCCCTAACGAGGTAACTTTCATCAAACAACCCGTGCTTGACATCACGACCAGGCCGAAATTCATAGAACTTTCTTTTTAGATTCTGTCGCAGGTAATGGACTATTTGCCAGCCAGGCATCTTCTGCCATTGACTGGCGTATCGCGTCACTTTTGCGCGATCATCGTGCAGGTTCTTGAGCGCCGGCTTTTGTGGGTGGCCTCGCTGGAATCCGACTCATGGACTCTCGAAGTCTACCTGATTCAGGTGGGCTTAGAAGAAGATTACAACCATGCGTCTTTTAATTGCCAGTACATCGATACCGTTGGCCTTGTCGATAGTCAGGATGAAAGCCTCAGTGTGGCCCAGCGCCTGGCACGCCTCCCAAACCTATACGCAAGATACAAACCTCAACAACCGGCGCCGGTAGGATCACCATCATCTAGTAGTACCGCGGAAGCAAGTGGCAAAAATCCGGGAGATATGGTACAGAACAGGGTTTCCGTATTGTTTGACTTGGAAGAGGAGAACGTGGGCCTATCCTGCTGCTTCAATTATTACTGCCCAAAGGATATGCAAGGCATGGGCGACATTGTGATGTTGGAAGGAGATGAGGATTGCGCGCTTTTATCACGAGACTGGCTCAATGAACGAGCAGGCAGACACATCTCGGGTGCCGACGATGATGACAAAGATGATTTCGTTTGGTTCGATGCAAAGGAAAAAAACATTAGTGTCAAGTTTCGGGTCGAAAGAAAGGGCCATGAAAATAAAGAGGAGACGCCTAGTGGTACATGCAACTATGAACTGCTGATTGAGGGTGAGTCGCTCAAAGATTCCCAAACAAACAAACATAAAAAACAAAAAAACAAAAAAAGAAAACTAACTGGAGGTGATTAGAAATACGAATACGCCCTGTTCATATTCTATTGATGAGAAACTTGCATTTTGGGCCGTCATCGCGGGAAAATATTCCACTTAATCCTTAGAACGTTTTGAGGAAGAAAACCCAGGAGTACTTCTTTTCGAATCGAGTCGAAGGCGTGTATATATTACGGGATGGTACAATCTGTATAATTTAGAAGTAATAATCAATACGTATTTCGTGGAAAAAGGTTCCAAGGTAAGCCTTTTCGGATTATTAACTTTAAGCTTACGTCAGTAGAAGGTGTGTATAAATTGAGTTTAAGATCGCAGGGTCAAAATTTGTTGCTTTAATTTGCAAGGAATATCAAGTGTGTCTCGGCTCAATCACCTGGTAAAACCCACGTCTGACTGTGTTATTACACAGTGCAGCAAATATGCATAATAAAAACATGTTCATCCTCGGGTAAGGGTGGTTTTTTTTTTAATTTTTATATGCTATGTTACTAGACAGCGGCCACCGGAACAATGTGTAGTTAGGCACGTTCCGGGCAGAATGAATCCCGAAAAATATAAATTAAAGAAAAATAAAATCTACGTCGTGATGTAGATACATCAATATATATGTATGTTTAGACGCGACCTAAAACAGAATAATAAGAACGATGAATGGTATCTTAACCCTTTTTACATCAATTGACATATATATATTCACTCTTCTGCCCTTTTTTGCTTTCAGTAACTGACTCATTCTAAAGTTATATTGTTTATCTAGAAGATGTGACGTACCATGGCTCACCAATTAATTTTTGCCCTTGCAAGTGATTTCAGAATGTGGCAGCTGGCCTCAGCACAAGGAAATTGTCGAGGTACTGACGAGGATCATGTCCCAATGGTACCTCCAAGACGCCATCGCAAATAATTTTATTCAGAGGAAGAGTTTCTTGCTTCTCTTGTTACTACATAGCGTCCTTTATTAACTATCCATCTCTCGCATCCGAACCATAGGTTCGCTCTATCGTTCATATCAAATATCTTACACTTTCTGCAATTCATACTTATATAAAGGCCTTTGTTCATCTTGCATCTTAAAGCCAGGTCCTTTGGCAAGAAGCTAGATAACCCCGGTAGCTAGAGTCTGTCCCTTTGCATCAAAGAACAAGCCACATGGGTAATATACCAACGTTACATTTCAAGTTTTTTCTCCCCGGCATTTTTCTACAACTAGGAGCAACTCCTCTCATTCTATCCGTTGACAAGGTCGATCTCAAATCGGAACATACAGACCAATCAAACATTCTCTGTCCAGGTCGTGAAAGCACATGCAAACACCGGCGCTCATATCTCTTCCCCAGTAGACAGCGGTCCTCGAGTGGATGATGTCAAGTCGCGTGGCTTGTAGAAATCTATGAATGGGGTGCATTAGCCTTGATTTAGTGGTAGTTAAAAAGGAAATAGTACAGAGTTTTGAGTCATGTCCCGGCGATGCTGACTATCTCGGTTCTAGACACGAGAACGCGATCCTGTAATATCGCTTGCAATATACCGCCCTTAAACCTTTGAATACCTTCAATTTGCTCGAATCATCGGCAGAAGACTACCTAACGTTCGATGTTGGTAAAAAACTGGTGATTTGACAAAGGTGGTCAGTGATATAGATCATAAAGTCTTTTTTAAAGTAACTTGATCTTATTAATATTAAGATAAAAAACTAATATTAAGATTGAAGAAATATTTCTTTATCTTATTAAGATTCTATTTTCTAATAATAATATGGTAACTTTGGCTTTATAATCTGAAGCCGCGGGTTGTGTCTCAGATATTGTGGTTACCTGATTGGCTAACTATGGAGAGAGGGATTTGTAATCTTTAAAAAGAGAGACAATTCCGTTCGTAAAAAATATGTAAGACTATCTTAATATAATGCAATAATTAAGTTTATTATTATTCTCATAAATTTCGCTTATTTTTGACGCCCGAGGTACGTCGCTTTAAAGTCAGCAATAACAATAATCTCCGGTGGATCAACCGGCACATCCGGGAGTTAAGATTAAGGGTCAGCCACTGAACGCCTTGGGCACCCGCTGCTCTCGCGTTGGGTGTGCGCCGGCCCAACACAAATCTCGGCTCCATGCGAATTATTGTTTTTGTATGGGGTTCCTATATAAAAACAATAATTTACGTTGAGCCGGTGCGCAAGGCGGCACGATTAGTGGTCACGTTTTGGGCTGAAGGACCTGGCCGTTCACCGGTTAACTCGCGAATACGACGCAGGGAATAATATAAAATAACGATAATATACGGAACAATATGTCCGGGAAATGACCTGTATGTAATGCAAAGATTTAATGCAGGAATTATACGCAAAAAAGAGAGGACGGACGCATCGCCAGAAGTGGCTTATCTCCGCGCCGGCACATCCGGCGTGCATGTGCCCACTTGCCCAATCGAGCCCTAAAGTTATCAATCAACCTACAGACTTACCTCAGAAAAATCTAATTAGGAGCAGGCCAAGTATTACTTCGAAACGAACCAGTAGCTGGCCTAATGCAACGCCCGGCGGAGTCAATCGTCCAGTGATGAGCCTGACGGGACCCTGTGGAGCATCCGGATGAACCCTAACTTGCGCTCTACTCAATCAGGACGCGTCTTTTGGGCGCGGAAACCTGATCATAGGCCAATCGAAGGTTTTGAACTGCGAGTCGGCCCAGGTTAATGCAAACAAACTAGCACGGAATAAATGGTTTCCTCTTTCCATGATCTGAATAATGCACCGGCCGGGCTTTTTGCTTCGGAATGCGATCTCTCCGGTAGCCGACGTGCTTGTTCGATCGGGCGCACCTTTTCATTCGCGAAACCATGAGGTCTCCTTAAATAAATACTGTCGGGTGTATAAACCCTTGTATACACCCAAGTTATCCACCCTTTCTTTACACACTGTAAAAGCGTTCGCTTTGGATGAGCGGTGAGGACAAGCCACTCCCGTCATCGTCGTCGTCGTCATCATCATGGGCGTAGGGGCCATTCTCGAGCCTCTGACAGTTATTGTCCTGCTCTTTGGAGGCACGTGGATAAATCGTGAGATCAATGTCTCACAACACTTACCCGGATTTTCTCAGTCTGGCTCGGAAACTGGAGAGCCCGTGTTCTCGACCCCTGGGGATGAAGAAGACATCGACCTAGAGGGTCCCGCTGATGATAAAGAGGCCTTGTTAACCTCCAGACCACTTTCGCCGTCCCTACTGATTCAAGATGAAAAGCCACGGAGAGAAAGGACAATCGGAAGCGGGCGCTATAAGCTGCAAGTTTCCACACCCAACACGGCAGTGTTTCGTTTTCGTTTGTTGAGTCGACTTCTCCGCCGATTTCCATTCTTGGTGGAATGCTGGTACTGGGCATTAGTATACTGGGTGAGCAACAACTCCATATCGTTCCTTTGCAAACGATCCCAGGAAACTGACAGATCTGCCTCCCACCAGACATACCAGCTCGGCCGTGCTTTCACCGCTGTCACCTTGAAAGAAAACACTGTCGATGTCGCCCGGGGACACGCGTTGCAGGTCGTCCGAGTTGAGCAGGCCCTTGGTATCTTCGTCGAACTTGATATTCAGCGCTTCTTCTTAAGCCACCCATTGTTGATGTCCTGGACAAACTGGATCTATTCATTTATCCATATCCCCGGTACTATAGCCTTCTTGGTATGGCTTTATTACTACACCACGATCAGGGACTCATCAGACAACACTAAACGCAGTCCATCCAGCCACGGAATCGACAGATCACGATCGGGGCCCCCTTTGTACGCTGCTCGTAGGCGGACTTTGGCTGTGTGCAACCTCCTGGCCTTTATTGTCTTCACTCTTTGGCCGTGCATGCCTCCTCGATTGTTAAGTGATAAGGAAGTCCCCGGGGAAATTGGTGACCTTGCTCGTAGCTATGGATTCGAAGATACTGTGCACGGAAAGAATGGCGCTGGCAGTGTTTGGACTGAGAATCGATTTTGCAACCAGTATGGTAAGGCTAAGGACCCTATCGATCCTTTCATCCGGAAGAAAGAAGCTGATTGGCGAATACAGCCGCAATGCCATCATTGCACTTTGGTTACTCTTTGATGATCGGCCTGACTATCATGACAATACCCTTGCCACCTAAGTATCGCCAATCAAGAACACTTCAAGCTACTCTACCTCGAAATATCAACTTTCGACTTTCACTCCCATCATGGCATCGTGTACTTTGTGTGGTGATTGGCGTTGCATACCCCCTCACCATTCTGGCTGCCATTATCGCCACTGCCAACCACTTCATTTTGGATGCGGTCGCCGGTGCGGTCGTCTGCATTCTCGGATGGCGGGCAAACTCGATTCTATTGAATTTACTTCCGGTTGAAGACCACTTTCTGTGGGCTTTGCGCATACACAAACCAGAGAGACGCGTCGTGAACATATATGACGCACCAGATGAGCAGAGTGATGAAAGGATAGTGGTGCACGGCACGTATATTAACTAATCATCTCCCGTCGCCCAAATGATGCATGTTTGGACTTTCTTTGGCTTTTCTTGATACCAATATTATCTACTCCTGTAATATACCTGACGCCTCTATATGCATGTTTTAATTAATGTGAATGACCTAATTACCTCTTCTCAACAAGTCATACAAACCAAATTTGTTTTCAGCCAGGTGAAAACTGGTGTAGATTGTCTACCGAGTATCGGTATTGAAAGAGCTGATGACAACACTGAATAACGAGTTTACTCAAGTTGATGTGTCTATCTTCATATCAATGTCTTTTTCATAAAAGCAATGAGTGGGGTTGCGTTTAGCGTTGATCATTGGAGTACAATTGCGAATTTTACCGCGACAATTGTTAATTGACGACTCGAATTCAGCTCGAGAAACCTGTCAAGGTGTATCCCCGAATCTGTGTTGTGCAAGAGGTTACACACCCATGGCTGGCGCGAGCGAATGTCGAGGGTTCATGTACGTAGTGTCGGCATAGCCGTTATTGTTTGGGCTATTTGGCTATTTGATCCCGTAGGCGAATGGAGAGCAGCCACAAGTAACCGCCAGCCAGACTCTATAAATACGAACCCCAGCTGCTGGAGACTGGGTGCCATACGCCGCGCGCGGGATAATGTTTGAATTCGATCATCGCGGCCGGATATTGTATTTGTTGGCGCGGATTCTCTGGTTGTCAAGGGACGCGTTTGTCATATTGCGGACTCAGCTTCACAGTCGGTGCCATTCCTTTTCAGCTGAGTAGAAAACAAAACAAAAAAGAATCAAGGAAGGATGTAGTGGAAGAGTGAGGTCGTTGAGATAAAATCGCAGAAACAGACGCGGCAGGAGCCAGTTGCGTCATGGGCCGCGGCGCCGCAGCCGCTATACCGCATTGGGCCGACTGCTGGTAATTTCCTCCACACGCGTTGCTTCTCGACTCCCGCCACGGGAAACTCGTTCGCGACCTTCTCCACAAGAACTGCTTGCTGAGACTGCGCCCTTCTGTTGCAACCACCCTCGTCCAACGCTCTCCCTCTCTCCCATCTCTACGCCTCTACGATATCCTTAATTCCTGTTTTTGCTCTTCCTGTGCACACTATGTCTACGGAGTCTCCGGCCGGTTCTGCTGTCGCAGCAACCGCTGGAGATTCGCGCCCCGGGGCCGCTGAGACCGTGCCAGAACCAGCCTCGAATGAAGCTCCTGTCGACCAGGGCAATGAGAAGGCATCCACTGGCGAAGAGCAGGCTGAAGGTGATTGCCTCTGTTCGGTTTCTAATGGCGTTGCTAACGTGCCTTTTTTTTCAGAACAGAAGAAGCCGGATGAGACAGCTACCGCTAAGCCTGCGGAGGTGAATGGCAAAGATACGGACGCGGCGGATGCCCAGGTCGCCAACGGCACGCCCTCTGCAAAGTCTTCGGCCGCCAAGCGCAAGTCTACAGGGGGTACTTCAGCGAAAAAGCTAAACAAAAAGAAGTCACAGCAGCGCATTACGCATCTCGACGCACAGCCAGGAGAGTACTACCTTGCCCGCTTGAAGAGCTTTCCGCCATGGCCATCCATCATTTGCGACGAGGAAATGCTCCCGCAGAGCCTGCTCAACAGTCGCCCGGTGACTACAAAGCAGGCCGATGGCACGTATAAAGAGGCCTATGCCGATGGTGGCAAGCGCGTCTACGACCGGACATTTCCAATCATGTTCTTGGAAACGAACGAATTGTAAGTCTACGCAAGTTGTGACTGTATAACCTTGGAATGCTAATCCTTTTGCGAATCCAGTGCTTGGATCCCCAATACCGATTTGACCTCTCTCGACCCAGAGTCTTGCAAAAACGTTAGCGAGAAAGGCAAACAGAAGCAGCTCATCGCTGCCTACAAAGTCGCCGCCGAAGGCCACGATCTTCAGCATTTCAAAAACCTCTTAGCCGACCATCAGCGAGCCGTTCAACAAGAGTTTATGGATCGTGAAGCTGCCGCCGCCGAAAAGGCTGCCCTGAAGGCACAAAAGGAGGCAGTCAAAGAGGAGAAGAAAAAGAAGCGAAAGAGCTCTGCAGCTGAAGCTGATGGGGAGGCCGATGCTGATGGTAGCAAGAAGGCCAAGGCAACAAAGAAGCGGAAGAAGGATACTGAGAGCGATGCCGAAGGCGGCAAGGTACAGTCCTTCCCTCTTAACTTTTCGCAATGCTACTTTTGCTAACAGATGCCTGCTACAGCCCAGCAAAACGCCCAAGACCGCCACCAAGCTTAAATTGACCACACCAAAGGACCCGAACGCTGCGAAGGAAACTAGAAAGACGAAAAAGAGTGCAAAGCCAGTTGAGGGGAGTGATGAGGGTGAGGGAGATGAGGAGAGTGAGGAGCGTGATGAGACCCCTCCGCCTCCAGAGCCACCAAAGCTTGATCCTAAAGAGGCCAAAGAGAAGAAGCAGAAAGAGAGTGAGTGATTCACTGCCGAATTTGAAATGATACACAACCGCTAACATTTCCTTTAGTTCTGTTCATCCGTCACAGACTCCAGAAAGGATTCTTGTCCCGAGAGGAGGCACCTAAAGAGAAGGAAATGGAAGCAATGGCAGGCTTTTTTACAAGACTGGAAAGCCATGGTGAAATTGAAGTGTCCATCATCCGCGAGACTAAAATCCAGAAAGTTTTGAGAGCAATCCTCAAACTCTCATCAATCCCCAAAGATGAGCAGTACAGCTTCAAGAAACGGGCTGTCGATATTCTATCCTCGTGGAAGAATTTGCTGGACTCCGATGTATCTTCTGCTAAACAGGGAGAAGCGAAGACAAACGGCGTCAATAAGGAAAAGGATGACTCTGCTAACCCCGAAGCCGAGGTAGCAGCCAAGACAGAACCAGAAGAAGCCAAAGAAGCGCCCAAGGAGGTCAAGGGACCAGCCAAAGAAGGCGTTGATTCGGCTGAAGACAAGGATGTGCCGATGCCCGATGCTGAGTCCGGAGAAAAAGACAAGGCAGAACCTGAGCTGTCAGGAAAAGACGTATCGGAACCTGTTGCCAAGGAGAAAGAAGCTGAAGCAACTGACGCAACTCCGGCATAAACGCAAGTCCTTTTGGCCTATTTTTATTTTGGTCACGTTGGGGTTGTCGTTTTAATGACGCTTAATCGATGAATGACCGTTTTGTTCTGCGATTTCACTAGTCTTTTTTTTCCTTTTTTCTGTATTGTGGCACGATGTTTCTGCGGTCTCGCCTATGTCTTAATTTAACTCTTGGTCTCTTGTTTTGCGTTTGTTTCTTCTTAATCGCACCTTTGGTCTAGCAAGGGAAAAGCTTCGGTTTGGTTGTCTTTTCTTTTGGTGGTTGGAACTATGTTTTTATTGTCATTGTAAATTTACATGCGTTGTTTGTTTATTTCAGCACAGGTGATGCAGAGAAAGTTTATTTTTTTGATGACCCATTTGCATAATCTGGTCAACTTGAATTTGAATGTTTTATTAGACAAGAACTAAACATTCATGGTTGGAATTGTTCTACACATAGCAACAGGTGTTTGCCCTGGTTTTATACGTTGACTAAATATAAAAAGCAAGACTTCTGGTTTTCTAACATTAGAAGGCCAGCCGTAAACCATTGATCGAATTTTATTACATGTAGTGAGCCCAAGGCTGATAGACCACCGATGGACTAACTGTTTTTTTATATATACATTAAAAATTCATAAAAAAAATAAAAAATGAACCGAGAATATTCATGAACCAGCATAAAAAGAAACCAACCCCGTGGGCCGTAAAGATCATTTCCAATCTCCTTGGTATTGTGTAGTCTTTCTCCTCCTATGTCGAGTCCGGCTGGGTAAATGCAATCAATCATGTCGGGGGCGAAAAAAGGTATTTTAGTAATTCACGATATATACAACTGGTTCAGATCGGGGGTTCCACCCTCTTTCTCGAATCTTGCCAGTACGTTTTTTGAGGGGGCGTTGTAGAAGTGTAATAGTAATGGCGAAACATCTTTTCTTCTTTTTAGCCATTGGTTTTTCTTTGCCTTGGTCGATAATGCAAAAAAAATGTTGTATAGAGATGATTTCTTTTGTCTATCCATGTTTATGGTCTGACCGTTCTCTATTTTTATTTCGTTGTTGTAACAGAACTCAGGTCTGAAAGCACCGAGTTAGGACGAGATAACGCCGTGTTTATCTCTTTTAATGGTTCTTGAAGCCAGTTGGCTTGGGTTCACCAAAATTGCGGTAGACAGTGTCTCTTGCAGTGGACTTGTTTTCTTTGATCGTCAAGCAGTTGATGCCGAGGAATGTCGTGATTCTGTTAATCACAAGGAACGCCCAATGCATGTACACGGTGAAGGCATAGACTAGGTAGAATCGAAGGTACCAGAGCTCGAAGGTAGCGGTAATGGCAGGAAGACCAACAAGAGGGAGGTTGACAAGTAGGGCGCCTCCAATTAACGGAACCAGCATCATTGTCCAGTACGGGAATGGCTGCTTTAGCAAGTGGGCCAAGATAATTTTAGTTGTCATACGGCCAAAGACGAAGGACATGACGATGGAGAAGAGGACCAGGTGGTTGTTAGCCAGCAGAGACGAGTACGGAGAAAACAACCATCCCAGAACTGCCGACGTGAAAACGAGAATGGGTGTCCACTCCAGGAAAATCGGAAGGACTGGAAGCCCTTGGCGCTTGCGTGCCTGTGCGACGTTGTAGACACAAGCCGGGAGATGTGCGACGAGGAATGATCCAAGAACAATGGCCACCCAGAAATCCAAGAAACTGCGTGTGCCAAATATCTCAGGGTGACCAAAAACGTCAGAAACTTGGCTACGCCAGATCTGGGGACCGTAAATCCCTGATGCAATCATGATGCCGATGGCAATCAACAGGCCCTCCGTTGGGCCATTGAAGTACCCGAGATACAAGGTATGCGTGTGGAAGGTCTCCCATGTAGAGAAGAACATAGGCAAGCAAGGGATCAGAGCGGTGAAAGCACCCAGTTGTGTAGCACCCAATCCCATGGCAGCTGTTTCGAGCAAACTGGCAAGTGTACAGTTCAGGGAATCAATACCATGGTCAAACAGCTCTCCCAACCCACTCGAAGTACCTGTCCGACGGGCTTGCTTTCCGTCGATGTTATCCAAAGTCGAGTACATCCAAACGCCAAATGCAAAGCTGTAGTAGACCCAGGTTGGTCCTGGGCCTACCAAATCCGGAACGTATATTGTTACGAAAGCCACGTTCATAATAATGAAAAGGAAGCCCAGCAGGGTAACCATATTAGGGGCCATCCATAACGGGAGAAATTCGACCGCGGCATTCCACTACGAATCGTTGCTGGAGTCAGCAACGAAGACCTAATTCTCCCGTGTCGAGCAAACAGGAGACTTACATAATGCTTCAGGATATACCTGGAAATATAGGACTTGTCGACGCTGGAGTATTTGTATGATTTAAGGGGAAGGAGGTTTTCGTCAGAGAGCGAGTTCTGGGCCTCTATTCTCGAAGGTGAGCGAGTTTCAGTTTCAGCACGCGATGGTCACCAACCTTGAACCATCTTGAACAGCCTCGGCATATTGCCAAGTCGTCGAGTCACGTAATGAGCGTGTCGCCGTTATTGTCGTTCCAAATTTCAGTTCATACAAAAATCAACACGGAGTAAATAAAGCCGCACGCAATTGCAGCAGCCGGCTCTTCTAGCAGTGAGACGCACTCGTTCCAAAAAAAAAAAAGAACTGGAAAATGCACAAGGACAAACCGACGAAAGAGAAGGGTGGGTAAATGAGGAGAGGAGAGACAAGTCGAGTTATAATTGAGACATTAATTTATTCTCGCGGCTGAGAAAAGCGTTCCAGGTCCATCACGTGTCAAGAGGCCACCGCCGCGGCCGGGATGGGGCTCGTGCGCAGGGCTTGCCCGACTCGGCTTAGGCTGCGCAGCGCAGAGCAAGGTATAGCAATCACTCTCCAAGTTGATTCTTGTCCACCCCAACTGTCCACTTATTCTCAACACCTTCGCCGATCCCAACCCGGTCACAAGACAACGCTGCATCCCCTCACCCTGGTCTCAACAATCGTGCGAAGCAATACCCGAACGCAGATTCAAGTGTAGTCCCCACCGGTCAAACAGTTGCTCTGTGTTCTCCCCGCCTGAGCGGCGCCTCTTTCACGCGCGTTTCACCTCCCGCTCACGTCAACCGTCACATCTGCGCGTCCATATTCCCCATCGAATCGCGCTTGGGGAAATTGGCGGATGGTCATGAAGGCGGGCTGCCTAGCTTCGCGCGTGTAGCGCTATAATCTCTCGGATTTATTCTCGCGAAGATGCCGGGCATCGTGGAAACACCCTTGGCCACCAGTGTTGCCCCAACCTGGCCTGGTCGAGGCTTTTCGGTCGCCTATCAAAAACTCGACTTGGAGGTGGATTTTGCCAACAAGAGCCTGAAGGGGAAAACAGAGATCACCATTCACCCGCACTATAAGGATCTAAGGGTTATCAAGCTCAATTTTCGCCAGGGCGAAATCAAACGGTTGAATATCAACGGCAAGGCAGCAACAGCGCTGAAATACACCGACTCGCACGCCGCTCTCGGCCTCTATGGTCCTCAGTATCACCAACGGGTAGCCGCAAATGTCGAGAACCTACTGAAACCGCAGATAGAACCGGAGTTGGTCATCACACTTCCAAAATCCTTACGGATCGAAGAGCTCGACCCTTTGTCTTCAGAAGCCCAGGACCAATTTGCGCTGCGGTCATCGATCGGAAATGCAGAGGATGCAGAAGCCCAAGCTTCAAAAGCCACCGAAAATGCTCTTCCCCGATACACCGCGCTCACCGTTTATATCGAGTTTACCATCGATACTATTCGAGAAGGACTCCAGTTTGTTGGGGTGGATAGCGGAGATAGACGGTACCCCCATGTCTACACCACAAACTCTACCGGCATCGGTGCCGGTAGCTGTCTTTTCCCTTGTGTCGATGACCGTTTAGCGAGATCCCTATGGGATGTGACTATCAAATGCCCATGTTCTCTTAATACGGTATTTGGGCGTAAAGGCTTGGAAGCATCCGGGAACTCTGCACCCAATAAAGAAAAGTCCAAAACATTAGCTGATGACGATGACGCCCTTGATATGACTGTTGTTTGTTCCGGTGATATAACCGACGAGATCGTTGATCCCAAGGACCCGAGTAAAAAAAGCGTTTCTTTTTCGTGTATGTCGAGTGTCTCTGCACAACAAATTGGTTTCGCCGTTGGGCCTTTTGAACATGTGAATCTCTCCCAGTTTCGAGAGAGTGACCAGGACGATCAGCTGGGAAACAATGCTGTTTCTGTCGACGCCTATTGCCTTCCTGGGAGAGCTGAAGAGGTGAAAAACACATGTTTTCCAATGGCTAAAGCTATCGACTACTTCTCGGTTACATACGGTTCCTACCCTTATTCAGGGTACAACATATGCTTCGTGGACGACGTCGCCTGCGACACAATGCCTACAGCTTCGCTATCTATTTGCAGCAATCGCCTACTTTTTCCTGAAACGATCATCGACCCGATGTATGACTCAACACGGTCACTGGTCTACGCCCTGGCTTCTCAATGGAGTGGTGTGAGCCTCATACCTAGAGATATACAGGATACGTGGCTCACCGTGGGAGTGGCCTACTATATAACGGACACATTCATGAAAAAGCTTTGCGGAAACAATGAATACCGTTTCCGTATAAAACAAATGTCTGACAGGATTTGCGAGCTGGATTACGAGAGACCCTCTATATATGATATGGGAAGTTATTTGAGACTCGACCCGTCGGAACTAGAGTTTATTGCTCTCAAGGCACCTCTAGTTCTTTTTATCCTGGAGCGACGTCTTTCTAAAGCTAGTGGTAAACCCACTGTTTCACGAATCATTGGCCGCTTGTTTCTCAACAACCGTATGGGGGATCTGGCCAATGGTGCCATGCATACAAGTGGTTTTATCAAGATCTGTGAGAAATTTGGTCATTGCAAGCTTGATGTCTTTTTCCTTCAATGGGTTTATGGCGCCGGCTGTCCTCGATTCTCGGCCACTCAACGTTTTAACAAGAAAAAACTTGTTGTGGAAATCATGATAAAGCAGCTTCAAGGAGAATCGCAAGGTACTAGAGATCTTGAGAAGTCCGCTTTTTTGCGAGACATGAAGGAAGAGCTTCGCAGCGTCTATGCTGCTCCAGTCCAGCCAGTTTTCACGGGATCAATGACGATACGAATCCATGAAGCCGACGGAACACCGTACGAGCATATTGTTGAAATAAAAGAGCAGACCACTAAGTTTGAGGTCCCGTACAACACCAAATACAAGCGGTTAAAACGGAATAAGAGGCAAAAAGAACGTGCCACCCAAAATGTGGGGACCGACCCTAATGCAGAGACACAAGACGATGTGCTCCTATATTGTCTCGGTGACGTGCTCCAGACGGAAGAAGAGATCCAAGAATGGAAATTGGCGGATTGGAGCAAAGAAGAGGAGGATCGCATGGGGCAAGAGTCTTATGAGTGGATTCGAATGGATGCCGATTTCGAGTGGATTTGCAAAATGTCTTTGGGCATGCCTGGTTACATGTACCTTTCGCAATTGCAGCAAGATCGGGATGTTGTGGCTCAACTTGAAGTAAGCTGTGGTTTCAATATGTTGACAAAACTTGATGGCTGACCCTTGATTTATAGTCCATGCAATACATGGCTATTCAAAAGCACCATCCCTTAGTCTCGACAATCTTTGTCCGCACCCTCATGGACAGGCGATATTTCCACGGCATCCGCACCGCAGCTGCATATGCACTGGTGAAGCATGCGAAAGAAGAGATTGACTGGCTGGGTCTCTACCACTTAGAGAGAGCTTTCCAAGAGCTTTTTTGCTTACCTGGCTCCCATGTTACACGTGATAACGATTTCTCGGACCAAGCATCATATCTCCTGCAAAAAATCATTCCGGAAGCGATTTCTCAAGTTCGCGATAACAATGGGAAGACTCCCCTGAGGGCCAAACGATTCATTTTCGACAAGCTCAAGTTCAGTGATAACTCTAACAATGAGGTGAGAAGAAGAAGCTATTCCACAACATAGCGGCTTTTACTGACAAAAGAATCAACAGTACTCTGATAATTATTACATCAGCTCTCTGATGACATCGCTGGTCAATGCTTTGGAAGGTCGGGTAGTGGAAGCCTCGTCGCTCAACGATATGGAATTCGACATGGAGAAAGAGTTGGAACGACAGGCCGAGGAGAAGCTCGAGAAAGATGCCGTTGCGGAAATCGACAGATACCGACGAATGGATGAATGGTCCAGTTCTTTTCAAAATATATATTCAAGAACTGCACTGCAGTGCCAGCTTCGTCTCACAAAGGCGAAAATCATGGATCTCGATGCGATCCACTTCCTCCAATATACCAGGTTTGGGACATTTGATATGCTGCGGATGGATGCATTTGAGTGTCTAGTCGAGCTTGATATATTCAGCATGCCGGAGCTGTTACGCTGGTATTTGTTCACGATGTCATCTGATACATCTGCGTGGATTCGTCATCGACTTCATGGTCCACTGGGTAGAGCTCTTGCCTCTGTAGCCTTTGGAACAAATCAAGTGGCGGAAGGGCCGCCACAGAGTGATGGGTTGATTATCGAGCAGGATTCAACTACCGAGGTCCGCCGCGCCGATTTGGCCAGGAAACAAACGATGCCCGGTGCCCTGGAGGCACTTAAGAAGGAGCTTTCTGGAAATACGACTCTGAGGGAAGCTCTGTGGGCTGCATGTAACTCTTCCTGCATTGGAGCATTGGAAGTTTCTAATTTCGTTGATTTTTGCCGAGTCTTGTATGACGCGAAAATGTCTCTGCCGGTGAAATTGAAATATCCTCGGTACTGGAAATGCCAGCACGTTGGCAATGTAATAATGGCCTTCCCCCCCTCTCTTTTCATGTCTCAAATCATCTCTAACGTCGTACTCAGGGTAAAATGCGCTTTTACAAATCTGGGCGATATCGTACATCTCTCGGACCGTTGAAAGACACTGGCACTGGATCCAAGCGCAAGCGTGACGACCAGGGCATGCCACCTCCTACAGCTCCTCGGATTACTTTCAAGCAATCAAAGTCTAATCTCGGCAGCACACCGTCCACGCCCAATCCCGAAGCACGCAAGATCACCAAATTACAAATACCCAGTCATCTCACCATGCCCAAGCCTCCGACAGCCTCTCCATCACCTCAAAACTCGACGCCTACCACTCCTGGAGGCGGATTCAAACTAAAGATCAAACTGGGTGGTCAGAAATAACTCCTACGGATACACAGAATTTTTATTAATTTATCGTCTCATATCCTTTACTAACTCTTTCTGTCCTAAAGAAAAACTGCAGTGTCAAGGGCGTATTTAGATTGTGTCTTTTTTTCTATCCTTGTGGATTTCCCCCGTTTATTTTGACAGTCAAGAACGATTCCCAAACCGCTTAAGTTTTTTATTGCATTACCTGGTTTGCAGAGTGGGTGCTTTTTTGCCGTGGGCCGCTCTTCATGTATATTATCCTACAACAGCTGTCTTACCCAATTCCATCACGCAAAACTAGGAGGGGAAAGATACAAAATTCATGTCAGATCATATAATCAACTACCAGGGGAAAATATTTTTAAAATAGTCGCATGCCTCTTTGACATCAATACCATCAATTGATCCGGCGTAGGCTTATTTTTTTATGGATCTGTAACCCAAGATACATATATAAGTAGTTTGACGTACGGGATAGAAATTGTTGATAAATTATTCACTTTTTTTCTTTCCATTCATCGAACCAGCAACAATTATATTGAAATTGACAGTATAAACCGGCCACCCGTAAAAACTCCGTTGATATACGAAATAAACCCAGCGTCAAACGTCATATCCCAATAATGATAAGAATGAAAATGAATCCTTTTTTTTAGATGTGTCGTCTTTTGTCTCCACGAGTATGATTTTCCGTGAGCGCTGCAAAATTCGAGATTAATCGCCGATGCGTTCAAGGGCCTAGATAAGAGGAGGGAATCAGTAAGTGACAAAGGGAAAGATAGAGAAGGAGATGGGTTGCTTTATTCTGAACGGACCTCGAGCATGACCACGGAGTTTCCTCGAATGACCTACACAAAACAGTTAGTTATTTCCAGTTTGACAAAAACGATCCGATTCAGTTCGGTGGGTCTTATTTATTTTTGTTAGACATACCACCATCCCTATCCTGACTTTTTCACCATCGGGCTTTTCTTCAATAGCTTCATCCAGAACGATGTTCATGAAAACCTGCCCCACGATTAGCGACAAGTCACAACACTTGCAACATCGACATTTGCGCTCGATATCAACTAGGGACAAACGTACATCATATCCTCGTAGGATACCGATTACTTTGCGGTTTCCATTCAGTTGAATAAACAACCGCTTTTCCATATACTTTGTCGGCGAAAAAAAAGAGTTAGAAGCTTTGCGTTTCCCATCCAAGGGCGTCAAAGAAGAGCGGGATTGACGAACCTTCTTGAGTTCCGGTTGAGCTTGAGGCATTTTGACGACTAGACCGTATTGCTTGGTCTGCTGTTTTCTTGGTCGTCGCAAACTCGCGTGGACCTGGCAGTGGTTTGCGGGCAATCGCGGTCTGTCCGGTGCGATAGCTTGGGCCGGAGAAACGATTGGCCGAATAGCTGGATATGCGGAGTTAAAGAGTCTCGGAGACCCAGGAATTTTCTATCGACAACCACGACGCGAGAAAGGGACGTGAGAGGTTTTTTCTTGTCCAAAATCACGTATTCCGAATTATGAATTCGCCTTTTGCAACCCGTCGAAAGCCCCGCAAGATTGGTGGCGGAGATGAGGACGATGGCAACGCTGGCCAAGGTGAGTGGTGTGCACCCCGCCACGTGAAAAGATGTCGAAGCTCATGTAGAACAGATGCAGAACCGGTTGTGAAAAGGCCATCGAGCTTAAAGTCAAAGCAAAAATCCAAGCTCCGACTTTCATTTGGACCTGGTGAAACGTCCATGGCAGATGGCGACGACACAGGCAGTGAAGTGGTTACACCAAAACGACCCGGTCTCGGTCGACGCGTGCTTGAGAAAAACGCCTTGCAGAGAACATCAAACACCACTACATCGTCAAATCATTTACCTTTCAGAGTTGGACAGGAGCAGGATGGACCGAGCTACGGAGAGGACTATCTCAAAGAGCTGCGAGATTCAACGCCTTCCACGCCCAAGTATACCGACACGGATGGAGAAAGTGATCGAAAGGAAATCGACATCACAGCCAAATTTGGCGAAATTGTCCAAACAACGGGTGCCACCGCCATCCCGAGTGAGGCAGAGATCAGGGAAAAGAAAGCACGTCGGGCACGCTTAGCAAACGAACAAGACTACATTTCTTTGGATGGAGGCGAAGGAGGCGAAGAAGACTACATGGCTCTTGGTCCTCGCAAAGAAAAAGAAGATACCCGCCTTGTGAGAGACGATGAAGACTTTGCAGAAGGATTTGATGACTATGTCGAGGATGGCAAGATTTCCCTTGGACGAAAGGCAGAGCGAGAACAGCAACGAAGGCAACGCGAGCAGATGCGGGACCTCATCAACGATGCAGAAGGAACCTCAGAGGAAGAGGACTCGGATGCAGAACGCAACGCTGCGTATGAGGCATCTCAAACCCGTGCTGGCATGGACGGTATGGAGCGTGACCGGCAGGGGCCCTCGTCCCGCCCGAAAACACCACCAAAGGTATCATCTCTGCCCAGCCTGGCAGGGGTCCTGGGCCAACTGCGTGGAACTCTGGCAGAAGCTGAAAGCTCCAAGAAGCTTCTGCTTAACCGGATGGAGGAGCTTCGCAAGGAAAAGGCCGATATTGCTGTCCGTGAGGTCGAGATTCAAACGCTGATCAAGGATGCTGGCGAACAATACGAGAAACTCCGACTCGACGCTGGTCTTGCGCCAGGAGGGGATGGACTTCCTGGGGATGCGACACCTCAAGATCGAGGCTTGGAGAGCCTGGGAAGTTCGGCCGTGGTGTCTCGCGTCGACTCTGGCGCGGAGTGAAGTCGCTCCTTCCCTCTTCGTCTCGGCCACTTCGAACCTCATCTTGTTTGCACGGTGCTGCATTTTGTCTTCTTCTCCTTCTTCATGTTATGATACCCATTTTATATAGCAATAGAATCCGGAATCTTCGTGGCCATGCCGCGGCCATCCTTTCTCTCTTTCAGAACCTACTCGATCCGCAGGGCATCCCGAACTGGAAAGTCAAAGTGGGCATTCTTTTTCTCGCGCTGGATTTTCCAAGCTTCTCATAATTAGTAGGGATTCTGTCTGCATCATCCCCTGGCTCGCAAGCCCACTCGATGAGAATAGTGTATTATCACCACGATTACGCCAGCGCGCCGATGCCAGTCCTATCGAGTTGTTCTACGATGTATTTCTAGTCGCAAACCTCGCCACCTTTTCCGCTACGCATGAGATCACAGACATCAAAGGTTGGTGGGCGATACACGTCATGAAGCAATATCAACTGATTGTGCAGCGGTGTGGTCGTATGTCGGATTTGTCGGCATCATCTGGTTTACCTGGCTCCAAGTCGCCCTCTTTGACCTCCGGTTTTCGAAAGACTCCATCTTCGAACGAACATGTAAAGTCGTGCAGTTATGTGCAATGGTCGGGTTTGCCTCTGCCGGAGCACGATTCTCAACACGCATTCAGGATGAAAATGTCTGGGCCTTCAAGTCCTTGTCGGTTCTCCTGTCTGGTAGTCGCTTTATGCTTGCCTTACAATATACCATCAACCTTTGGTTTATTCATGACAAGATATACGGAGCCATGAAAGGCATGCTTGCGATTATTGGGGTGCTCTCCATTACCGGACTTACGTATTTGGTGGCAAGTTGAAACTATCCCAACTGGCTGGCGTTGAATAACATCTACAGCTCTACTTCGTGTTCGGACCTAATGAACCACATATATGGACTGCTTGGTTCGGGTTGTTCCTTTTTGAATCGTCGGTTATCATTGCGGTGTCAACGTACACCCTGGGCTTGGAGCTGGATAATACGCACCTCACGACTAGGATGGGGCTTTTGACTCTGATAATCATCGGCGAACATGTGATATCTGTTACTCGGATCGTTAACAAGATGATTGCTGGTGGCGGTTGGACACTCACATCTCTCTTTCACGTCATGGGGGTGGTTACGACAGTGGTACGCTTGAGCAGTACGGTTTTATGTTATGCGAAAGACTAACAAGAATAGTATCTTCTATGGCATTCATATTACGATATTTCACCACGACAACGATATGGAAGGATCCGGCAGCAGATATGGACTCATCTGCATTTTCTTTTTCACATGTGTATTATTCTTTCTTCCGAAGGCTGTCAAATTCTCACTCTTGCCCTTGATATTTCCGTGAAGCTAAGGTATCTGCTTGAGACGATGCACTTTGCATGCGAAGATCCACGTCCATCGAAAAGCTTTGCACTCAATCTGCTGAACCGTACGATAGTCGATATGGAAATCGATTTTAGCCGATCTCCACGAGAGAACAACGCAATCAGCCGAGTCATGACTACTTTATGGAACCAGGATGAAATTTGCCCAACGGGCAACTTCACAGAGGCTCCAAGATATGGCATTTTCGAAGAACAAGGACGGTATTTGTCCGGGAATGTTACTGTGGCGCTCTTTTCGAGTATGGGTATTCTTCCCAGAGAGCCAGAGTCGATGAGCTTGGATGGGATGAGATATGTCAAGGTGTATCTCGGTCTTTTGACCTTTGTCTACATGTACTACTTTGTCACCGTGGGATTAGGAATGGCTTGCTTTGCAATTTTTGCAGCATTGACACGGCGACATCCAAAGCATCTATACAATGGCACCGCCGTGGGATTTCGACTGCTGTGTGCGGTGGTCTTGTTGTCACAGGTTGCATTTGCTAGAGATTTCAACCTGACGTACAAGTACATGACTCACCCAATCATCCTCTATACGTTTTCTCTGACCATGCTTTCGGGTACGTTACTATCTACGGGATTTATAATCAGGTTTTCTAATAGGGAAGTAGTCCTCCTTGTGGACCGATTATTAGACTCGTTTGCAGAGGCACGAAAGAGCGAAATAACGCGGCAAAGCAGCACACGCGGTACAGCGCCAATGGTGACCTTTGAGGGCGAAACTTGTCTTTACGATGGGTAGCTATGGGTTTGAACAGGTCGCTGCCATTTTTCCTTGACCGCGGAATAGATTAGTTTCGAACTTGTAGTCTGGCACAGCCTGGCGGACAGTCGGAGCTTTTCAGTCCGAACAGATGTCGGCGTTTGATTTTAGAGCCGAGGTTTCGCCTGACAAATCGACGCTATTAATATTGCTGGCAACTAGTGAATAATTGATATGTACCTAACTACTAGTGATTAGTGAGCAGTGAATTAATACTTCACCCTGGGCGCCGCTAGCGCTTACGAGGACGATTCAAAATTTCGATACCGTGGCCTGTCACCCCTGTTTAGGCTTTAAAACAAGGTCTTAGGGCTGGCGCTAGCTGGCGACTAGGCATGTCTCGCCTGTGATTTGCCCCTATGTAAAATGAACACACTCGCCCTAAAACGTCGCCCATGGCTCAGCCCTACGGATTTGTTGTTGCTCTTTCGCAATTGTCGATGTAACAGTAGGACCCGGCGACGTTTCAATAATCTTTTTTCCGGTTGTGTCGAAGCCTCACACAGACCACAGGCTGTTGCAGGGCTTAGCCCCCTGGACGTGAAGACTTAATATGTATTACGGTGGATCGCGACTATCGTGCCAATAAGGGAAATTAAGACCACCACATGGCCGGGATACGGAGAACCTTACTCGTACTAGGGGAAATAATCAAGGGAAAAAGAAGATAAAAAAAAAAAAAAGAAAAAGTAAAAACACAGACGGAGCAACTTTCGGCCGTTGGAACGACTATCAGTGGAGAAGTTGGAAATTTTTTTAATTTTTTTAATTTTTTTCCCCCGTAGAATATGCAATGCAGTGAGTGATGTATCACCCCCTTTTTTTCTTTCCTCTTCTCTCAGACATGTCGATCATTAGTTAGTCCCCGTACCGAGTAGTGCGTAGTACTAGTAATTAGGAGTACACCTCTTTACTGAGCATTTGCTTAGTGAGAATCAGATCGATTAGGTGCGAAAATGTCGGGACTTGTTATTACAACCCCCTTTTTTTTTCCGAGTTCAAGTTGCATTGGTTTGGTTTAGTATGCATGCAGCGACACTCGATGAATTCCATGGATAGACATGTATTTTATAAATTCTGTACAAAATAGTATCCGGAAGTACGTACTAAAAAAAATAAGAAGATAAAAAAAAGAAAAGCAAACTTCAATTGACAGGAATTTGCCTCCCCCACGGGTCAGTGTCAGTCAGCTCGGCGGGGTTCTCCGCTATGCTTGCTGTAGGGCTGAAGGCAAAAAAAAGTCTATCTTTGTCAGCTGGATATCAAAACTCTTTTTTTCAGTTTTCTGTCCGAAAACTTTTTTTTTTTTTTGGAAATATCCTTGGTTGTTTTCAATGCTATGGGTGTAATTAATTATTGCTACATACTGCTGGTTTTGAATTATTGCCTCAAACGTACCGAATAGGGTGAACGAAATCATAGGGCTGTGTGTTGGGTGGATCTGATCCAGCTCAACGGTAATGGTAATGCTTTATCCCAAAACGTTGCACGTAGCTATGCATTGGTAATTGTTTCAAAAGGCGCGTACTTTGTACTACACATTTTTCTGGGAAATATCATGCATGGGCCAGTAAATACTAATACTACTGATTGTACCCTGGTCCCGCCGTCATGAGGTAGCATTGTAATACTCGGTATAGATTAATACAATTACAAAATACAAAGAACAAAAGGGGGCCACGACCGCAATCGATGCGCAGAGCTACGTGGACACGCTAGACACGGTTCTCAACCTGCAGAGGAAAAAACCTCAGTGGAGATTGACAGTTTCCCAGGGTTCGGGAGAAGAAGATGACCAACGCCGCGCATCTTAGCTCGTCGATACACACAAAAAGAAACACCCCAATCAGACCTGCAATCGCGGTCAAACCCAATATGCAGCTCGTATCCACTAATTATCATTGTGGCTCATGTGCACAAGTCAAGAAGTCGGGATGTATCCATATCGAGATAACTTCCGAGACCAGTGGTGTTTTTGGTTAGTGCTGAAATATATGAATCTACGGATAAACATAACCATACAATATTTAACTTTTGCTCTTGCAAGACGCTAGTTGGAGGGGGGGGGAAAGTTATCTTGAAACGCCCTGTTTAGACAAATTAATTGGCGGCCATGCCAAAGGATCAACATCCATAGCCTAGAAATATAATATACTTTGTAGGTTTGTACCCATGCACCTGGTTTATTACAAGTACCCACATGTCAGATTCGGGTAATAATATTTGGCACTTGGCACTCAACTTGGAAGGTGGGAAAAAAAGGGGGGGATTCCGGAGGATTCCTAATATTGAAAAGAAAAAAAAAGCCCGGTCAATCGATGCATGATGGAGGACAGGGATACGCCTTGCTTGTACAGTTTGAGCCACGGGCCGACCGCTGGGTCAGCTGTAAGATTGAAGTTTGTGCAGACTGCAGAGCGATGAGGAGCCTGAAAAGTGAAGCGTTTTGTGTTACTAGATTTGGGCAGTGAAGTGTGGCGGATTACCTAGGTGTTGCTCTGTATAACTACCAGAATTGATATGCAACCCGGTATGTACAACCCACCACGTGACATGGTAGACTTGAATGCTATTTCAGCAAGTTTGGGGCATTTTAGAATATATTCCTAAAATCAGGAATGGTTGGGAATAGTGCCAAGTTTTTTGTTTGGCGTTTTTTCCTACTGTACATTGGCTTAAGGAGGGTCAATTGATTGATATGCATTAAACGAGCGGGCTTTTTGATTGAGCAACCAGTGAATAAGTTTGAATTGAAGTTATTATTTATATTTATACCATGTAACCGATGGGTGTGTTGTTTAATTGAGTTACTCTGCGTTTTCACAATATCGACTCGACTGGTACTCTATCAATATATACTTGACATATATATACATACATGTATATGCGAAAAACACTTCAAAGTTAAACAGTATTTCAAATTAAAACCACCAATCATAACTACACTCGCTAAATTTACCCATCGCTAATATTCTAGTCCCATCAATTGATGGTGTAATACACAAGACAGCAATACCTCAAGGTCATTCCCCGATTAGGCAATATCAAGCCCTGCGGTCAAGATCGATTTCTATTACTGAAATTTCCACCGAAACAACAAAGGAATAAAAATAATTACATACCGCATGCATACTTCATCATCCCTGATCTGGAAATGTCCGATGGGTCGTATATTCGTATCTCCTCAATATGAGCCTCACAATGCAAGCCTCTGGACCCCACGGCGTACCTCCACAAAAATGAGTCTTGTGTAACCATTCAACCATCCCATGTAAGGGCGACCCAAAACTTGTCAATAGCATACGCACGTAATAAGCGGGCCCTGTCTTTTGTGTTACAAAGGGAATTTCCGCCGAGACAAAACATGCAGAGAGAGTTCGTCCTTTTCTCTTCTATGCTGTACAACCATGTTTTTTGTGTCTGATTTTCTTCTCGGGGTTGCCGCGATTTGAGTTTCTTGCTACGCACACTACCATGTCAATTGATGCATGATGCATTGGTGGTGTGACTTGAGTCTACAGGGGTTGCAGTGGGCCTAGTCCGATGATTGGACAACACACTCGTAATACTAACCACGACGCCTTCGTACCTACACGCTACATTATGCGTGGGCGTGGGTGCGAGCGTGGGCTAATAAGTTGCATATCGCGCAGTACGATCTGCTAATGGCCATGGCCGTCCAAACTACTGGGTGCATATGAATGCACGTAAGCGATGATGTTGCTTTACCCTCCACCAACCCCCCTGTATTCGAGAATTTTCTTTTCGGGGGAGAAAACAGTTTCATATTCGACAAGGGTGTCCTCTCCCTCCATCTCGTCTTTTTGAAAGGGGGACACGAGGCTGCATACGCAGGAAAAAGTATGGCAACCTTCCTAATTAGGAAACAGCGGTTTTCCCCTATGTGCAAACATCAATTATTCTATTATTATTTAACACCGGGTGTCGTTAGTCAAATCATTGCCAAAAAGCAAAAAGCGATTGCCATGATCATCATAAGACATGCCCAAACAAGACGAACCCCCTTCCCCCGGGGACATGCGCAAGTCAGGCTGTTAGCCTGGTCCCAGGAAACTGACAAAGCCAGGCAAGAGGAAGTAAGGGTGTCCACGTGTGTACCCCAAGTAAGTTACAAGTGGTTTTACGGATCGTAGAACAAAGCGTCAAAAACCCCGGGAGGGCTTGCTTACTTGCTTGCTTGCTTGGCTTGTTTGGTGAGTGGCAGCAGGGATAATTAGATGACGTCAAAAAACAATTTGTTGCTTAGTAACAGAATACTACTACTGTCATATCGTCTGGACCTGCTCGAGCCCTTGTTGTTCTTCTTTAATTAGAACAGTGAATCGAGACAGAACCAACATGTCAATTAGTACGACACGAAAGTTGATCTATGCCCCACAGACGGAGAACCCAAATGGAGTGAGACCCGAGAGTTAAAAGAAAAAAAAAAATACAAGACCGTTCGTTAAAACAATAGGCAAGAAAGGAAAAAAAGAAAAAAACGTTCCCTGTCATGGGGCAAGCCCCAAGATAACGCCTATTAGCGACTCGTCCGACCCCTTGGCATCTGTACCGTGTGCTTGGGACCTACTAAAACAGTTAAAATTGGTGAATATGTAGGAGACTTGACTAAATCGAGGAGCATCGTCAGAGACCCGGCCAATTACAAGTCCGATCCCGCCAAAGCACTGACGCCTGACTACTGCTTACAATACATTTCGGCCCTCTGGGGTAATCTTACCAGGCGTTTTTACTTCTATTTAGGGTTTAAGCGTGCATCCAGACCCTGCCATACTAGGCTGCAACGTGTTTGTTTAAGAAAGTAATTGCTATTGACTGGTTGGTGTACGAGGCGTTATTTCCGTACGGAGAAAGTTTGATAAGTGATTAAAGTTCTAGCCGGGGAATCCGAATAGGGGGATGAGAAAAACATGATGATCGTTTATTTTTATTTTATTTTATATATAGTATTTATTTTCTGCTAGAAGCTGCCAACACTCAGGTTCTGAGGTTACAACGACTTGACTCAGGCTGTGTTCGGCCGTTCTCTAAGAGTCCAAGGGACTAGGGCTACGTGCTCGGTACGACCATCACTCCGCGTATCGAACGTTACTTGAAGAATTTCACCGACCCCGAGAAAGAAAAGCCTCCTCCGAGCCCGAGCTACATACTCGGTGCTCCGTACAATACGTAGTACGTACGAATAAATAACCATGAATGAATAAGCAAGTAACGAATCTAGCGATCGACCATCCGTAATTAGATAGTCGATCCTTCCGGCCCTGCAAGAAAACAAACAGGCAAAACAGAACAAACGTAGGATGACCCAAAAGGTTGGGTTGCAATTGACAGGGATTTCTTTGTTATTGATCGGTTCAGACTAAAAAAAATAGTCTATGAACAAACTCGCCAATGCTCTGGGATTGTTTGTTTGTGTTCGTATTCGCTATGAATTATTAATTATTAATTAACAAATTGATTAATTAACTAATTCCTTGTGTAGCCGCCCCCTAATTCTGAGCTCGAAACGATTCCCCGGTTGGGACAAGGCAGGACATGCTACTATTCCCATTTGGCATGTCGCCAAATTCAATCAATAATGCAGGTTAAGCAAGTTAAGCGCGCAGAATTACTCCGTAGGTACCTATTGTTCTGCCTGTTGTAATTAGTAGAAGATGTGGTACTTTGCGAGTCGGTTCGGCGACCTAGACCGAAGAACTGGTACCGTAAAGAGTAGTGGGAACAAGATCAAGTATCGTAACAGCATTAAGAGATCGATTAAGCAATAACACAGAGACGAGTTACACTTGGAACATGTTAATTACTCTATACAGCGTAGTAGGGCTCGGCATCGTCAGCACGGGCTGATGATGGGCTTAACTTTAAAGAGAATAACCGCCGTCCAACAGTGCGACGCCCAGGCTATACTACCCGATTCGCTCGTTCGTAGTGCAGATAACGGTGAGATTCGCAATACGTAATACTGGATACTGGACCAGGCATCATCTTTCCAGAGGGTACGACTACGAAGTGGGCTCAACGTGTTTTCAAAATGTTGGGATTTGTGGTGTGGCGTCAACTGGTCCGGTATTTTGTGATTATTTTGTGATGGTCTGACAGTCTAGTCTATAGAGTACCGTGGGAAGTCAAGGGTTAAGCTTCAAGAAAATTACAAGACAGATACGTACTCCATCAAAGATATAGGGCTTGGCAGACTCTAATCGACTTAAGATTCGCAGGCCCCACTGCTGTTTGCCATACCGGAGTATATTTCTGACAGAGATGACAGCAAGTTCTAAATTTAAACAGCTGCAACAGGAAAACAGTAAAAAATAACAGCAGTAGTAATAGCAAGATAAAATGATAAAAATAAATAAAATAAAAATAAATCGAAACAGAAACAGGAATACACCAACTAATGCATCTCGTATTGCCCGGTGCAAAAGTGTGGCTTGGACGCGGGGCTTGGGATAAGAATAGAAACACGGGCGGCCAACCACAACACTTCCTCCACATAACGTCAGGATCGACCATCAAACAACATGTCAAGTATGGAGTGCGTATCAGGTGATTGTTATTTGTCTCAAGCTTGTTCTGTCCATATGTATTGTTAATATTGTTAGTATTGTTGACCCTTGAAAGACGTCAAGTCAAACAAAAGGCTTGGCTTGGCCCGTCCGTCATGGCGCTATCCCCGGAACGTCGAGTATTCTGCGAGTTTTCCGCCCCGGCGCAACATATCACTACATGTATTTTCCTTTTTGTATCATTATTATTGTATTACAACACTCTATAATGTTGCCAGTACTTGTTGGAGATCTTGGTACGATCAACTCGCCAAGAACCGCGACCTAACAGCGCGGAATGCTACCTTAAATTGACAAGCGTCTCGGGAGTCGAGTCATCGAATTCTTGGCCGTGTTATCGCCAAGAAATCTATCACAAATGGGTAGGTAAAACATTCCCAAGACTCCAGGCAGTTGAAACTAAAACATTGTTGTAACATGTCCTACATTTTATTTGGTTTGGTATTTTACGGAGTAAGTACGGAGTAAAGTAAGAACGTACTTTCTCCAGATGACGACAGGACTAGAGGGCCCCTCCTTCGATCACCCTTCTAGAATGCGCTCTTATTCGATTTCCATCCAATCACTGGTATGTCGTGAAACCTGGCGTGTCACGGCGCATCATAAAATTTTGGCTTTTTGAGACAAGGGTGCGGTTGATCTCCGGGGGCCGGAACAGGGAAACCACACAAAAAGGGACTGGAAAAAAGAACCTTGATTTCTTGATTGATTGACCAGTCTGCCGCGCGCGGAATAATTAGTGCCAATTTTTCCTTTTCTCTTTTTTTTTGCTTGGCGTGGACTGTGCGTCGTTGATTGATCGACATGGCAACTCGTCACATGAGTCCTTATCACCTATTACGTACAGAGCAGGACTACTCTGTACTCATTCTCGCGCGCAAAGTTTGGTACGGAGTTACATTTCTTTCCGAAAACGCGCTTGCTCGTTTAACAATACTAGCGAAAATAATTACAAGAAAAAAAGAGAAAAATGAAAAAAAGAAAAAGAAAAAAAGGGCAACAGTGGGAATTCATTTTGAGGTGGAAAGGGAAAAAAAAGGGGG
This sequence comes from Talaromyces islandicus, assembly GCA_000985935.1. NCBI lineage: Eukaryota > Fungi > Ascomycota > Eurotiomycetes > Eurotiales > Trichocomaceae > Talaromyces > Talaromyces islandicus. The sequence continues at coordinate 799,458 of CVMT01000011.1, read as the reverse complement.
AAGCCTGGTTCTGCCCACCTTCTGGAATGTTTCCCTTTCAGTCCCTAGTGCAGCGCCCTAAAATGGAAATCCAGCCCTGTGACGCAATCCGATTGGCATACAACCCCAAGCAAGGACGCTAAGAAGAAAGTTCTGAGGAAAAGGACCCGTTCTCGCGCTCCCATTGGTCCCCTCGTGTATTTTAATCTCGGCCGGGGCACTGACTATGTGGGGAAACTGGTGGGGAACCGGCAAGGTTCAGAAATGAACACGTCTGAACGGGGATGGGATTTCTTTTACGATTGAGCCAATCAGAGCAGGCCGGATGTCTGTGGCCCCATTTTTATTACGAGCACGTAATGGCACGGACGTATGGCAGTGTATACAGTAGCTATGTTGGCCAAGTGCAAACAGCGTTGCCCATTCATGGCCCATCGAGCCAGTCCTCGGCCAGGTCAGTGCCATGAGCATCTGCATTCTGAATCAGCACGCCTTGTACGGACACACGTGGTCCAAGGCGAGTCGAAGGATGAACAAACATCTCACCCAACCACGCAGGTCTCGGACCCCAATGCGCCTCTGCAACTAATATGTACTCTGTTCTACTCGCAACAAGGATTCCCACGAGTTTTTCGTTGGATGTTGTTTTTAACCAGTCTGCGCGCGTCGGTTAACCTTTTTCGAGTCTCCAAGCAGTACGTACCTGCAGTGGAAAAAAAAGGGGGGGCGGTTTCTAACGCTATTACATATGGACCCTAAATCGTGACGTTTGGAGGTGAAAATATTTTAATTAATTACTATGTTCGTTCCTCGCTCTCCATGAAATATATATTATTATACATATCAATACGTGTAGCGTCAATTGAGGAGACAGCAAATCCCGACGCTCGGCTCGGACTAGATCTCTCCGACTGACTCGGTATTTGCCTAGAGCCAATTAATTAATATCTACCCAGTGTAAAAATTTGGAATTATCATATTATTATCACTATCTGAGCACTAGAACACCGTATAATAATAGAAAGCAATAATATTACTCGATTTGGCGATTAGGTGATCGAATACAGTATCCTTTTTCGGCGTAGTGACAGCTTAACGGCGTGGGCCTCTACAAAGTCCGGAATTTAAAAACTAAAAAAACCGAAAAAAAGATAAGAAAAAAACACAAAAAAAAATTTTTTTTTGAAAATAAAAATTAAAAAATAAGCTAGCACCGTTGAAAGCTATTTTGGGCAAGATTACTTTTTTTCGTCTGGAATGAATGATCATCAATAATGGATGGAATCACAACGTCGAAACGATTTCCTATTCTGGCGAATGAGCTCGTCCATGGTCCTGCCAGAGACCAAGGATCGACGGATTGAACTTTATCAGAACCACAATAACGAAAAAGGTAACATGTCATGATGTCTGGGTCGTGTGGGGCCTTGGAGAATACATAGTACAGTACTAACCGAGGCATGATTTCCCTGTTGCGCCATGCCGGGTGCGTCCGGCCCCCAACTATGAGTTTGTGTGGTTGAGACAATAAACACAGAACAATTGGATGGATCCAAATATGAATAATAATGAGGGAGGTGTGGCTACAGATGAGTGTATTACCCTGTCAGCCAGTGATATGGCTCTTTTTGTGTGTGACGGGTTTTCTGTCATGGGCAATATGAATAATGTTCCTGCGGTGATCGCTGATTGACATGCAAGGAATCTTCTCGCTACACATGAGTGGTTGGAAATAAAATTACCTTTTTCTCTTTTCAGGCACGACAGAAAAACGGCCCGCCAATTTTAATTTTTTCTTTCCCTCTCCATACTTCGAGAAAACATGCCCCAACAGGGTTTGATTCGACACGCTAACATTCCGGGTTGTCTCGCCTGCTGGTTGGCTCTGTTGTACACACCCGGATCGACGGCGCCAAGACTTGGATTCTTTTCGTTCTTTGGTTCAAACCGACCAATCCTGTACGGGTATCAAGATGCGTACGTCGTCGTACTACGTACTATCGTGTATTGTGTAATGGAAACACTAACATAAAACATGAATCGTGAGAGCAACGACTCGAGTAGCAGGCGGAATGGAGGGGAGAGATTAATATATACGCGGTACGGGCGTCGATGGCCAACGGACAAAGTCGTCGTCCTAACGCCTAGTTAATTATACAACTACGTAGCAGCCCAGCCATAGGGCTGTGAATGCCACACAGCTCCAGTCCGAGACACCGCACATTGCCCAGCAATGTTAGATGCCAGACGGTGCGAAAATGACGGTAAACCCAGGATGTGACGTGTATCCACATCCATTAACCCGTGGGAGACTCTATAATGCGAAGACGTATAGTAGTACATACGTAGTTCCATTCTAATAGGAAAAACTACGTACGTAGGAGTAATAATAAAAATGTGGGTGACATCGAATTTTGGTTCCCTTCTAGATGCCTGCCGGAATGGTTACGGTCACGGGACAAAGAGCCACTCATGTTCAATGTGCGGCTCCACTTTCGGTAATATAAGTACGTCCGTATGGAAAATTCGATTCGTACGTAGTAACCTGGTAACCGAGTATGTACGTACTATGCCGTAACCGAGGACGCCCGACATTCCAATGAGAAGGAAGCGGTGTAAAAAGCCGCGCTGCGCCTCAGGCGCTGTGCTGGGCTTGCAGTAGTGGGGCGCTAATATCCAATCAGCCTGGCCTAAACCAGCGGAAACGCCGGTTTATTGGCTGCATCGCTGTGGCTAGTGCCATTCCCAGCGCTACCATGCGTGGCTCGAGGCCCGGCCGCCGCTGCTCTCACCGACCTCGACGGAGAAAATCGTCGCTGAGGCATATTGAGTTACCATTATCGCTTTCGCACTCATTTATGATGCAAAAACAAAAAAATGACGACGTGCTTGGATATGCGATACTAAATGGTGGGTTCTAATTATGCGCGTTCGGTCTGGCCGAGCATGATGTATCGGAACGTACTCCGTACATGTCTTTTGTCTGCCATAGTCGACGTCATGCGATTAAGGCCGAGATCAGCCTTGTGAGCCTTGCCAAAGCCAAGACCAGAGATCCACCCGCCAACCGGATCGGTCTCATCTCTGAGACTGAGACACAGTGACCGCAACCCCCAGTGTTTTGTTCCATGGGAATGGGTTTCTAAATAAAACAGTTCCCATGGCGAATTGACTTTCATGTGATCCTTGAAGGTGACGGCTTGCTCTGGATGCAGCCCCGATCGGCCATCACATTCGCGCAAAAAAAAAAAAAAGAGTTCATCTCGACTAATTAGATCCGCCCACTCAGAGAATTGGTCGTGGCTGCATCCTTTTTTCCATCTTTGGCAATGCATGCGGGCCTAGTCCTAAAACTATCTACGCAAACTCCGCGCTAGGCTGGGATGAGCCGTCCCGGCTGCGAGCCATTTCCTGCCTGTCAGGGCCTGACTGGCTGGCCGTGCGGGATGCTGTGGGAACCAACTCTGTTGTCGGTGACCTGATTGGCGAGAGCAGTTGCCAGAATCAGCCAAAACAGCCACGGTGGGCCCCACACCCCCATAATGAAGACCTCGAAGAGGCTCTGCTGTCAAGCCATCCAGCCAGTAGTCGACCCGAAGCGGCGGGTCCTACTGTTTTGAGCAGTC
>CVMT01000011.1:748640-795571 GCA_000985935.1 Talaromyces islandicus | reverse complement strand
CCCCCCCCCCCCCCCCAGACTCCAGAGTCCAGTAATACTATAAGTAATATCATTATATGGGATTATTAATTAATTGATGCTCGGGACCAGCTGTCTAGTGAACGAGGCTATCGAGATGGGTGAATTGGGAATGGGCATTGCAATTGGAATTTTCAGGCTAGATTCCGTGCCGGAAGGTCGATTAATTCCTCATCGTTAGTATGGCCATGCAGCGCATCGATAGACCGTCTCGTTGCGCGGGTGATTGGCTGGCGGGCGCTGGACAGCAGGCCGCGACGAGAGTTGGGGCGGTCTGCTAGACTCTGCACACAGCCTGGTCGTCGTACCAGTACGGTACGTATGGATACCGATACAGTCCCCGGACATAACATAGCAGCCGTCCGTGGAAGAGGAGCCAAGCCCCGACGGTGGACCCACCGGGCCCGTGGCTTAGCGTGGTCTTGCCCTCACTAGCGCCGTCGCTGGTAACCTTACCGTACCGTACGCTGACTCGGTTACGGCCCACTGCGCCCGCCCGCGCTAGCCTGCTCTTTGCGTTCGCTGGGCCAGCGGTTTGGGACCGGGCAAACAAGTCCGCACCCGTAGGGCAGTCAATCATCGGCCTCGAAATTAATAAATATCCTGTGCCTCCTCATCACACCTCTCCTCACCCCATCCCATCTGTCCTCTCACCACCCCATCTTCACCACCTCATTTCTCTCTGGCTCCTGACTTGATCTCCTTCACTCAGCCTACCCGTCTGCCTTCCTGCCTTGATCCCTCCCCAACACCCATCTGCGTACCACCTGCTTGTTTACTGTCGCCATCTTCGTCTCCCAACAACCTCACAATTCATGCTCGAGCGCAACAGCAAACTCCTCCCTCAGCCGGCCTTCTCGCTCTGAATCGCCGCTGCCCGGCGCCAGGTCTCCTGCCCGCACTGGTAGCCCTCTCGATCGCCAGTTCCCAGACACGACTGTCCCTGTCAATCCCATGCTCACTCAGACACGACCCGATTTCGTCTTGTTCGATACCAACAAAAAGTCGCCCGCCATGCTCGCTCTCGAGCCCTCCAGACAACAGCACTTTCCCTACTTCTCCCACGACCAGGTCCCCCTGGACGCGTCCGTGATGGACTCGTTTGCCTACCAGACCATGAACATGCAGTCGTTGCAGTCGCACGACGCCTACTACGACTCGTCCATGTACATGGAGCAGCAATCCGCCGATATGCAGAACGTGGGCTTCCTGCCCAACTCGCCTCCCTCCATGGCGCCGTCGCACCGCTCGGGCGCGTCCGGCCCATCGATTTCTAGCGCGCCCTCCTCAGTCATTGGCTCCCCCTACTCGGGGACCTTTCAAGAATCGTGGACCGACACCTCCCACGGCTTGGTGGGCCTGCCGGGAACCATGGTGAACGAGCTCGACTACACTTCCATGGGAGGCGTCATGGATGACTCTGGCTTTGCGCCTAAATTTGGAAGCGGCAGCTTCGTTGGTATGTTTTCTTCCTTTTCGTTCTGTGAGACCAGTTCTAATTCAACAATGTAGATCCCTCGCTGCTCCTCTCAAATCAGACATCGATTCCGACCACACTCCCCTACAATGAAGAAATGCCCCTGGCGCAATCTGGATTCCTTTCTCCCCATGTGGGCTCCCCGTTGCCGTCTCAAGCACCCATGCCACTTCACCACGTAACGCAGAACAATGTCATGTCTTCTCCTCAACTGGGTCACGTCCCTGCGGATCCTGTCGGCAGCTACGAGAGTGTCTCGAATGTCGCCTCGCTCTCGCCACGCTCGCACCCCAGTCCCTCCGCCAGCAACACTGACGGCGAGGACGAGGGCCGCGAGAAGAGCCGATGCCCTTTCCCCGACTGTGGCCGCTCGTTCAAGGACTTGCGCGCACACATGCTCACTCACCAGAGCGAGCGCCCAGAAAAGTGCCCCATTGTCAACTGCGAATACCACCAGAAGGGATTCGCCCGCAAATATGACAAGAACCGACACACTCTGACCCACTACAAGGGAACCATGGTCTGTGGATTTTGTCCCGGATCTGGCTCTGCCGCCGAAAAAAGCTTCAACCGAGCCGATGTCTTCAAGCGCCATTTGATGTCTGTGCATGGCGTCGAGCAGACTGCCCCCAACTGCCGCAAGAGAAGCCCGCCAGCCTCAAGCGCAAAGACGCTGGCCGCATACAGCAACGACGCTACTGGCAAGTGCTCCACCTGCTCTGCGACTTTCAACAATGCGCAAGACTTTTACGAACACTTGGACGACTGTGTCTTGCGTGTTGTCCAACAAGAAGAGCCCAGCGAGGCCATCAACCAGAAGAGATTGGCTGAGGTCGCAGACGATGACGACGTCAAGCAAACCATGGAGAAGCACAAGCTGCTGGATTCAGCGAGCCCCATGGACAGCGCTGAGCACGGCGAAGATAATGACGACGATGACGATGATGATGAGTTCACTGTCCGCCGACCAAACAACTCGGGTCAGTCGCAGCGCATCGGCCCCAGCGGCGCCATCACAAAACCCAAGGCTCGTCCAGCCACGCGTCGGCGCGGCAACCGAAACAGCTACCCGCAGGCATGGGGCACGCCGGCGGCCAAGATGAAGACCAAGAAACGTGTGCTCTGTGTCTATGATGGCCAGCGCCGCCTGTGGAAGGACGAGATGATGCTCGACAACGAGTTTGAAGTGCGCATTCGTCTTCCTGGTGGTGCCGGCGACGGCACGAACCGGGACGCCTATGTTACTGACCTGGACGTCGAGACAGTCAAGCGCGCCAACGGCATCTTCAGTGCCACTGAAGAGGAGCGAGGCCCGTGGATGGAAGGTCCTTCGGACCGTCTCATGGGCCAGCCCTGCATGCTCTTCCCTGAAATCAGCCAGGCCGACGGCGTCGACATTGACGAGCTGATGGCCTATAAGGAAAAGACCGTGCGTGATCAATAATCGCTGCTTTCCTCTTCTCTCCCCTGTAACTTATTGGGTCAACTCTTTCTTTCTTTCTTTCTTTCATCTAATTTTTTTCTTTTTTATTATTTATATTATTATCAAACCATTGACATGATACGAGCCATGGAGCGTTTTCAGCGATTGGGGGTTTTTCTTTTTGTTTTATTTTTGGACGGGCTAAAGATTTATCGTGTGATACTACTTATTGTTTATTATTTGGCTGGTTACATTCCAGCAATAGTCTGACTCTGGAAGAAGGACATAAGAATGATCGATACCACTGTTCACCTTTGATCTTTTTATCACTTTAAAGAAGTAATTCCAAGTATTCATCTTGTCTAGGAGTAGGAAAAGAGTATGAGTGGCCCCACCATACCCGATATTATTAGTTTAATTGGCTTCCCGCCCTCATTCATCGCAACTTCACTTCAACATTGTACAATAGTATTGGGCAAAACAGCAGACGCGATAAAACCGCTGTAGGTCAAACAGCCAACAACAAAACAAAACATGTTGCTCGGTTTGCCAGAGGCTTTACCATCTCTCGTCGGCAAGCGCTTCGCAGCTGCCAAGGAAGCTGGAGCGCTGGTGTTTTCGGCGACGCAGTTGGCTGTTTTGCCGGCGGCGGGGGTTCAGGTATGTACTTTGTTCTTCCTTTCGATTTTTCTTTTACTGTCTTCATTTTTCTTTCCTTTCTTTTTCTTTTCTTTTCTTCTTCTTTATTTTTTATTTATTTTTTTTTTTTTTGCTTGAGTAAAGAAAAGCTGATCTTGTATTGTAGTATCAACTTCGATACTGTCCAGCACTGGCCAAAAAGCCCGTGCCTGTCAAGGCGAAAGAAAACAAGGGGCCAAAGCCAGATCCGTTTGAGAATCCATCGCCAGATTTGCTTGTTGCGGAAATCCCACCACAACTACAAAACCAGAGTAGCGGTAATGCTGCTGGTGGCGATGGCGGCCATATTATTGTGCTGAACAAGTTCCCTGTGATTCCCCGGCATTTCATCCTCGCGACAAAGCAGTTTCGCAATCAGACCGATTTGCTGGAAAAGGAGGATTTGGAAGCTGCGTTTGCGTGTATTAAGGCATGGAAGAGCCATAACGACGAGACGAAGACGAAAGAAAGTGGTGGCAGACTGTTTGCGTTTTTCAATTCTGGCGACGAGAGCGGCGCAAGCCAGCCGCATAGACATTTGCAGTTTGTGCCCATTGAGGATATGCGTGATCAGGAAGAGGAGGACAACAACAACGACGAATCATCGTCGTCGTCAGCGTGGGTTCCGCTGATTGACCGCGTTGTTAACACGCCAGATGACGATTCAGGATTTAGGCAACTGCCGAATCTTCCGTTCAAGCACTTTGCCGTACCCCTGGACGAGTCTGCGTCGCCGGACACGCTTTTCCAGTCATATCTGTCTCTGTACAGGGCCGCAATCGACGCCGTCGCCTCCGCCCCAGCAGCAGTTTCGGGCGGCGGCGGTTGTTGCTGGAGCCCCGAGGCAAAAATCGCAAAACTGGCCCAAACATCGGGTCCGGCTGCGATCAGCTATAACCTGGCTATGACTGAATCGGCCATGATGATTTGCCCGAGACGAAGCGAGACTGCACATCTCTTACCACAATCAGCAGCGGAGGGGGAGAACGGCACTGTTCTTTCCGGAGAGGTATCCCTCAATGGAACGATATTGGCGGGTACATTGATGGTGAAACAAGAACTCGAATGGGACGATTTGCGAAACCGGCCTGATAAGATTAATTTTCTGCTGGCTGCTGTTGGACTTTCAAATATGGATTGCTAAAACATAATTTAAGAGACAATAGATACATACATCCCGAAACTCCTTTATTCCGGATTCCCATCGTTTCAACGTAAGTTTTTTATATTTGAATATACCGAAGATCTATTTGACCAAATACTCCTGTCGTCACGTTGCTATGATAGATTGAAGGGCCACGAACCACGATTCGCGGAAAATCGTCAAGACTCGCAAACCAAAGACAACACCACACAGCATACAGGTATATCACTCAGGGCCCGTAAAATTGACTTCCTCCCACTTTTTTTTGCAAGTGGCGTATCCGAATTTGTACGAGCCCCCGTTTCGCGCGATATACTCTGCGACCGCCTTCCACGAGATTCGGGGCTCGGTGGTGGCGGTGTCTTCGCTGCTGTATCCGGACGTGCTTGTTGATAAACGCCGTGAGTCGCGGCGTTTACGCTGTCGCCCATCTGTATATAACTGTACGGCGTAGTGGAGGAGCTGGAGCTAAAAAAAAGGAAAAAGAAAATTCGTCAATAAGATGATCAAACTTTAGGGAAATGAGGTGGAAAAAAAGGAAAAAAAGAAAAAAAAAAGAGGCTTACATCTCTCGGCTCCCACACCGGCCTCCGCACTCTCTCCTCCGCGCTCTTCGTGAGCATCCTATACCTCCCACGCAGAGTAGACTCGGCGTCGGGGATCTCGCCGTACTCTTTAATATCTCGGTACGACACGCCGCGCCGCTTCGCCTCGAGCAGGTACGTGTTCTTTTTGGCCTTGGTGTCCAGAGGCCACACGGGGTGCCCATGCTGGGCGGCGATTATGGGCAGGATCTGCCTGTTGACGATTGCCCGAGGGGAAGAAGGGTCGGCGGGCGCGCCGCTGCCGTACAGGGCCCGGTGGTAGGTTATGTCGCTTGTTGAAGAAGATGATGAGCCAGATGGGTTAACCGGGGTAGGCTGGTGGTGGTTATGGGTTCTTGGGGTGATCATCTCGCTTGCAACTGATGAGGAGCAGGATGAGGATGAAGAAGAGGTGGAAGAGGCCGAGGTTGAGACGGCCACGAGGGATGAAGTCGGTGGTTGGGACTGTGGTGAGAGTGGTTCTTCGACGTCCTGCTGCTGCTGCTGCTGATACTGTGCGTAGTCGTCTGCAGGCGGGTATCGTTCAAGAGCACTGGGAGCCACGGTGCCAGCGGTTCGCTGGAAGAGGTCTGGCAGACCATGCATCCCGTGAGGAAATAAGCTTTCCTCGTCTGAGGATGTCATGGTCATCGCAGCCCCCAGGCTTGCATACCCGCCTGTGAACTGGCCATAACAAGGCACGGGCATAGTATTCTGCTGCTGCTGCGCTTGTTGTACTATTTCGGGAGTACGCATGACTGCCGGGCTGCTGGCAATCGTCACCAAGTTGTGCACCCCATCATACCAATGCGGCAAGGAAAATTGTTCCTCCTTTTGGCTCCTACCACTGCTGCTGCTGCTGCTGCTGCTGCTGTTACTGTTGTTGCTATTGTTGCCGTTGTATACAGCAGCAGCTCCCACGCTCGATAGAGGAGGATCGTGTCTCGGATACCCAATGGGCACCGGCATCATACCATACAAAGGCAAACCCTGCCTGTAGGCCGTGTGTCTATGAGGACAGTCCTGCTGCGTATAGCAGCGACTGCACATCGCGTATGCCTCGCACTGAGTATGAGTATACCCCAGGCTGTCACCGCCGCTGCTGCTGATACTGCCGGTATACTCGGGTTCAAAGGTCTCTGAATGGTCGTAGCCTGCTGCTGCTGCGGCGTCGTAGGCTGGAGGCATTTGCTTAGCGATGTAAGACATGGCTTGGACTGTGTGCTGGTATGAGGAGATGGTGAGGTGTCCTAGGGACGACGGGTTGGTTGATCAGTAGTGATCAAGTCTGATAGGTTTTGATGGGTGTATGTATGTCTATAAGAATAGAAGAAACGAAGTAGAGAAGAGGAGGAGAGGAGGAAATGGAGGAGAAGAAATGTATGTGTTGAGCGAGAGCCAGAATCAGGAATAAGAACGCGCTGACTTCCGAAGAATAGGAAGAGAAGACAAGAAAGAAGATGCAGTGTCCTGCCGAGAGGGGAGAAAAGAGGGAGAGAGACAAATACAGCACAACGGGCAAGACGGGGAACCATACCGAGTGGATCTCGAATGACTTTAAATCTTAAAAATCTTGCATGTGGATATTCATTGATTGATCTTTCGAGGAGAAAGAAATGAAATAGAAAAAAAAAAAAAAAAAAAAAAAAAGAAGAAACCCCCAATCCTTCAAGCCTCCTCCATGAGCAGCTCCGTGATTTACGCCCCATGAGGATGGGGCAATTCTTTATCCATCCTTGCCACCTCCCCATATTTTACCTTTTTTATTTTTTTTCCCCTTCCTGAATTTTTGGACGCGCCTGGCCTGCCTGCCTGGCCGAAAAGAAAAGAGGTTTAGTTTCAGACCTAGTCCGTGGACATGACCAGTCTGCTTCAGTCTGCTTTGGATGGAGATAACCTGGTATACGCCCCACTTCAACACCATAAAAAAAGACGAAGATACAAGAATGGTGGTAGTTATGCTAGCGCGGCTTCGTGCAGATGCAGGCTGGCAGATCAACCTTAAAAAGGGGAATCCAGCAGGCTGACTGGCTTGTTTCAGCTTCTTCTAGAAGAAAAGTTCTTGAATGCACGTGTCCAAAAACAGAATCTACATATCCAAAGTTCAAACTGGCTAAACTGTTTATGGCAACATGTGCATTTTGTTTTGGGTTGCTTTTCCCACCCGCTCTCCAAAGCTCCGGATAAATCCGTGCTGGGAAAGATTCCAGAAGGAAAGAAAAAAAGAAGAGAAAAAAAAAAGTAAATAGAAAATATGCAAAGGACTTGATTGGGAAACAAACCACAAAGAGCCCAAAGGGCACAGGGGATGTAAGCGGTACTGGAATTGGTAGACGTAATATTATTATCTGCGGCACTTTCCACTGTTCTTGATTATTGCTTTCCAGGATTCGTTTTTCCACGGCAACGTCCGTCAGAAGAGCATGTATTTGAGAAATTGCCGTCATTTTCCTGACCCTTGACTAAGCAGATGGAAATATCACATCATGGTCATAGTTGTGAGTCTCAAGAAGATAGATCTGTAGTTTGTACATGGCTAAAGCTGTAGATGTTGGATTGGCCAATGGCATGCAAAAAGTTCGTTTCGTCACTGTCCACCAATGTTTGAGAAACCAACAGGCCTGCCCCCAAGACTGGTTCTGACCATTTGATTGCACTTCAATTCGAGTTATCCACCATAGAAGCTGCGTTCCACCCGGGCAAAGCAAGTGGAGTGGAGGCAAGCATTACTGTAGAGGTACACTTTCATTGTTACTGTCTATGGCCTTGTGATGCATTGGGGCGTAAAAACCTCCACCGCCCACACACTTTAAAAAAAAAAAAAAAAAAAAAAAAAAAACGAACCTGCGTTGTGGCTGGGGTCGGATCGTTTGACCCGATTTCCCGTGGGCCAAGGGTGTGTCGCAAAGAGTACTCAGAGCATCCTATAAGCTTTTCTGTTGCAGCACGGAAATATCATCCGTACAGACTTGTCAAATCAGAATCTGGCGGCGGTGTTTTGGTTTGGGATGCACACCGACGGAATAGGATTATAGAGCTGCGCGGTCCCGCGGACAAGGAAATGGTTGAAAAAGAAAACTGTGCATAGGTAGGTATACGATAGGGGAAACAGCCAAATTTAGCATGTATCATTGTGCCTAAGTTTTGGGATGCTGGTGAGGTTTTTTTCCCCCTCCTTTTCTTTATTCTACTCACGCAAGAAATTTGGAGCGCGCAACCGAGATGGTTTAAAAAAATCAAAAGAGCAAAATTGTACCTGAGGGCCAATGTAGTTTTCAAGTATTTTACACGTTGTTTCAGGAAGAAATGACGGAGACTTGGCTGCTTTTTAAGGGTTGAGTATTCATAAAGACGAGCAGCTAAATATAGCTTCAAAATACATATACGTACTCCGCGGCAAGAAGCAATACATGTATGTATTAACGCAATGCATTCAGAGCCAACTGGTCTTAGATCTTAGATTGTCTTTAGGTGAGCATTAAATGAAGCGTGTATCCTTTAATAAAGGACATAGGCGTATTCAGCAGGATTATGTCTTCTTTGTTGCTTTTATTGCCGAATTGGGTAATATTACGGAGCCAATAGAGACCACGTGATCGCCGAGCAAGAGTCGAGCGGTGTAGAGAGCGGTGAGGATTCTGCCATTCTTCCCTTGCGACTGTTCCCCGCATGGACAAACAATGAAGAGTGCTGACTGGATCATCTCTCGACAAGCTCTTTTTCCTGATTTCTACTTACTCCTTCCAATACAGAGCTCCTCTCTCTTAAACTATTAGTGGATCTTTGACGTCGCCTCTACGAAAAGTGCTTACAGAGTGCCAGGGAACACCACAATATTCCTTACCAAGCTCTGCGATTCATCAGGCGGGATGAATCCCTCCGCCGCTGTTGACGCCTCGTCAAAGGCTCCTGAAGCGTTTGGCGGAGATATCCTCCAAAATGATCCCTCTCGACAGTATCTGATAAAAGTGGATGGTATGTATCGGGCCAACCGTCCGGTGCACGTACGCCTTGCTAATGATGAGTTGTGCAGACACTCCCAAGTTCGAACTGGAATCCTACATTGCCAACTACAAGGGTATATATACTATACCATCTGCGTGGATCGTGAATACTACTAACGCCAGTTAGGACGCACGCGTTTTGACCGATTATATTTGATCGGAAATTGCTCGACTATCCTCTCAACAGACGCTCTCAGATTAGCAGTCGCGGAAGCAAAATCGGGAAAGGACGTCAGTAGATACGAACGAGCTGTCCAGGCGCTCGCAAAAGTTGCCCCGAATGACCCCGAGGCCACTCTAGACCAGAAGTGGGTGGACACGAAAAAGCAGAGAGTGAGGGCGGAGACAGACAAGTTGGAGCATGAGCTCAAAGGATACAAAAATAATCTTATCAAAGAAAGCATACGCGTATGTTTTTACTACTATCCTAGGATAAAGTGGCTAACGAGGGTAGATGGGTACGGACGACCTGGCATCTCATTACCATGCGGTCGGTGACCTGGCCTCGGCCGCGAAAACGTATACACGCCTGAAGGATAACTGTACAACTCCCAGCCATACCGCCGCCATGCATCTCAAAATAATCAGCGTTGCTGTTGAGCGTGGGGATTGGTTTGGCGTCCAGCAAGCCGCTGCCAAATACAACACAGGGCCGAAACCGGAGGATGAAAAAGCCAAAAACCAGCCAAAGATATCCGCCGTCCTGGGTCTATCGCACCTCGAACAAGGAAATTATCTCGAAGCGGCAAATCAATTTCTCGCTGCTGATCCTACTCTCGGTGACAGCTATAACGATATCCTCACAGCCAACGATGTGGCCGTGTATGGAGGACTATGTGCGCTGGCTTCGATGGGCCGGAATGACCTGCAGCGGAACGTGCTGGATAACAGCCAATTTCGCAACTACCTAGAGCTTGAACCACACATTCGCCGTGCCGTCTCTTCCTTCTGCAACTCCAAATTTCGGTCGTGTTTGGACATTCTGGAAGAATATCGTGCCGACTATTTACTGGATATCCACCTCCAACGACACATTTCTGCCTTGTATACTGCCATCCGTACCAAGTCCATTGAGCAGTACAAAATTCCCTTTAGCCGGATTACACTGGATGCAATGGCTAAGGTCTTCGCACCTGAGCTTGTTGGAGGACTGGCCGCTCCTACAGATATCAATTCACCCTTTGTGCAGGAACTGATTGCGCTCATCGAGAACGGAACCCTTGATGCACGCATTGATCTCGAAAAGGGTCTGCTAGTCTCAAAGCAGACAAACCTACGAGCTGATGTACACAAGGAGGCCATCGAAAGTATCGAGGAGTACATCAGCGAAGCACATATCCGTCTCATTCGGACCAACGTCCTTGGCGCTGGGTTGCAAGTAATAACTCCCTCGACAGCACAAGACAAGGCGGACCTTGGAACTCGACGTGGACGGGCGCCGAGTTGGGATTGAGAACACAATACAAGGATTAGAATTTATAGATTGTTACGATGACTGGAATGTTACGATAGCCTCTGCATTTTTAGTTTACAAAAGAAGAGCCTTCCCTTGAATGATTTCTAAAGCTTTGCCTTGTCACTCGTGAGAGATTGGGTTCCCGGTCGAATCTTGATATCATCGAATGGCAGCTCCAGGAAGAGCCACATATAATGGAATCTGCCAGTCAGCAACTACTGTCAGCAACTATTCACGTAGAGTTGAAAGGAGAAGAACAAAACAAGACAAACCTATCGCTCCCAAAAAACCCACACTCATCCAAAACCTCACCCTTTTCTCCCGTCCTAACCACCCAAAACCAAGGCGCCCCAAATGCACCCCGATCCAATGCTTCCTGCGTCTTTGCGGCCAGCTCATCTTTCCATTTCTTGTCGTTTGCCGCTGCCATAATCCCCTCAACTTGGTCAGCCGAGAACCCGGCTTCTGGCAACTGCAGCAATTTGGAAAGCACGTCCGGCTTGGAAATGTCGTGGTGCTCGTACCACATCCATTGCCAGAGGAGGTTGAATGTTGCTTCGAATTTGGTGCGGGGGTAAGTTGCTTTTATATATGTGATTGCGCGTTGAGGCTGTGCATTGTAGTTAGCAAGTAGAGTGAAAAACACTAAAGAAAAGCGTACGAGCAGAGATAGAATGGGAAAGAATGGCGGTGGCTCGGATTCTGGGACCCCAAAGTATCGAGATGCATGTCGCCGGTCTGATACGCCGATCTTGGCTTTGGCTGGTAGAGTCCAAGGTGGTTTGTTGCCTATAAATTTAGTAGCTGTCGGAGATAGATAATCAATAAATTAAAAAAAGAAACTCACCAGAGCCCACATTTATCCCACCCAAAAAGACAGGGTGGAGTCTAGTCGATGCAGATTAGCCCAGTTGACTGACCCAAAAAAGGACCGGAATGGGAATGGGTCGCACTCTATGCTGACGCCATGGCTAGCCAAAACGTCGCGATGGTTCAAAATATGCCGAAAAGCATAAAACGAGTACGGCGAGACTGGTTTGATGGATTGGATTAGCTGTGTTTTTTACGTCCTTTGTTGACAAGGGTACATAGCGTACCGCAGTCGAGATAAGTGTGAATTACTCCGCCCATAGTCAATTTCCAGGCAGTGGAGCAATTGAATAGGGCAGTTACTTCTCTAGGAGTGGATGCAAGGGTCGAAGATGGAGAGTTGTACGTACGTAGTTGGCGATATAAAACACGTGAGTTTGGGAGTGGGGCGTAGCGACATCCTCGGTTGGCCAGGCAAACTTAAATTTCACGATCACTCATCAACTAATTCGGCTTCGCTTTGCCGATTTGCCGGATTATCCCCACGGCGTTTCTCAGAAGGAGAAATGGGGTATTCAAGCAAGATCGAATATCTAGATTTAATAATTCCGCGGCTTGATGCGGTGGTTTGGAGATGATCGTATTCATCAACAAATCAAGTTGGTAGTATTTGCTAGCTCTAAGCAGCTTGAAATATATATCCTGCAACGCCTTACCTGTCGTCGAAAAGACAAATATCAATTGATCTAGTCAACAATACAGACGGTAAAATGACAGCAACCAAGCCAGTGGCCCTCGTCATCGGAGCATCGCGTGGCATAGGGAGGCAGGTCGCCATTGATCTGGCTCGCCAGGGTTATGCCGGTAGGTTCCCCCACAGATTTCACGAGTGTAAACCCGTCTAACGACAGAATCAGTTGTCGTAGCTGCAAAAACAACTTCCGATGCTAGCAAGACCACCCCATTCCCACCACCCCCCAACTCACCTCAATCGACCATCAACACCGTCGAGCGTGAGATCAGGGAAGCTGGCGGCGAAGCCGCCGCTATTGCCGCAGATACAAGAGACGTTGAGCAGATCAACAACCTTGTAAATGAAACTGTCCGTATCTACGGCAAGCTCGATGTCCTGATCTACAACTCCGGCGCGATCTGGTGGTCGTCTGTGGAGAACACGCCCGTGAAAAGATTCCAGCTCATGCAAAGAATCAACCCAGAGGGGCTTTATGCTAGTGTGCAGGCAGCACTCCCGCATTTTGGGAAGAATGGCTGGAAAGGGAGGATTATTGTTGTTTCGCCGCCGATTTATTCGAGATTCTTTCGTGGAAAGACTGCCTATGCGATGGGTGAGTTGGCTGTGAAGAACTCATCCAGTGAAGTCTAATCTCTTTATCTATAGGCAAAGTTGGAATGAGCGTCTTGACTAAAGGCTTGGCAATGGATTTTATTCGGCAGGGACGAAAGGAAATGGCAATTACGAGTATTTGGCCAGCAGTGGTAAGCTCCTTCACTACCATATTAACATGAACAAGGCTAATCAGTTCAAAGTCCATCGAGTCTGCAGCTACAGGGACCATGGTTAACAAGGAACCCTCTACGGAAAGAGACTTGCGAAAACCAGTAAGTTGTTTGTTACCTAGCCTCAGTCAACGTCCACTAACGCTGTGCGCGTCAAGACCATTTTCTCAGAGGCAATTCTAGCAATGCTCAGTGCCCCAGCAGAATCCGTGAATGGTCTGTTGGACCTTGACGAGGACTTCCTGAGAAACCGCTGCGGAGTCACGGATTTCTCAAAGTATTCTGTCGTGCCCGGTGCAACCCCTCGCCGAATCATGCCTGCTCATTTTCCAGTCTTGGAAGTGGAAGAGCAGGATGACGAAGGTCAAAGGATGGACAGTACCAAACTCCGAGCTGCGAAGCCGAATTTGTAATATGATAATGGCTAGCTTAGTGGAGAATAAATGCTTCTCTCTCGTGTTAAACTTCAAGTCTTAAACTGTTCAATGTTACATAGAAGGGGAATTTTCATTCCGAGGTTTATTCTAGACTTTGAAATACATGCAAGTGTTCATATTAATAACAGCTTATTCCTATTCTGATAAAAGGAGAATTCCTACATATGTATGTAGCAATCTGGGATTTCAAATCAACTCTCTCGCAACATCTTGATAATCCCAAAAGAAAGGGTTGTAAGGTTTTTACGCAGATCCGTTTTCATTTCGCCTAACGTTGCAGCTGAAAAAGCTACTCCTGAAGCAGTTCTCTGGCTATCAGAAGATGAAAAGACAGGAAAATTTGTCCCAAAATTAACATCCTTCTGCCCGGTATCTCCCATAGGAGTATTCTGCCGTAGTGAAAGTCTGTTCATCAATCCCTGCACGCGGTGTAGTTCGCCAAGAATCAGACGAGCCGTTGCACGCCTGGCATCGTCGTCGTGGGAGCCTGAACAGGTACCAAAATATCCCGTGTACTCTTTGGTAGTTGTATTTCTCCTGCCGCTGCTGCTTGGGGTACCCTCGTATTCTTCAAAGATTAGGTATCCCGGGTACTGTCGTGCTGCTTCTGTATAACGCTCCAGAATCTTGGAAATAATCGTGGATAAAATGGTCACCAGGTAACTAGATTCTACACACAGTGAACACTGTAGAATCCCGTCAACAGCTTCGATGAACTGCCTGTTTTGGTTGACAAGAGCCTGAGCAGAAGAATGACCAATGTTGTCCCCTGCGGAATTATTTGATATTGTAGCAGCATCGCTCGGGCTGGCTGATATCGATGCTGAGAATGGGGTGTCCGGTATGAAAAGCTTACTCATTATGTCCAAAGCCTGAACAATACAGCAACACGTCAATCTAGGTTCGGATATTTTGCGGCTGAAATTCTCGTTTCCATTTGTGGCTAGAACCTGTTGTCCCTCTGAAGTTGGAAAGAATGATTTGGATGGTAGTGTGTTTCCTGTAGAGGGATTTCCAAAAGATGGGCCAGAGTCAATATCGGTTGATGTGAGAAGACCTTCAATATCGTACGGTTCCTGAGCGAAATGTGCCAAATGAGAGTCTAACGATCCCAGCTCTAGGAAATCCATAGGCGGTGTAATATTTCCATCAAAATCGTCGCTTATCCCAGAAAGCCTGGGAGAGGGTGATTGCTCAACGGGTGTCATAAAATCCGCAAGAACATCGATATAGGAAGAAAATTCGATTGTGCCAGATAGGTTTCCTGGTTCCGCGGAGGATGGATTCAGGTGGAGAATAGCCAAGGAGGAGGACTGCTCGCTCACGGATAGCCCTGTATCTTGCTCATCTCGAACTAACGAACTATTCGTACCCATCGGATTGCATGTGTCGCTACTTTCGATTCGCTTTCGGCCAGGACGTTTTGTGACAAAGTACTCGCAGGCGATTCCTCGTTTCTTGCATCGTGCGCATGTTGGCTTCTCTTTGGGACATCGAACTTTGGATACAGCACAGGCATGGCAGCTATCACGGATTTTGGACGTCGCGGAACGTGGTTTCCGTCGTACTGGGGCATGTGAGTACGACGGTGTTGGGAGTTGGTTATTGGAGGTTGATTCCTGCATGGCAACTTCATATAATATTATTAGAGAGATGAATAGACCAGTTGACGGAGTAGTGGATAACCGCTACAGATGGAAGGTCCCTTGAATAGAACAGTCCCCCTCTCTAATTAAAATTTAGAATATGACCATAGAATCCGTCGAGATCCTCCACATAAACTCCTTATAATAGTGGCGTTAATATTCTGGCTGACGTGACAAAAGGTATAGAAGATGTTTATGCAGGCCGACGCAAGAAAGCTCGTAAACACCTCGCACGAGCAAATGACTGGCCTGAAACGATCTAGGCTTGAGTAACAATGGAAAGCAAGACTTAGACCTTGGCCTACCTAAACCACAGACATGGAGAGCTTCTCTGGACCCGTATTCCCAGTATTGGTAGGGTGCCAGATAGCCGAGCTAGGTTACGCAAAGCATACATGTACATCAGGTGTCATTGGATGAACTCGCAGACGCCCACTTGACCGAGGTAGGGCCTAGGCACGAGCTCAATCGATCATCACGAAAATTAAGCTTTCGATAGTATCTGAGTTCAATAGAAAATTGCATTAGATCCCGAGTCCGGTCGACATGTCAAATTTTATGAGAACCTGAACCATCACCTACATACATTTCTCCTCTCAGATGACAACAGACTATTGAGTCTCCATGCAGTGATGGCATGCAAGAAGAGTCCAAAAGCAGCGAAGTGCAGCGACCACACGAGACATGCATTCGGTAAAGCCTGGATCCGCATTCCCCGGGGTCCTTTGCGACCCTGCTTCGTGTTAAGTAAGAAGTTATCTTTTTGGGCCACTCGCCACCCCAGTCCGATGGCAGCTGGCCAAGCGGGTGATCACCAACCACACGTGGGGCCGTGCGATTCACCCGATTGCCGCCCGGCCCGCACTCGGGACGGCCGGGAAAGACCTAATCTGCGCCCCCACCCGATAGTTGTGTGTGGCTTGCCTAGATTAGATGTTCTTACTCTTATCCTGGTCTGGTTCCCAATCCCCCGAGCAATAATCGAGTTCAGCTATCGGAAAAAACCAGTACGTAGTCTTGGGCGGCCTCGATGTGCGGAGACTATCGGGGCGTATCTGATCAGAGTCAGTCTGTTAGTCACCTGTATGTAGTGTAATCTTGGAGAGTCTAATATATGTCATTCTATACCCAAAAAAAAAAAAAAAAAAAAATTACTGGCCATTGACACGATGGCATACTGATTCTCTTCTAGTTGCTGTCTTCAGCCTATCTTTCAATAGTGTCCGATTGGTGGGGGTTTCGTGACTTGTAGCTATACCGGACGTGTAATACTTTGCCATCTTATCACAGAGATATGCAGCCTCAGCCCTGGGGTGCCTGCATGCTCAAATGAAGCAAGGATGCATGCTGTTACCAGCGGCTATCTTGGGGGGTATAAGAAGCACCATTAATTAGAGCTCGCCTGAGCGTAATCATCCGTGCCGAGACCACGCCTCAATATCGGCACGTATGATGAGAATCCTAAGTGCTTTTCGGGTTTCTTAGCTGCAAGCTGTCTGCATCAGAGTTGATATTGCATTGCCTGACAGCGAGAAAAAATTATGACTATAGACCGGCCGATTCGCAAGGATGAATACAAGGATCCTGGTCCTTTTGTTGCGAATGAGCGATTTTACATAGTTCTTCAAGTAAAAGCCATCTGTTGAATAGTAGCAGATACTTGTTGCATACCGTCTGTATCGAAAACATTTCCCATCGATTTAAGAAGGTAAAGAATGGTAAAACGCCAAAATACACATGCCAGTATAAATGATACAGAGTACAACTTAAAATTTACGTCGCCACCGACTCCAGTCGGACCAGTCTCGAAGGATGGACAACTTGAATCAACTGCAGATCTACTGTACCGAGCTTGCCTCCGCTCTTACAAGCTTTTTGGGCCATTATCAAAACAGCAATTTCCAACAATGCACCATCGCTCAGCCAGCCTCTGATTCGGAGGAAGTACAGCGAGCTAGAGAAAAAATCTTATCGCTGCTTACAAAGATCAAGACATTAATATGGAGCCCAACAGATTTTCTCCAACACCTTGCGAGTCAGGTTTGCATTGCTAAAATACCTCCCCTCCTTTCTCCTCAACGGAAAATAAGAAAAATGACAAGATAGAACTAACCGAAGCGAACCTAACCCTAGAACGAGATCCTCGCTTGCCTGCATTGGCTAGGAGAGAACCAGATCCTTGCCTGTATACCCTCAGCGGGAAGCGTCCCAATCAAGGACATCGCCGATCTGTCAGGAGTCTCTGCGACTCAGTTGAGCCGTACCATCCGTCTAAGTGCAACTGCTGGCTTCCTCGTCGAACCACAAGCTGGCCATGTCGCCCATACGCAGCTGTCTGCGACATTTATCTCGAATCCCTCGCTTCTAGATGCTGCAGAATTTCTCTCGGAATTCGTGGCCCCGGTCACCCTGCAAATGCCTCAGCATGTTACTACGCAGCAACGACCCGGCCACTCCCAACAGCAGCCTAGCGCTGACGACAGTGTCCCACCTTCAGTCGAATCATTCCAAGCTGCACGTGAAAGGCGACCAAAGATAAATCGTCAGTGGCCAGCATATCTTCACCACGTGGGAGGACTGTACGCTGCCAAGGACGTGGCCGCAATTCTTACCCAGCTCAACTGGGCAAAAATTACCAATGTGCCTGATGCATGTATAATCGAGGTACAGTACTGTGATAATCCGGTTTATTTCCATCTGGCAGAGTGACTTGATTGTCCAAGTTTTTTTCCCGACTGATAGAAGACCGCAATTTAGGTCAACGTACAGCCATTATCGAACTCAATATCTCAATCCCTGGCGCAAATATACCCACTCCTCCACTTCAACGTTCAGGTCCTCGACAATGAGCCAGGTACGACATCGGCACCAGAGTTAGAGGACCTTAATCCTCGCCTGACAGTGACCAGCCGAACTCTCGGCAAACGACAGAGAGTCAGCGACGCAGTGGTCTACATTCTCCACCTCCCATCAGCTTCAACAAGCATAGTCCTCGATGAACTCACAGCCCACGTTGACGCCCTTCGCACACGCGGTAGCATCATGCTCATCCTGACAGCTCGTGTACTCCCCGAACCGGGTAGTCTGTCCGACCCTGAAGCGGAAGCCAAAGCCCGCTCGCGCGACCTAGCTTTGCTGCAGCTGACCAATGAAGGCGAGATGGAAATGGATGACCTGCTCGAGATCATAGGCACAGTCGGAGATAATACGGGAAGGTTGGTGGTGACAAAAAAACTCTGCGCTCGTAATGGATTGGTCGTCGCTTTGGTGGTCAAATACCAGGCTGGTCAGCCCATCCGTGAGATTTAGTGATGTTGATTGGGAATAATTGATTCGGTATAAAACTTGTGTTTTTAAGCAAGTAGGAATTTCCATTATAGCATACCTATGAAGTTATTGACCCCGTTCGCCTAGATATGAGATTATTTCACTTGTTCAAATACTTTGATCGGTGTCATGATCAATCTCGAAATTGGCAGGCATCAAATGGCGATGTTGAAATTTCTGAGATTAACTTTAGTTTAAATCGTTTAAATCCTAGAGCCATCGGATATTTCTACCAAATTATGATTATTTTGAGAGTGGAGCTAACTCTTCTATTGTACAAATTTATCGTCTACAAACTTCCCCCGTATTAGCTAGTCTAGTGGTATCATTAATGAAAAAATTATTGCAGAATAAAGCGATACAAACTTTTACCTCCCCAGCTAAATTACTTACTTCTTAACCTCTGTGTTCGAAGTGAATTCTTGGTATGACTGTTTTGTTTCAAAGGTCATCTCAGTATGAACCTCGTGAGAGGAGACAGTGCGCGTCGCCTCGGTGCTGACCGCTGATGATGCAGTTTCCTTGTGATTTTCATTCTCCTGGTTCACTTCGGTCTCTTTCTCGATCTCATTCTGCCCTTCTTTCTCACTCGGATTCTTTTCTTTTTCAGCGTTGGTTTCGACGTCTTTCTTCTCAGATGCTTCAGCCTGGCCTTTTCCTTGCTCAGCATCGGGCTTCTTGAGGTGCTTTTTCACGGTACGCCACTCCATGAAGACGGCGCCTATAAAAGACAGACAGGCCATTATCAGGCCGACCTGGAAGCACCTGCGAAGGGACTCATTGTAGTCAACCAGGGCCTCGGCACGGTGATCGGCGGGGACAAATTTGAGGATATCAGTAGCCCCTGTGCCCTGGATTAGCCTCGCGGTAAGTCCTGGAATATCGGCAAGGCGCTTAGTCAACTGATTGTCGAGAACATTTTGTCCGACCGAAGTGAACACCGCCCCAAAGAGCGTCTGCCCGAAAAACATGAGCGAGGCACCGATGGCTACTTGGTCCCGTGGCAATACTGTCTGGGCGGCCATGTTGGGTGTCTGGTTAGAGCAGCCAAGACCGAATCCGTAAAGAATCTGGTAACCAATCCACTTCCCAGTAGTGGTATTGACTTCGAGAGTGGTGAGCAAGCCAGCTCCGATTGCAGTGACACAAACACCAAAGATCATGAAGGGCGTGTAGTAGCCAATGCGGGAAACTAGTTGGCCGACGAGAATAGATGCTATCACGATTGGTATCACCATGGGAAGAAGGCGAATACCGCTATTGACAGCAGAGGCACCGTCAATAGCCTGGAAGTAAATTGGAAGGTAGTAGACTATTGTTTTATCAGTACAAGATACTATGGCTTCCCCTGTGGTCACCCTGACTTACCAAGCAGATTCATGTGAGCACCAAGGCAAAGACTAACCCAGAAGCCAGAGGCAATGCTACGTTGGAGGAAAACGCGTGGTGGCAGAGTAGCCTGCTCTGGTTTCCAGACTTGGATCAGGGCAAAAACGATCAAAAGCACAAATGCTACTACCAGCAGGGCAACTATACGTCCCTCGCTCCACTATATCCTGTTAGTAATATGTTTCTAATGTATAAATAAAAAATTGGATTGTCTTACAGCATAGGTTGTGCCACCCCACTGCAAGGCTAAGCACAGGCAGACAATTCCTGGAACCAGCGCAACCATGCCCATCACGTTCAACTGCAGCAGCTTATCTTTCAAGGGAATATTGGCAGTTGGACGATCTGGAACGTGGAGCAGGAAATAGACGAGGACCATGACCACTCCTCCTAATGGAAGGTTGATATAAAAACACCACCTCCAGGTAACATCTGTAGTAAAGGCACCGCCAATGAGGGGACCGGCGACTGATGCGACAGCAAAGACAGCACCGAAGAAACCTTGGTATTTGGGTCGTTTATGTAGGGGAATAGCGTAGACGATGACGACAATCTAAAGCGTAATGTGTCAATAAATTTGCCCGAGTATACATGTAGACTTGGAATAAGACTTACGACACCAGAGAGAATTCCACCAGCCCCAAGACCAGCAACTGCCCTACCAAGGATAAAAGCTACTGAATTGGGAGCAGCACCGCATAAAGCTGAACCGACTTCAAATATAACGACGGATGTCAAGAAGGTGGCCTTGACATTGAAGAATGTATACACCTTGCCGAAAAGAAGTTGGAACGCGCAGTTTGTGAGCAAGTAAGCAGTGCCATACCAGCCAATGTCGCCGGCCGACTTGAACTCGTTAGTGATTCGGGGGATGGCAGTCGAGACGATGAGGCGATCCTAAATAGGGCAGTTTAGCTTAGTACCCCAGCCGAGACTTAGGGCTTCGAGGTTCCACGAACCAGTGAGACGAGAAACATGCCAACGAAAATGGATATCATCAGCAACGCGAGCTTGATTCCTGTGGGATAGACGATGTCGGTTTGATCTTTCCCCTGACTCTTGGTAGCCTGACTGACAGGGGCGTCTTTGCCAATCACAGGCTTCTCGCCGCCTTCTGAGGCTGGCGGTGACATGATGTTGCGCTGTTGCTAAAGGCCGATAAACACAGGGAGTTGTGTGATAAAATGTCTTTCAGAATTAAGTAGAAAAAGAAGAGAAACAACAAAGGAACAGCCTTTAAAAGGAGTAGGCAACGGAAATATGAACCTGGGTCGCGCCTCGGCGTTCAAAAGTTAATTTCTTGCCTCCGAACCCCGACGGGCAACCGCGTCATAGGTTCGTCTCTCGGCGAACTCGTTCATTTTCTTTCACTTCCACTCCGAATAGCGATCTGGACCGGAAAGTTTTTTTTTTTTTTTTTGAGCGAATAAAATTAATGGTTAGATATTCGAATATTATCTAACTGACTTTGGAATGCCTCTCCCAGACCAGTCGCTGGAGCTAGGCGACACCTTGAAGAGCTACTCCTGCTTGACCTGTCGCCAGCGCAAGGTCAGATGCGATCGTCGCACCCCCTGCTCGAATTGTATCAAGGCAGAAAAGGAATGCAGTTTTATTCCCCCAGTTCGCGGCAAGCGGAAAAGAACTAAGCCGTCTAGAGAAGGCCTCCATGCAAAACTGAAACGATACGAAGAGCTGTTGCGCTCGTATGGCGTCAAAGTCGAGCCGTCTGTTGATGGAGAAGAATCTGAGTCTGAAGTCGCATCTCAACACGATATCGAGATGAAGGATGCTGTCGAGCCCCGAAATTCATCACTCGAAATTGACGAGGCCAATCCAAAGCTCATAACCAAAGAGGGCAGCTCGAGATATTTTGATAGGTATGAACTTGCCCTTGGTCCCCAGTTGGTAGCACCAGTGTCTTAACGATTACTTCAGTGCACCATGGTCTAAGCTCGGTGAAGAGGTATAGATACCTTGACTTATACTTCTAATACGATCTTGAGTTGACCCTCGCCTAGTTTCAACATCCGGAAGTTGGAGACATTGGTGAACCCGTGGCAGAGTCGAATGCCCTAGAAAGCGACATTTTTTTCGAGCCTGAAAGTAATCACAAATTCGAAAACTTGACAAGCCTCCATCCTTCATTCCATATTCTGCCGAAATTAAGAGAAATATATGCCGACCGGGTGGACCCTTGGATTAAGATTCTGCATCTGCCAACTTTTTGTGCTGTATTGACGGACGCGCTGCGACATCCTCGTGACATGCCTAAAAGCTTGGAGGCAGCAATATTTGGTTTTTATTTTGCTGCTGTTAGCGCTCTGTCAGAGGATGAGTGTCAAGAGGTTTTTGGGATACAGAAAGCGGCCATGTGTTCTCGCTATAGGGCTGCGACACGCCAAGCGTTGGTGAATGCTGGATTCTTATCAACATCCAGCCCAATGACTCTTCGTGCATACAGTCTTTTTATTGTAAGCAAAATAACATGGTATTACTCGTGGTTGAGCTGACATATGAAAAGATGTGCGTCAGAAAAAGCTATCGAGTCGATACCCTGTTTGTTCTGTCAGGAATTGCTATAAGACTTGCGCGCAAAATGGGACTCCACCGAGATGGCACGTCTCTTGGACTCTCCCCATTTGACACAGAAATGCGAAGGCGACTTTGGTGGCATCTTGTTCACGTGGATTTTCGCACTGCTGACGTGCTGGGTACACGGCCTTCTATGGACCTGTCTTCAGGCGACACTAAAGCACCCCTGAATGTCCAGGATGAGGACCTCGACCCTGATATGGTGGATGTGCCACCAGAACGAAACGGAATTACCTCAATAACCCTATGTTTGATCCAATGTGAGACTATGGAGACTTTGCGGAGATTCTCGACAGCGTCTCCTGGCGACGTACGCTGGGAAGTCCTCTTCAGCCCAGACGTGAGCGTCGCCGAGAAGGAAAACGTTATCAGTCAAATTGAAGATCATTTGGAAAGGAAATTTTTGCGGTACTGTGACCCATCAGATTCGCTTCATACTATGGCTTCGATCATGATCAGATCGTCAATATGCAAGATGAAGCTTTTTGCTCATAGCCGTCGACAATTCGCCAGCAGCACCACTCAAACCTCACAACGCGACAGAAATATTGTATTCGAAAATGCCACCAAGCTATTAGAATATATAGCTTTGCTAAAAGGAGGCCATCATGGGTTGGAGAAGTACATGTGGCAGATTGGCACAAGTTACCTGTGGAACACCATCCTTTACGTGCTCATAGAAACACGCCACCGCAAAACAGGAACTGAAGTGGACAGATCTTGGCGATTGATTGGAGCAGTACTATCATACTACCCCCAGGTGTTTGAAAAGTCTACCAGGGCTGTATACACTGCCGTGGGCAAGTGGATTCTGGAAGTCTGGGATCATTATGTCGCTGCTTCAAAGGCGGAAGGCCTCCCAGAGCCGTCAACCCCTGAATACATCAGTGCGATCCGCCAGTGTCGGAGACCAGAAACGGATGTGCCACCTCCCAACAATACAGCATCAGATTCTACACCTGCCACGCGGGACTCACTTAGCTATGGCAACGTTTCGTTTCAAAAATATGAACCAAATCTCCCTGAGTTCGCCCCATTCGAATCCTATGATTTCCCGGATCTACTCTCCTTTGAAATGGATCCGAATGAATGGGATCAGTGGGAGCAGCTAGTCGCAAAACAAGAATTTGCCCAATTTGACGGCATGTAGAATAAAATCATGTTGGGGTTGACTACTGTAGGGCTTAACGTGGCAATATCTGTTCGTGAAGCTATTAATAATCTACTGTGCACATGAAGATTGAATTCCGGGCCAAATTTTGCATCAACTAGACATATCACCTTGAGGTTGCATATCTGGTGGAGTAGATTGTAGCTCCTGGGGAATTGGCAATGGTATTACCGCTCACTTAGTCCATAAATTTGAAGCAACCCATACCCTTGCTTAACATTGGTCTTTACGCTAGTATTTCGCCTGCAGTCATCGTGTGGCGTGCTTACTTGGCATAGCTTAGCAACGGCATAAATCCCCGTAAAGCCGCAGGCGGCAGTTTCCCAGCCAATCTCAACATGTTCGGGGCGATAAATATCTCTCTCCGGGATCCTTCGGGAACAGGTGATATGGCATATAAGGAAGAAAATTCCGTCATTTAGTGGTGGGTAAGAGTACCATGTGATAATCGCATTGGTAGAAAGCTTATCATATTCATAAAACAGAAAAAAAGCAAAAGTGAAATTGAATAGTCTTGCGTCTTGACCGCAATGATTGGTCACCTCGTCGACTAACGCAATCGAGATATTCAACTGATTTTACAATTATAAAAATATTCAATATGATGAGTAACACCGAGATTAATAATCCTTCGTCACTAACCCCGTTCGTCTTTTTGGCCCTGTATCAAAACCGAGTGCTTGTGATCTGGCCCAACACGTGTTATTTTTGCTCATCCTGGTTGGGTTTTCGGGGGTAAAGATTATCCATTCAATTGTTATTATATGTTATAGATATGTGCAAGGGGAATAGGACCCCGATGACTCCAGCTGCGCCAATGAACTAGGCTACAGTTTTCCTTTTCGTTAGGATATATTTTTGTGGTTCTCCCACTGGAAGCGGGGTATCTAGTCCACTTGATAATCCACGTTCAAAATACCAGAGACAAGGGCATATTTTCTTTGAATAACATTGAATATATTTGACAGCAGAGATTTTTAGCAATCAAAATGACCACCACAATTGAAATCAAGTCTGAACTTAAAGTAGTGTTTGGCACCATGATTCTGGGCAAAGAAGGTACCAAGCGCGCCTGCACTACTAAGGAAAAACATACCATCTAATCATGTCACAGGTGCTGGCCCAGCTCGTGTGCACAACCTAGACGATTGTGCCACCATGCTGGATGTGTTCCAGAACCACGGGCATGCAGAAGTCGACACTGCACGCATGTATGGCTTCGGCTCCTCTGAGTTGTACCTGGGACAGTTGAAATGGCAGGATAGGAGCATCATCATGGGTACGAAGCTCAATGCTCGCGGGATGTACTCGCACAAGAAAGATAGCGTTAAGCCCGGGCTTGTGGAGAGCTTGAAGGCATTGCAGACAGACAAGGTTGACTTATGGTATCTTCATGCTCCTGATGTAAGCATTTTCGGATTCTATTTACTCTATGGACTACGTCCCCCGGGGTCGAGGCTCTTAATGAGCTCTTCAACAGGGATTATGTTGCTTGTCCCTTTGCAGGCGATACTGACCTTTCTATAGCACAACACACCATATGAGGAAACTTTGGAAGCAGTGAATGAGTTGTACAAAGAAGGCTACTTCAAACGGTTCGGGATTAGCAACTACGCAGCCTGGGAGGTGGCGCAAATCTGCGAGCTGTGCAAGAGACACGGCTGGAAGAAGCCAGACGTGTATCAGGGCGTGTACCACGCCTTACACCGTGCCGTTGAGCCGGAGCTCTTCCCATGCTTGCGACACTATGGAATTTCGTTCTACGAATTTAGTCCGCTAGCTGGCGGCATGCTCAAAGACCGGTACCAGCGCGACACCACCGAGCATGAGGCAGGTAGTCGCTTCGATCCTAATAGCATGAAGGGTGCAAATTACTTTCGCCGCCAGTATTGGAATGAACCCTATTTCGATGCACTCGATGTGATCAGACCAGTAGCTAAGAAGCTGGGAATGACGACTGCCGAGGCGGCTTCTAGGTGGGCAAGCCATCATAGCATGATGAAAAAGGAATACGGCGATGCTGTTATCACAGGTGCAAGTAGTGCAGCGCAGTTGGAAGAAAACTTGGCAAATCTGGAAAAAGGTCCGTTGCCGGAGGAGATGGTGAAGGCGTTTGACGATGCTTGGGCGATTGTAAAGGGGGTTTGTGGGCCATACTTTTAGTGATGCATTTAAATTTACTAATAAACTGGAGCATGAACGGAGAGTAACTATAGGAAACGTGAATCAATTTGGCCAATTAAAGGTTTCAAGGAATCTATATAGTATATAGTCCTTTACTGTGATCTAAGCATGGAGTGATTCTACAAGTTATGGAAACATTGTTAATTTTTCCTTATTTTTCTCTTTTCCAAAAAAAATACGTATAAACAGTACGAATAGGAACAAAATCTATTGTTTCAAACGATTATTGATCCATGTGAGTGTTACTGTGTATCGAGCAATGACGCGCGTGATAAGATCGGAGCATGTCCGATAGATGATGGCGGGTGATCGACGCGCTAGTCCCGTGGCGTCGATTGGGACCCACCAGTGGGTCCAGGCATAAGCCCGACGGGGCGTCGGTATAATTGATTTACTTCGGCTGTCATGTGTAGGTCGTAAAGTGTCGACCTAATCTAGACTACTGCGTGCAGCTAGCATGCGGCGCGTATAATGCACTCTCCCGTAGAAATCGCACGCATGGCTAGCCTGATCCGAGTCAAGGCCGGGTCACAGCAGAGTGCAAGTTTTAGCGATGGTGGCACAAATTCAGCCGGAAAGTAAGTTTTCCAAGTACACATTGTGGATAGAGAGCAAATTATACCCCCCGAAGATCCAGACTAATCATGGACGGGGTAGGGAGTACACAAATGGACAACACACCAGTGTGCCATTTATACTAGCGGGCTTATGAGACATTTTCTTTCGGTCCAGTTCATATATTTCTTGTGTATGCATCTTTACACTTTTTTTTCTTTCACCATGGAAACTGTTTCCAATCTTACTTCGTCAGCACTTCTGGCAAGCATGGACTTGAATTCGCAGGATTTTCAGTCACCGACCACGATCGGAGTGGCAGTCTTCATAGCTACCCTGATCAGCTTGCTAATGTATATGTCCTACAGCCCGAAAATTGACAAAAAGTCGCCAGAATTCACACCAGATACAGTCCCTTTTATTGGATCATGGAGGTTCTTTACTCAGAAACTGTGAGTGTGCCGTCTTTCGACTCAACTATTTAGCTGTAACTGAGACGTATAGGCCATTTTGGAGGAACTCGATGAGACTTTCAAAAACGGGGAATTTCAGTTTCTGGCTGGGCAAAAACCATGTTGTCGGGGTGTCGGGAGCGGCCTCTCGGAAGATGTATCTTGACAGCCGCAGCCTACACCTCATCAAGGGAATCACTCTCATCGGACATGGCCCGGACTTTATTGATGGACGATCAACGGTAATCCATGATATTTGGAAAGCTGCATATACGAATGACCGCACGTATGCTACACGTCGCCTTCTCGATCTACAAAAGTCGGAACAGCTTGTGAAGCGACTTCCCAGCGTAACCAGAGACGCTCGCGCTGCCTTTGAGGCATTGAGAACTAGTCCCACTGGTGTCATGAACCCAGCCAAGTCATGCTATCGTCTTGTTGTCACGCAGGGGTCCCGTCTCATATGCAACGATGAGATTGCGGATGATCCTCAGGTGCTGAATCGTCTTGTTGCCTACGTGTCGACTCTGCAATCTACTAGCAGCCTCCACCTTCTTGCCTTCCCATGGCTGTCATACTTTAGTATATCCTACTGGAAGCGTCGCTGGGGGCGTAATGGTATCACTCAGATTGTGAAACCCATTGTCAACAGGCGTATGAAGAAGGGCGCTCCTCGCGTGGATGACTCTTTGCAGTTTCTTATCGACAGTGGCGATAGCAAGGACTACATTACAAACTTCTTGATCAGCATGTTGTTCATTGTGGCGGCCAACGCCGGTGTTCTTTCCGGTGCCATGCTAAACATTGTGGCTCATCATCCCAAGTGGCAAGGAAAGATCTACGACGAGATTAAGGCTGCAGCAGCAGCACATTCTAAAAACAAAAATGCTCGCTTGGTCGATCAACTCGATTCAATCCCGCTTGGAGCCTGGGAGACATCATTTCCGTCAATTGATCTCTGCTATAAAGAGGCCATTCGTATGTGGGTTGCTTTCCCTATGGGTCGATTCAATGATACGAACAAGGCAATTCCTATTCCCGGGACAGATGAAGTTATTCCACCTGGGAGCTTTGCGTGTTATAATACTCTAGATGTGCATTACAACGAAGAACTATACCCGGATCCTATGAGGTGGGACCCGGAGCGATTCCTCGAGGGACGCGAGGAGTACAAGAAAGAGGCCTACGGCTGTGAGTATTAGTCCTTCCCTATGTAACTGTTGCTCTGTATCACAACTCGACACGTTACTACGTCATGAAACTGGCTGATTCATTTTCAAAGACATGGGCTGGGGTGCGGGTCGTCACCCCTGCACCGGCATGCGCTGGGCGAAGCTGCAGCAGAACATCATCCTGGCCTATGCCCTGGCGTTGTACGAATGGAGTGGCTGCGATGAGAACGGTGACCCAAACCCGCACTTTGTCCAACCGACAACGGCTTTGAACGAGCTCGCACCTAGTCTTCCCCAGGGTCTTTGGTGCAAGTATGTCCCCAGAGAGAAGGCCTAATAACTTGTCAAACATTGTCGCTTGAGACTACGAGAGAATGAAAGTGATGAAAGTAAACAATTTCTATAGTATTTGTATGTTTTTAGAGCTTGGTACCAGAGACATAATACACAGGTAGCCTGCATAAAGACATTCAATTAAAACTCAGCATTGGAGTAGATCAATGAAGACTTCAAATTTATTAGAATTGTTTAGTATTATTACATCAATTGATGCTTCCAGGAGAGACATGGAGAACTTGTGAACGGCCAGAGACTATATCAACTAATAGATTTAAAGTTATCCTGTACAAGAAGAAACGAGAAGAAAGTAGTTGGAATTACGCCCTGCAGTAAGTTATGAGTTATTCAATTGATCAACTACTATTTTAACCCCTAGTAACAGGGGAATCACTTATGATTCGCAAGCCTTGAAGCCGTCCACGGCCTGACCGTCCCGCACAAACTCTTCAATCCATCCGATTGTCATCCTGGCAGGGACATTAGGCTTTTTCGTTGCGCAGTGGAATTTTGTATACACTTACATGCTTTTTTTTGTATCAGCAAAGTTTTCATGGTCACCCGTGAGATGCTCTTTGTACCACGGGTCCTGTTTCATGCGCTTGTAATCGTCGACAGACTCGAACACTACCTGGCTAAAGCAGTCAAAGTCTGCAATATTGCACATTTGGGGATCATATAGCTGAGTCATCAGCTCGCGAGTGGCCGTTTGGTTATGAATCTTTTGAACTCTGGTCGTCAGCAAGAAACTTTGTTATGGTCAAAGGGGCAGTTCACCTGCGTCCACCTCTTGATTCCGTATTTGACCATGAGGTCCTTGGTCATTGGCGCCGAAATGTTGACCATATGGTTACGGTAGTCCTCCTCGCTCATACCTGGCTTGCGATAGCCACAAATGGTCAAGCAGAGATACTTGACTTTGGCTGGGCTAGTGTCCTGGGGCTTGTCGACGATGGCCATATTTGCATTAGTTGCTTGACTATGAAATAATTATGACGGAAAAATATGGCAAGGAGCTTAATAAAAATCTAATACGTTACCCAGGAAGCAATGTTTAGAAGAAAAGGAATGACCGGCGTAGCACAGTCTACTCGGGTGGTTGCTTCGGTCCGATGAAGAAACAGATAAGAGGCCAGGCTCCTCCACTGCGTCGGAAGAACTTCTGTTGGTGAATTGGCAGCTTCAAGCCTGACAAAATCTCAACTTAGATACTTTACTAAAAGAGCGCAATTGCTGCAAGCTGTTTACGCATTGAACGATGGCACTGAAATCTGCATCCGTACCACCAAGGATTGGGATCCAGGCTACTGCCTCGATAACAGCTGCATTTTTATCAGGAAAGCCAGATACTCTCACTACTTGCATGAATCAAGGTGTAACAGCCAACTAACATGCTCTAATTTAGGTGCCATGACGGGCCTCTCAGCCATTTGTGTGCCAGTCTTCCTTGACACCAACACTGATGTGAGCCAACTGTACCGCCAATGGGCTCGTCTCTATCACTACGGGCATATCTACATGCCCGCAGTCGCCGTCTCCGCGGCAGGGCTATATGCATACACTGCTCTCCGATATCTCTCTACCAGCAACAAGCAGTGGCTCGTTTACTCCGTGGCGGGCGCGACAACAATCTTAATGGTGCCATTTACGTGGCTGATTATGACCCCAACTAACAACGCCTTGTTCCGAGTACATGCATTAGTGGCAGCGTCGCCAGAAACAGAGGACATGAGTACCGCGCACGAGCTCCTGGTGAAATGGGCGTGGTTACATCTCTGCCGCTCCTTGATTCCTCTGGCCGGTTCAATTCTGGGATTTTTCGGTCTTCTCAAAGAGCTCGGTGTATAGTTGTGTAACAATCAGACATTCTTGGTTGTTGATTTTTGCTTGAGGGGTAACCCCGACGTTGTCATACGTCGGGACGATTGCGACAATGTCCCGATCATCTATTTCGGGCCAATTCTAGGGGCAACAAGTTGAAAGATGCTTTTTAATTAGTGCTTTCGGGATATCTAGATCAGTTGGTTTTCAAGTCTCTCTCACATTTCTCTAAGCCAAGTGATATGATTTAGATGGCCTACCTCGTGACTTAGAATTAGTCTCCTTGAAAATTTATTCCACTGATAAGTATTTAAATTTGATGGATGGGAGTTTGCATATAAATCCTGATGCTAGCTGTCAGGGCAAGTGTGATATCGGTCCTGGTGATGGTCGTTGCCAAGGATGCTAAAAACTCAACAAGATTCAACTGGATATTCAATTTTTATCTGACAGGTAGCATCTATAACGAGGGCAACCTCCAACTTCTCTGTAGACCCGTACGACATGAAAAGAAACTCGATCGACCGACATCATGTAGGAATTTCGTGAACATGCACATTGACAAGTGACGAAGTCTTGACTTCTCGAAACCGGTGCATCACAGTCTGCTGTATTTCCTCTACCGAATACCACTTTTTCCTGCCCCCTCGCATCTCAAAAGCAACCTTGCCGTCACCTGCTAGCTTGCGCAGAACTTCGTCGATAAATGGCTCCAAGGCAAGGGTTCGCGTGCCTTCGTCTACTGATTCCCCGTAAATCTCAGTGACAATGTCTTTCACAGTGGCGCTCTTCTCTCCCCTTTTGCGAACCCGACCAAGGGCTTGTAGAACCTGCCGCTCACGGCGAAACTTGGCACCCAACTCGCTCTCAATCTTGGCTGGCAGGTTGGTTATTGTAACTCCATGTGCAGAATAGCCAATGGTACACTTTTGAGAGAGCATTTTCTGTAGACTGGCCATGAATGTTCCTAGATCTTCCACTGCACTAGTGCCGTGACCGAGGATATTATCACCTGTGAACATTGCCTGTTCCTCTTCGAGAATAAAACACATGTGGTCCTCTGAGTGACCTGGGACATGTAAGGAACGCACAGTTGCTCCATCAACTTGAAATATCTGTCCATCGGTAATATTCTGCTGGCCTTTGTCTGGGTCGTTTTTATAAATCGAATCCTCAAGATGTGGATACAATCGTAAAAGGTCAGGGACACCGCCGGTATGATCACCATGCCAATGTGTTAGAAGCACATGTGACAGTCTGACATTCATAGACTCAAGTGTCGAGGCAACCAGCTCAGCCCATGCAGGCTCACCACCGCCAGTATCGACCATGACCCGGTCATGACCGGTGCCGATAATGTATGTGTTTGTTCCTTGGAATGTAAACTACCCAAGGAGGTTAGTTACTGACACCCCAAACCTTCACATTGAGGCTAGAATTTTTCTCACTTTTCCAGGATTCTGACCTAGGATGCGGAGTACTCTAGGTGTGAGTTGCTCGACATCTGCTAGCTGTGGGAGATTTGCTGTTTGGCCTTTAAGATATTCGTCAAAGGCACAAATATTTAAAGATTTGTTGATCTGTCGATAGCCTCTTTTGTCGTCCCCCATGGCGATCGAGCTAGCTTGTACTATGCAGTTGATGTTGGCAAAGTGAATATAGGCGTACTAAGGTAGACTCTTTGAGTATATTATGAAGACGTTGTATGAATGAAAATACTACAATTGCGTAATCGAAAATGCAATGTAGAATTAGTCGTTCTGCGTGAAAATCTCGACAAAGTCTAGTTTGCTTTATGCACATGGAACGAGACCTGATGCAGGGATCAAAAATTAAACCGACATTTTACGACTCTGGACATTCATGTACAGCTGCATTTTCGGGCCTGCCGATGACAGGATTCCAGACTCGGAGTCCGATACTATGCCATCCGAGGAAATAACGTTTACTCTGGCCTTGCCACATGTTTCTATGATCCGGAGCCTAGGCTAGATTCTCGGATGGTTGTACTCGGGATATATCCCCTAGATATCGGCACAGCTGGATCGGTGGAGATTTACTCTGTGTCGCCAGATGAAATGAAAATACTAGGCTGAGGCTGAGAATCAACTCTTTATCGTGCGAATTAGATTATCCCAGGAACGGAGTCTTGTCCGTCATATAGACAGGGTCTCGGAAAATAAGTCGTGCTTGGTACATGTTAGCGCCAGCTTTCAAAGAAGGGAGAATAACAGCGCGTAAATGCTGGTTCTTTTTGAGCTAGTAACTTAATCACCCGATTTCAATGCTTTCCCGATGTATTTGACTCGATAACCCTCCAGTGAATGTGTAGAGTTTGAAGTTCGATTTATCCTGCTAACTGGGCTTCTCCTTTCGTGACGGGTTCTCAAATTTTATATTCTTTGAAATATCTTCTGTTGCCACAGACAAGGCAGTGTACTTGATTGCCTAAAACATTCATTTTTATTTCGATTCATGTTTCCTCTCCCACGCATGTGTAGTTATCCATATTGATGCCCATCTATACCCCTACCACAAGCTCAGATTCCGACGGGGACTCGCCTAAGATGGAGCTTGTGTATTTCAGCAATGAGTTTCCGAGGGAGGACCTGCATGACCTTTTTCGTCGCCTGCACAACCACAGCAAGGACAAGAATCACCTGGTGCTAGCTCGCTTCATACACGAAGCAACATGGGCTGTCAAGGATGAAGTCCGCCGTCTTCCGACGGAGCTGAGGCAGCTGATACCACCGTTTGAGAATCTCTTAAGCTGGATCGAAAATACTGAGCTTCGAGATGGCCTGATATGTGGTGCTGTAGATGGAGTTCTTCTAATTGTTGTGCAAATAGCGACGTACATTGGGCAAGTAAAGATAATCTGAAGGCCGACAGCATACCACTAACTTGATATTATTAGGTATGTCGAGAATCATCCAGAAGAGCGGAGTGCCTTGACTAGTACATGCCTTGCTGGTTTGGGCATTGGCCTCCTAGCCTCAACTGCTGTTTCACTGTCGTCAACATTGGCGAGCTTGCCATTGGCCGGTGCAGATGCAGTCCGTCTGGCCTTCCGCTTAGGAATCCATGTCCAGGGCGTCTCAGAGAACTTGGAAGCCCGTGATCTTTCGGAAAAGCCCGACACGTGGGCATACGTGGTTCACAATGTGGACCCAGAAGCCGCCCAAAAAGAGTTGAACGCTATGCACTCCCGATTTGAAACCCCTGAGACCGGAAAGCTCTTTATCAGTGCTGTTAGCCGGACATCAGTTACAGTGAGCGGGCCTCCAGCACGACTAAAAACGCTCTTCAACAAGTCAGAATTTTTCCGTGAGGCTAGATTTATTGCACTACCAGTGTATGGTGGTCTCTGCCATGCACCGCATATTTTTGGCCAACAAGATATTCAGAGCATCGTCCACGGAAGCTCGTTGAACAGTATCAGCACAAAGTCTTGGCCAGTGGTGCCAGTTTACTCGACTAGTACAGGCCTCCCGTATCCCGCCAAAACTGCAGCAGAACTTTTCGAATCTGTAGTCGCCGAACTTCTCACACAGGCAATCTACTGGGATCGTGTCATTCTCGGCCTGGTAGACCGGGCCAAATGCACTGGAGCTTCTGAGGCAGTGTTGCACTGCTTTGGCAATTCAATACCCTTAAACGACCTCAACACTGCCTTAAAGAGCGGTTTGCCGGATCTAGACGTATCGATCAATAGCCTCATTTCATGGATCTTCCAATCGTCGCTAATAGGAACCACGCCCCGCGGGCCTGCGCAGTCAAAGCTTGCCATCATCGGAATGTCCTGCAGACTCCCCGGAGGTGCAACCAATACCGAGAAGTTCTGGGAACTTTTAGAACAAGGCCTGGATGTTTCGCGGCGTGTCCCCGCTGATCGATTCGACATTGAAACGCACTTTGACCCTACTGGAAAAGAGCTTAACAAGAGTATGACGCAGTATGGCTGCTTCATAGATGAACCCGGGTTGTTTGATGCACCCTTCTTCAATATGTCTCCACGTGAAGCCCAGGTTGTCGATCCACAGATGCGCTTGGCCTTGGTGACTGCGTACGAAGCATTGGAGCGAGCGGGATACGTGGGTAACCGTACAGCTTCCACGCAGTTGCAACGAATTGGAACATTTTATGGCCAGGCTGCTGATGACTACCGTGAGGTCAATCAAGGTCAGGAGGTCAGTACATACTACATCCCCGGTGGATGTCGTGCATTTGGTCCAGGCCGTATCAACTACTTTTTCAAATTTTCTGGGCCGAGTTACAGTATCGACACTGCATGTTCTTCGGGGCTTGCAGCGATTGAGGTGAGTTTTTATCCAAAAAATCCCATTGTGCAAAGATGCTAATAAATGATCAGGTAGCATGCCAGGCTCTGTGGAGTGGCCTGGTTGACACTGCCGTGACTGGTGGTGTCAACGTGCTTACCAACCCCGATGGTTTCACGGGACTTTGCAATGGCCACTTCCTCACCAAAGGGCATAATGCGTGTAAGACCTGGGATGCTACGGCTGATGGGTACTGTCGAGCCGACGGCATTGGGTCCGTGGTGATCAAGAGACTCGAAGACGCGGAGGCTGACAACGACAACATATTGGGGGTCATTCTCGGTGCTGGAACGAACCATTCAGCTGAAGCTGTTTCGATAACCCATCCACACGCAGGTCATCAGGCATATCTCTCGCGCCAGGTGCTTCGACAAGCTGGGGTAGATCCATTGGACGTGTCGTATGTCGAGCTTCACGGAACTGGCACGCAGGCCGGAGACCATGAGGAGATGCAGGGAATCATGGAAATATATGCACCACTCACAAAACGCCGCAGTAAAGACCAGCCCTTGCACATTGGCTCTGTGAAAGCAAATGTCGGCCACGGCGAGTCCGTCGCTGGAGCTACCTCTTTGATCAAGGTTCTTCTAATGCTTCAAAAGAACGCCATTCCACCGCATATTGGCATTAAAACAGAGATCAATCCCAGGTTCCCACGAGACTTTGACAAACGTAACTTGAATATCCCATTTGAGCTGACGGCTTGGCCGCAGGTGCCAGGCAAGAAGCGGATTCTAGCTGTTAATAACTTTGGCGCTGCCGGTGGAAACACGACCATGGTCCTGGAAGAAGCACCAATTCGTGAAATTGAAGAAAATGATCCTCGTCTAACCCATACCGTTACTGTGTCGGCTAAGACAAAGGGATCCCTAGCGGGAAATATTGAGCGGTTGATTGCCCATCTCGATGCACATCCCGGTATCAACCTCGCTGACCTTGCTTACACGACAAGTGCACGCCGCTACCACCACAGCCATCGAGTTGCAATTGCTACCACGGATACAATGCATCTGAAGAAACAGCTAGTTTCCCGCTTAGAAAAGGTTGATTCGATCAAGCCCGTTGGGAAGTCTGGGCCACCGCCAATTGCATTCACATTTACTGGCCAGGGAGCCTCGTACAAATCGATGAATCTGGAACTGTACCGAGACGTACCAACATTCCGAGAGCATATTCAT
This sequence comes from Talaromyces islandicus, assembly GCA_000985935.1. Classification (NCBI taxonomy): domain Eukaryota; kingdom Fungi; phylum Ascomycota; class Eurotiomycetes; order Eurotiales; family Trichocomaceae; genus Talaromyces; species Talaromyces islandicus. Next base: position 759,856 of record CVMT01000011.1, on the reverse strand, counting down.
CATCTAGACTCTCTTGCGCAAGGCCAAGGATTCCCTTCTTTTATTCCCGCGCTTGACGGATCACATCCCAAAGACCACGCACACTCTCCGGTCGTTACTCAGCTAGCATTGGTCTGTAGCGAGATTGCCCTAGCCAAGTACTGGGCTACCCTTGGAGTCAAGCCAGATATAGTCATGGGTCACAGTCTAGGTGAATACGCGGCAATACATGTAGCAGGGGTAGTCACTGCCAACGACTCTATCTTCATGGTTGGACGACGTGCTCAAATGCTGCAAGAAAAATGCGAGATTGGCAGTCATACCATGATGGCCGTACGGGCATCTCTTGCCCAGATCGCAGAAAGCTCTGCAGGAAAACCACACACAATTGCCTGCGTCAACGGCCCCTCTGACACGGTGCTCAGTGGGACCAAAGACCAGATGGATGAGATCGCAATTGTCCTAGAGGCAGCCGGATATCGGTGCATCAAGCTTGATGTTGCGTTTGCCTTTCACTCTGAACAAACTGATCCTATCCTGGACGACTTTGAAGCTATTTCCAAGTCTGGTGTGATCTTCCAAGAGCCAAAACTGCCCGTAATCTCGCCGCTGCTCGGAAAAGTGGTCTTTGATGGCAAAACCCTGAATGCCAACTATGTACGTCGAGCCACCAGAGAAGCGGTTGATTTCCTTGCAGCACTTGAGAACGCGAAAGCCATCTCTGCTATAAGTGACGAGACAATCTGGATTGAGATTGGGCCGCACCCCGTCTGCACTGGTTTCGTCCGATCGACCATCCCGCCCACCCAGCTGACCGTTCCCTCTCTGCGCCGGGGTGAAGATAACTGGAAAACCATGGCAGAAAGTATGGCAGCTCTCCATCTTGCTGGTGTCGATGCCAGCTGGAACGAGTTCCATCGTCCATTTGAGAGAAGACTACGTCTGCTTGATTTGCCGACGTATGCGTGGAACGATAAAACTTACTGGCTACAGTACAAGGGAGACTGGTGTTTGACCAAGGGAAACACATTCTACGACGCCGAGAAAGAAGCCGCCAAGGCAAAGCTCATGTCAACGGCACAAGCAGCAAGTGAGGTCCAGACATCCACTGTACAGCAGATCATCGAACGGGAATTCAACGGCTCTGCTGGTACAGTGGTTATACAGTCGGATGTTATGCAGCCGGACTTCCTTGCTGCCGCGTATGGACATCGTATGAACAATTGTGGCGTAGCAACATCGGTGAGTCTTCTTATTTTCTATATATTGTTAGTTCAGAATAAGCTGACCTGTAATAAGTCCATTCACGCAGATATTGCCTACACTCTAGGCGAATATCTACACCGCAAAATACGGCCCAAAACAAAGCATGTGCACATGAACATCATAAACTTACACGTCACCAAAGGCCTCGTAGCACAGAACGACACCAAGATACCTCAGTTAATCCGTGTGACCGCTACTACCGTCAATATCGACTCGGGAATCGTCGACCTAACATGGCAGAACGTTGACAACGACGGCAATGCCAGCGAGCCATTTGCTACCGCCCAGATAATCTACGGCGAGGCGTCCGAATGGCTCTCTTCATGGATTCCCATGGCGCATCTCGTGCAAGGCCGGATCGAAGCCCTGGAGCAAATGGCTGCAGCGGGTAAAGCGAACCGGCTGTCACGCAACATGGCCTACACGCTTTTTGCTAGCAATTTGGTAGACTATGCGGACAAGTACCGCGGTATGCAATCGGTAGTGATGCATGAACTGGAAGCGTTCGCAGACGTGCAGCTCACCACCAAGGAGGGCGGCGTGTGGACTGTGCCGCCATACTTTATCGACAGTGTGGCACACCTGGCTGGATTTATTATGAACTGCTCCGATGCAATGGATACAAAGAACAATTATTGTGTAACGCCCGGTTGGAACTCGATGCGATTTGCAAAGCCGTTGGTTCCTGGGGCCAAGTACCGGTCGTATGTCAAGATGATCCCAACTGTCGAGGATCCAACCGTCTACTTTGGTGATGTTTATATCATGCAAGATGATTCTATCATGGGCATGGTCGGGGGAATCCAGTTCCGTCGCTATCCACGGATTCTCCTTGCGCGGTTCTTCTCGCCACCGGATAAGATGGCAGCAATGGAGGGCAAGATAGCTACTGTGAAGCCTCCAGCACCAGCGCCAAAGCCCGTTATAGAAGCAAAGCCTTCCAGTACGATCATTAAACCCGAGAAGAGTCAATTTACACCACCTCCAGCAGTTAACACACCAGCAGAATCGAAACCGTCACCGGCAGCAGAGACAACAGTAGAATCCGTTGCGTCTTCCAGTAGCATCACCGCCAAAGCCCTGATGCTCATTGCCAACGAGGCCGGCCTCGAGATCTCCGAGTTGGAAGACGACGCCAGTTTCTCTCACCTAGGTATAGACAGCCTAATGTCCCTTGTCATCTCAGAGAAGTTCCGAACAGAGCTGGACGTCAAAGTTGGGGGAAGTCTTTTCCTGGACTACCCGACGATTGGAGATTTGCGTAACTGGTTGGATGAATATTATAGTTAAGCTTTGTCAATTGGTTTCTGAGGCGAATGATTTTGTTTGGTTCTGCATGTATTTGGCGTTTTGCTTGCTTGACGATTGGCAACAGATGGTAATAAGTGATGGCCTGAGAAGCTCTTTCTAGATTGTACTTGGATTTAGTCACGAAATTGAATGAATTTCATACATCTCGTAAACACTTCTAAATTTTATTCGAAGCAGTGACCTCCGTACGGATGGAATTACCCAATCGGGAAACAATTGAAGGGGTTTTTGTAACTGGTGTCTTCCTACAAGTCAGTAATTGCAATTTAGCTTCTAGAGTACTGTCTGATATTCAAGTAGTGATCTATCTGTAAAGTTAGATACATGATTCGTTACGTCGTCATTATCAATCCAATGAATCACACGCTGAAACAAATGCGCTGGCTTCTTCAAACTTCTGTTCCAAAGAACGACCAAGAAGCCAATTAAACCAATAAGATATGCTCGTATATGCAACAAAGCAAAAAATAAACACCCAACACCCCATACGCATAGGTCATCTTGATAATGAAACGCAAGGTAATTACATCATACGGAATACCAAATCAGAAGCAAGCTCCGGTATACTGTCCAAAAGCTCTCTCAGTCCTCCACCAGGACCAGCTATCGCACTAACCCCGGATCCAGGACCATGAGTCGGCGAAGACGGCACCGGAATAGGCGCAGGCACATAAAACGCAAGCTCGCGCATCTTGCATGCGGCATACTGAGCGACCAACTTGCGCAACTCGCTCTCGCGAAGCAGAGTCGCCGAGGTCTGGCTCTCGGGCTCGAATCGGTTGGTCTTGTTGTATGTATACCGAAGGACATCCAGAAACATGCGGGCGTGTGCATCGAACCGGTTCGCCTCAGTTTCGTCCAGGTCTCCCTGCGCGTTCTCAGAGGGAGGGATCAGCGCGTAGTCGAGGAGTTGGCGGTGCAGTTTCTTCAAACACAGCTGGGCAAGACCAGAAATTAGGTAACGCGTTGCGAACACGTAGACCTTGGCATGGAAGAGAATATATGGCACAGTTGCTTCAGGGTCGAACTCAGCCGGCGGCGAGGGCGGTTGGTGGAAGTATTCCAGGGAGGCGAATTCGTCCCACGAACTGATGCCTTTTCTCCGTGGAGCCGAGATACGCTGTGTCGCGAACGAGGTGTCAATCATTGGCGCTGGCACGGTGTGCTGCGGCCGTTGAATCTCACCGTCACCACGGTCCCCACGGTCTCCAGCCCTAGGATCTACAGCGCCGGGTGAGAGGGGCCGATCCCACCAGTCTCCGGCGCCGCCAGACGGTACATCCTGAAAATCCTCTCCAGGGTCAGTTTCAATAGCGCAATCGTTGTCCTGATCTTGCTGCTGCTGCTCGACCTGAAGTTGAGGCCGGGTTGGCTTCTCCTTGATGTCCCTGCTTTCAAAAGGCGGCGTACGCGGTGGAGTAAGATTTGCAGCTGGAGCTGCTTCCTCAAATACTGCTGCTGCCGCTGCTGTTGTGGTGGTGGCGGTGGCGGCAGCACCTTTCTTCTTTTTCTTCTTATCCTTCTTGCCGGACTTTTTCGATGGTTGGTTGAATGATTCTTCGTCCTCTTCTACTTCTTCCGGCTTTGGTCCGAATACGGGTTTTTCAACCTGTTCGTCCCCCAAAAGACTCTCATCTGGCACGACCGGTTCATTCTGCGTGTCAGCGGCCCCTTCAAAGGGATTCTCCCAGTCGAGTCCGACCTGCTCGTGCCGCGGCGGTCCTCTCAAATCACCTCGCCCTGCCGGGGGAGGAGTCGGCGCCGGGGGAGGCAAAAAGGAGGCCACAGAATGAGTGCGCAAAGCAAGATGTTTTAGCGATGGTGATGGTCCTTCAGGCTCATCTTTCTGCTCTCTCTGCTCTTTTGGTTCCTTCTGCTGGGGTAGTTGTTGTTGCTGCTGCGGTTGTGGTTGGCTCTGCGGGCTCTGTTGTGGCACTGTATACTCGCCGGTGTACGCATACTGGGTAAAAGCAGCAAAGACCTCAACTTCTTCATCCTCTAGCACGGCGATGCGATGCTTCGACTCGCGCGTCTGTCCATTGTTCATGAGATGGTCCAGGGGCTTGGAGACATGTCTAGCCAGGCCGGACTGGATGGTCAGTTTGGCGTGATCTTTGCCAACCAAAAAGGTGAATGGTGGTGAGGATACGATCCTGCGAGTATTAACATGGTTTTCACGCATTTACCGGTGAAATATAGGATATACCTGCTAAAATCCGGAAAAGACTCCATGGTAGACACAATACGAGAAAAATAGTGGACGAATTTCCGCGCAAAAAAAGAACAGGAAAGCCTCAAGAAAGAGGCGATCTTGTTCTTTTCTCGAAGAGAGAAAAACAAAAAAACAAAAAGGAAACAAAAAGAAAATTCTAACACTACCGTGCTCTTCTACTTTTCACAGCTCCCCGACCTCGTGTATTCGGTGGCTGGGATGGCACGAGCTTTAAGGAGAAAAAAGCGAAGGGAAAAAAAAAGAGTGTAGCATGCAGTATGACTACGTGGCACAGACTGCCAGCATGCCTTGTCGCGCTTGACTAAAGACGTTCTTTTATGGTCTATGATCCTAGTAAGCGCCTTGGTGTGTGCCACGATGCGGCGCTAGACGATCGTGATGGACTAGAAATTATGGTGGTGATGATGATAAATATGATTTATTTGTATAATCGGAATTCTTCCGAGAAAAGGCTGCCATGATGTGAGCAGTCCAAATCAGCACGGAATAGCATCTTGCTATCCTTCATTATTCGTTCTTTTCTTTTTCTTTTTCTTTTTTTCAATGCATTCTGATTCCGCCTGTGCGCATACAGGATGCATCCGGATGGAACGAACCTGCGGGGGCTGGTTCTTGACGTTATTACAGTGGCAGGAAATATTAATATTAACAGTCGACAGTAATCCAATAGCAACCCCTGCTTTCCCTTCCACCCTGCAGGCTAAAAAAAGCAGAATGCACTGTCAATGCAACATGTATGCCCAATCTCTGTATAGCGCACGAGGCAAACTTGGCCGTTGATGCCCATCGGCGCTGCTCACCGCTTGTTTACTGGTCGTTTCAGGCCTTGATAGTGCATGTTTTGATTATGCAGCATGTGAACGTTATTTTTTTTAAATTTTATTATTTTTTATTTTTCTTTTTTTCCTCTTTTTAGTCGCTATCTTGGGAGTGGATCCTGCGCAATGATTCATAGTTACATATCGTCTTACTCGTACACGGCCAATAAAAACACCAAACGCAATCAATGAACAATGCGAATCTCTTCATGACCTGGCTCCCACTCGCGCAGGCCATCTCTCAGACTGTACCAGAACTGCAAACGCACCGTCTCCGTGTGCGCCCTCTCGATATCGCTGATATCAAACGAGCTCGCGAGCTTTTCGACCGTCGCCTCAATGCGATCCGCATTGGCATCCCTCAACCGCTTAACCACCTTCTCGGCCTCGGCAGGTGGCACGCCCGACAGCTCCTCGACCGTCTCCTGTGCCTCCATAACTATCATGAGCGTTTCCGGATCGAGGCCGGCTTTCGACGCTCCGCTACCGTCTTCGGCAAGCACGTTGATGCCGTGGAATTCCGCGAGAAGGTATTGCGCGCGCTTGAGCGGGTCGGATAGCGTGCGGTAGGCATCGTTTAGGCGCGCCGACAGCGTTTCAGCGCGCTGTTTATCGGGGCCTTGCGGGAATTTGTCCGGGTGAGTTGCGCTTTGGAGCTCGAGGAACTCGCGCCGTAGCGCCGAGGTGTTGAATGTAAAGAACGAGTTTGGAGGAGGTCCGTAGGGGAGTGTCGAGGGGAACAGGGTATAGTAGTTTGTTGCGTCCAGATCAGGAGGCCCGCTGCGTGGCGCGAATTTGTCTGGATAGCTGTCTCCATAGCTGGACGATGCGCGTCGTTGCTGGATGATGCGAGGCGACTGTTTGTAGGCGTATCGGCATGACAGGCACGTAGAGAGGGGGCGTGTAGAGAGAGGCGAGAGCGGGCCTCGAGCAGCAGGCGTCAGACGCTGGGGCCGCAGCCGCAGTGCTGCTGCACCTCGCATGATGGAGTGATCAAGAGAGTCTGCTGGAGTAAAAGAAGAATGAGGTTGAAGGTGAGTTTGTCTTCGGCTTCGGCTTGTTGGGCTGCGTCACATCCCCGCTGCCGCTAGGCTCTTTTAGGAAGTATGTGCCTGTTTCTTTTTGGGTAGCTGACTGGATTGAATTGAAATAAATGTATTAGGTTATTACGAGGTCATGAAACTACATAGCTAGCATGTACGGGACAGGATCATTCAATCCCCCATAGCTTCACAGTTCGATCGTGGCTGGCACTGGCAATCCACCTCGCGTCGTGGCTGATGTCCACACTGAGCACTTTATCCGAATGTCCTGTCAATGACTTGATCATTGACCAATCATCTGCACTAAACACATTGACGTTTCGATCAAACCCTGAACTGACGAAGAATGTGCCCGCCTTTCGTGGCGTCGGCGCCGACGCAGCCTCGTCCGTCACCATAGCATCGCCGTTCTCTGCGCCCATCGACGGGAGGTATGAATGCGATGAATCGCCCCCCTTGTACCATCGTACATCCGAGACGACGCTCTTGTGTGCTCCAATGCTGCCGCTACAGTCCACCTTGCGAAGATCCCAGCATTTAACCCAGCCATCCCCCGAACTCGTCAGTACCCGGTATCCATCGACGCCCCAGTCTACACCGTAGATTTCACGGATATGCCCCTGGAGAACCATGACCGTTCGGCCAGTGCGAAGATCCCAGATGCGCCCCTGACTGTCCAGGCCTCCACTGGCCAGAAGAGATCCGTCCGAGTTGAAAGAAACGGCGTACACCTCGCGAGAATGGCCCTCTTGCAGAAGCAATTCCGTCGTCGTTTCAACATCCCACAGCCGCCATGTCGTGTCATATGAAGCTGATGCCAGGTACTGGCCTGAAGGATGAAACTCCACGCGACAAACACGCTCCGAGTGTCCTGACAGTGTAGATAGCGGTTGTTTCTTATCCAGTGACCAAAAGTTGATGTTGCCCTCGCCTCCTCCCGACGCCAGATTCAGCGAAGACTCAGACACGTTCGAATCTGGCAATGTAGCACCAGGAAACCAAGAAATCCCGCTCACTCGGTCCGTATGGCCCTTGACACTGAGCTTCTCTTCCAGATTTGGGACCGACAACAGCTTGACCCCGCCCGTCCAATCGCCAGTCGCAAGTGTCTGGCCGTCCGGCGCAAAACGCGTGATACTGACCGGCCGGTCAGCAGCTATTTGCGATCCATATAAATCAAATCCCTGTAGTTTTTCCTTGACAGCCTTGCGATGCTTGATATGCGTTCGTAAATGTATCTTCGATTGTTCCTGCTGCCAGGCTACCCGCGCCTTTGCTCGAGGTAATGAGTATAATGCAATTTTTTTCCTCGCCTCCAGCAAATCCGGAGACCCTTCTGTGTAAAACTCTTCCTGCTGCTCTGCCTCTTCCTCGGCCTCCAACGTTTCCGTCTCTTCGGTAGCCTCGCGCATCTCGATATCGCCGCCTTGTTGTTCTTCCAACGTCGTCAGCAGCTCTCGCAACCGATCTCGTCGATCCGACGGGCCCTCGCCAAACAGCGTGATGGGTTCGCCGAGCTCGCGCAACCTCAGGCGCACGCGGTTGTCATCGGTGGGCACGTTGATCGCAGCCGCCCGTCGCTTTCGATCAAACTGTGACATCAGGGCGGACGCTCGCTCGGGGGCGATGCCTGCGGCGGCGGCAGGCATGTCATAGTCGCGGTCGACCGCTGTAAAAAGGGGAAAAAAATTCTGGTTAGCATGTTGGCTGTGAAGAGATACTGAGAGAGAGGGGCTCACGAAGGTCGGCGAGATCAATGCCCGCATCGTCGTCAGCGGCCTCCTCCACGTACGCCTGCCGCGCGGGGTGCATCATTTTGGTAGATGATAATCTTTAGTCAGGGTTTCTGGTTCCAGATTAGGGATAAGAGAAAATCCCATCGGCTGGGCGAGACGGGGAAGACTGTGGCATGCGGTGGTGGTTCACGATGGAAACTTTTCAGACATCCCGCAAGCTCGGAACGCTCCATGACGGAAGGGGAGCTCCACCCGGAGCTTTTGATCTAGACCGACCACTCTCTGACAAGGAATTTTAGCACCAAATTTAGTACTCAAGTTAATTATATACTGTAGACATCATCGATTTCTGTATTTCAGTGAATTTTTCATCTTAGGAATTTCATTCTTACTTACTTTCTTTTTCCCAGAGTACCAGGACGTGCACCAACCATGTTGGAAGCCCTAACTATGAAGTGCCAAAGAACTACGTGTATGTAAGGTTGAAATAACATTGAACAATTGATTTTAAGAACCTTCTCGAAAGTTGCTCTCTCCCTCAATTATAGTAAATTAAATAAAACAATAGATTTGATGAATTATTACCGATGCGTAAAACTAAGCTGACTCACCAAAGATATTCAACTGAAGTTACACCGAGCCATGTATCTGGGTCTTGTGACACCTAAGGATTAGCCGATGGTCCACTGATGACTCTTCAATGGTAGAATGAATAGAAAATTTGTTTTTGGATAAAAAGGCTAGATTATACAATTACAATTGGCTTGTATAATGAGCTGGCAAAATAACGATGTCTACGGTTGAATAGAAAATGATTTCCTAATTAGGAAATACTGAAATCACTAGCAATAGCTGAAGACATGTGACAATGCGTCTTGGAATTCTTCTGTGATTAGATTAATGTAGTAAATATACTGCTGACTCATTATTTCAGCATAAATGCAACCCCAATGAAACGACTGCTACTTTCCTTGTCACACCCACGTGTTTTATTTTTGTTTTGTTTTTGATTTTTTTTTTTTTCCCCTGTCTAGGCCGATCCCATTTAGCGCAACAGATTGATCTATACCAATATTCGACTAAAGAACCAATAATTGAATTATGAAATAAGCTCCTCAATTTTGAGATAAAACATATATCATGACTCAAACCATCAAGCTTTTTGACTCATAATTCTAATCACTTACTATAAAATGAATATGTCCAGCCACTTAGATCTCAACCATGTTCATGCGGCCAGTTTATACATCAGCCCATCAATCAATTCATTCATATCCATCTGCCGAAAATGTGTCGTAGCATCAAGTATACATACTCTGAGAACCCATGCCGCGATCTCCTGCATGTCTTGGTCCACAGCATATTGCTATGCCCCGACGCAATTTTTTCTCAAGACCCGACTCCCTGTATTGAAAGCAGTGAAGGAATTGAGGGCCTCGGGCACAGTCCACCAGAGGTCATGCCAGGGTTGTGCGTTCGTTGCCGTAGACAAATGTGAGGAAGCTGTTTTTGACCTGAATGGCACAAAATGGAAACTAATGAAACGCACATTCTAGGGATAACACGGCCGAGGATCCAGAGCCTTCTCTCACAAATGGCATAAATTGCATAGATATCAGGGATAACAACCCGGAGGATCCAGAGTCTCCTCGCACAAATGGCATAAATGGCATACATACCAGGGATAACACCCCCGAGAATATAGATCCTCCTCGCACAAATGATACAAATGACACAAATGACACATTTGGCAGTGAATATGGCGGCATTACTGTCACTACAACCGTCGAGACCCGTGACGGCGATGTAAGCCCTGATAGACAAGATCAATGAACTTATTTCGCCTACAATCAAGGAATATTGAGGGTACGATATTCCATGTATATGTCAAGAAGATCTTGTTGAATTCTGAAGGCTCTACGTGCTCAAGCTAACAGCTGTGTTGGGTTGCAGGGAACGAAATGGACGATTTCATATTCTTCTAGGTCTCTTCTTTCAGATGTCTTTAGACTGCCAGACGTGGATATGCTTGTGGTTGGCTGATGGGGCCTGTCGTCTTACTGGATTGGACGCTTTCTCTTTAATTTTGAAAGTTGATGGCAAGCACTACATGCTACATAGCTCGAGTAATATTACTATTTAATGAAAGGAAATTTACATCCACCATACCTATAATTATGGTTCCCTAATTAATTACTAGGTAGTCCGTAGTCATCTACGTTAAATATATCAGCCAATGTCAGTTGGTGACTCAGTTCACCACTTTTGATGACTTGTCAGATTCGACAATCTAAGACTACAAATTTCATCCGAAGTACCTGAGCATGTCTCTTTTGAGTCATATTACCAGTAATCGATCCCTATAAATACAGAGAAATTAACCAAATCTCCGTTCAATCTCTAGCATTTCCCACTACCAATTCGACCGTAAAATCATACACTCTTCCAATCAAAACAACAAGTCTATCGACATCCTTCCCAGGCAACATGTGTATCCTGATTCATGATCACTTTACGCGCTGTGACCACCATGAGCCTCACAATGTACTACTGTGCCGTTACGCCATAGAAAAAAAGTCCATGACCAGATGTCTTAAGCAAGCGGGCGGCCTCCTCGGCCTCGATTCGGGAATTGATAATGAAGTGCAAATGTGGTGTGGTCCATGCCAAATCCATCTCAATCGGACTGGAATTCAGCCTAGAACCACATTTAGCGCTCCTCCCAGCAACACCGCTCCTGGTCCTCTTCGTTCTCCTCCTTCTCCTCCCCCTCCCCCTCCTACTTCTTATCCTCCTGCTTCTCCCCCTCCTGCTTCTCCCCCTCCTGCTT
>CVMT01000011.1:687614-748615 GCA_000985935.1 Talaromyces islandicus | reverse complement strand
GCTTCTCCCCCTCCTGCTTCTCCCCCTCCTGCTTCTTCCCCTCCCACCTTTCAGCATTGTCCTTCTTCCTCTCCCCCTCCACCTCCTGCTGCATGGAAACCACCACCAAACTACTTCAACTACCGAGACTGAGCATGTTGAATGACACATGTATGAGATCCTCCTTTACCTGTCTCGATGGATGTGTGTGTCAACTGGTGTGTGCTTGAACTAACACTCATCTAATCCAAGAGGCGAATATCGACAACTTTCTTTCTTTCTTTCTTTTTTTTTTTTCCTATGTGCTCTTTTCTGGGTTGAGTTTCATGTTGGATTTTGAAGAGAATTGACTGGTATTCGATGTGAAGTTTGCCGGATTAATGACGGGGCTGGTCTTTATATGTATTGAACTGAATCATATCTCCTTTCTGGCTCATAGCTTAGGCGAAAATTGGTTGATTCGTGTCCCTTTTTGACTTTTATTCAATGCTCGCTGTAAAATCACTCGTACGTTGTGAATAAGAAGCAAGGTGTCAACTTACATGAATGGCTCATTAATTGTCCATCAGGGGATCAATTGATACCTATATACCCATGTGTGCTGCACATGTGGCCATTTGTCAACTGGCAATGGCCAAAATTGTATGTACATATATATGTAGTACTTGTAAGAAAAAAAGTATATATATATATTAATATCCAAAGTTATACGTATATCATGCCGTTCACACCGCGAGGTACTTCTTTTACCCATCTATATACCGCGATAAAGACACGACTAACTCCCCAAACGCCCGAAATGCGTGTACATAATTCAAATTGATAGTGGATCCCGTTTCATGTATTCTCCACGGCTACAACAACGACAACGCAAATGTCATCCACTTTGCCTCCGCGATACCAATGACCCGGATGATACCGCTGCGCTTCCTTTGCAAAAGGCCCGTCACGGCGCACATCAACGCTGGCCAGTTTTGCCTCGCCGACAATGGAAGCTGCGAGAAGACCTTGCAGGCTGTTATAGCCCGCGGATTTGGAAATACTAGCTGACGAAAATGCAGAAGAAGAAGCAGAAGAAGAAGAAGAAGAAGCAGAAGATGATGATGATGATGACAGCCCCAGTCCGCCGGATTGAGTCAACGCATCGAGTTTCGAAGACGCCCAGATCCCCTCTCCGGCTGTCTCTGCCCACGCACCAGTGAGCAACATCCGGCTCGTCACGATTTTGAGGATTTCTTGGTTGTTGAGGTTATCAAAAACGCCGTCGGTCGCGAGAACCAAGACATCTCCGTGCTGCAGAGACGCAGTAGATACGGCCGCGTCGCGCGGCAGGTCTTCAAAGTACGTTCCGCCAAACATGTACGCTTGCTGGCGCAGGCGCGGTGGAATCACATTGAGCTGGTACGGAGTGTTGAAGGCGTGTGTTTGTGGAGTCGAGTATTGATGCACGGCAGCGAGGCGGAGAAGGACTGAGCCGGAGTCGCCGAGGCTGGGATTGTCAGTATGTATACCTCTCGAATAGAAATGAAAATAAAAATAAAAATAAACATAATGCCGGAATCTTACTTGGCCAGTTCCACGCTACCGTCTGGCTGTGCAACGCCCACAGACGCCGTCGTGCCCCCCGCCCTGATGGACTTGTCCGCCTGCACTGCATCGTACCCCATCTGCAACAACTCCTTTGGCTTCAACGGCTGCTCTGCTGCTAGAGCATGCTCTGCCATGTACGTGCACAATCCATGCGAGACCTCGGCCGGGTCGACTCTGTGCTCAGCCCATCCTCCGACTCCGTCTGCAACTCCAAATGCAATCGCCCCGGTGTCTGTAGTTGCACTTGCGAAAAAGGCGTCTTCGCCACTGGCCGGTCTCTTTTGTTGCTGTTGTTGTTGCTGAGATTTTCCTCTGCTGCCGTTCTTCAATACCACGCCAATAGCGTCTTGCGTGGCTGGATCAAAGACATGTGTGTTTTTTTCGAGGTTGAGGCGCCGCCCCTTTGCCGAGCATGATGCTGCGACTCGATACGATAAAGTCTTTTTGTTGTTGTTGCTGTTGTTCGACGACGACGACCACGAGACAACACTGGATCGAAACGATCGCCTCTGCAATCCGATTTTCAGTAGAAATCGGCCTGCTTGTCGGGTGCTCTCCGACGACCCCGATGCGCCCAGCGATGCTGATCGTGCGGAGAAAACGCCCAGGACCGCCAAGGGCCGCACTGCAGGGGTCATCCTGCTTTTCTATCTCTTCTTGTCGCCCACCAGGGTTAAACCAAAACAGATCGCCCACTTGTCGCGAGTGTGTTTAAATCATGGAAATGCGGACTAGACGGCGAAATGGATGTGATAAACGACGTTGTTTGGGCGTCTTTTTTTGGGTCCGAAATTCGTCGTCGCAAAACGTGCTCGCTGTGTTTGTTGGATGGACGGCAAACACGCAACGAAGCATCGGGATTCCTTTTCCCTTTCGCAATCGTGGATCTAACACTCAAGGTGACAGCGATTCAATGTTGTCTCATTTGTATGGGGCAAAGGAAAAAGGCTGGCCTAACAGTTGCAAAGTTGCAAAGTTGGTTGGAAATCTGTTGTTATCAAGCTCAGCTCCGGCTGCTGGCGGGTCCCGCATAGCGTCGGCCAGTAATTATAAATACTAAAGATTGGGCTATCGCGATTAAACTCTACAAACATTGAAGTACGATCTGGTGTTGATAGTAATGGATAGTATATATTTCATATTCCACAGTCACAGTAGGTGTATATGCAGATTTATTCAGAGAACGCCAATACCGCAGAACTAATATCACAAACAGGCCAGAACCAAACAAACATGCACCCCCCAAAAAAAAACTAATCAGACCCCTCAGGTAGCACGGTGAGAAGATTCTCAATGAGCTTGATCAGCTCATCGATATCCGGCCGATCCGCGGGTTCAACCTGCAGACACTTTCTCACAATCTCCTTGACTGGCTCGCTGATCCCTCCCTGGCTATTGTTACTCTGAGACGATGAGCCCCCGTTTTGCGTGTTCACCCTTGCTTTGCCCTTGGCAGTGGTTGACGTCTCGTCGGGGAATCTCCAGTCGCCTCCGAGAACACACATGCTCAAGCTACCTCCGGTTTCCTCGCTTCTGGCTTCAAAGGGGCTTTTGCCGACTAGACACGCATACAGAGTGCAGCCGAGAGACCAGATGTCAACCTTGGTGTCGATAATCGATCCCGTCTTTACGTCAAACAACTCGGGTGCGCGGTAGGGCATCGTGCTGTGCTCGGCGGCTGTGTCTTGCACCGCAATTGCGAGGGATCGCGAGGTGATTGCAATCGGACTCGGGGCCAAGGAACCTAGATCCATGAGGATAGGCGTTCTACCGTCGTCGTCGATCATAATGTTGCCTGGGCACGTATATATAGATTAGTTTTGCCCAGAAAGTTTAAAACGCGGATTGAATGAGGTGCTCACCTGGTTTGATATCTCGGTGTGCGTAGGGTCGGAAATCTCCCTCGCCAACACCCTCTTGGCTGGCAGTCACCTCATCATCCATCAGAGGCTCCTGCTCGACGTCATCGTCGAGGCCGTGTGTATTCCTCCGCTTGGGCTTGCCCACTTTTCTCGACAGCTCCTCATCAGCCTGCTCCCCTTCGCGGCGGATGGCCTTGGCTTGGCGTGTGCCAGCCGACCCGGTTTTGACGCGGTACTGGTGCATGGATTTGAGCGCCTTGGCGACACCCAGCATCAGCGACATGAGCTCCTTCTCCGGGAAATTGGTATGGTTGACGAGGTTCGCGTTGATGGCATCCTGCAAGTTCCCTCGCTGGTAGTAAGGCAGCAGAATGTACACGGTCTTGGAGCTCGAATCGTCGCCATCGCCGCGGAACTTAGAGCCGGACTCGGTCGTGACACAGTGGTCAAAGGAGCGGATGATGTTGGGATTGGGCGTAAATAGACTGTAGGCTTCGACTTCCTTGAGCGCGAGCGACACCGATTCTTGGCCAAACGGACAGCGGATCTTCTTCAGTGCGAACAATTCGGATGTGTTTTTGTCTTGCACGAGATAGACATATGAAAAGCCCCCCTGGGGAAATCCGTTAGATTCAAGCAACTGGTGGCGCAACAGAAAAAAGAGCATCATACCTCTCCCAGCAGACGGAGCAGCTTGAAACTGCGATTGTTGATCTTGAGCTGCGGAGAGCTGGGGAAGCAGCACATGCAGTCTGTGAGCGTGTAGAGGAGGTCAAACAGGTATTGCGCCATGATGGTGGTTGTGGGGATAACGGCGTTGTTGTTTGCAGGATCAAGACCAGCGACGGGCTGACGGCGACAGGCAGTTAATTAATGCTGGGCCAAGCTCAGCTTAGCTGTGCGGAGCGATGCGGAATCGCGTTGCGCAGGTCGCCGAAGCAGAGGCAGGAATTCTTTGTTGGTTATGTACTGAACAAGCGCGCAAATTGACAGAGCAACCGTGCTGTCGAAGTCTTGCGATGCAGAGAGAGGACAGCGGCGAGTCTGGCCAGCTGTTCCTCGCGTTTCACCTGTCCGGGGCCGCGTACTCTCATTCGTAGAGCTCTAGATATCGACAATAAACAATGGATCGCATTAAATGACACAACCACTACGAATGCCTGTGAATAACTACCTGTGAGATATATTACAGCAGCTGCAGACAATTGAAACCCCTTGTTGCGCTGTCCCAACAGCCAGTTCCCTCGCATCGTTGCAAAGACAGCATTGGGCGTGAATGCATCGCATCGCATGAGCTGCAGCCATTAATTTAACCTGCCAGCGAACTACAGAGCACGGATACTCCGTAACGAAAAAGTAACAACAATAATAACAACAATAATAACTGCAGCTGAGATTAAACTGCAGGCAGGTCAGCCCCTGTGGTTCCTGCAGAGAAAAAGGTGTGGGCTCTCGCGGAGGCTAAAGAGAAGCTCCCCCCGCTATCCCCGGCTGCTCCTGATCCTCATCCTCTCTGTTTTGTTTTTTTGTCTTCTTCTTTCTTCTTCCTCTCCCCTTTGCACGGCACGAGCAGCCGAGAGTCGACGCCCAGCGCAAACAGCAGAATACGACATCTCCCATTTGATGACTGTCCGCCCCTGTCACAATATCCCTCGGCTCTCTACCGCTGCAGCATCTCCCTAGACACCGGACGGCCTGGATCGTGACACCATGGCCCCCTCCGACGATATCCGGGTCGGAGACCAGGTAAACGTCCCCGGGGGCATGTATGGAGCCGTTCGCTTCCTGGGTACAGTCGATGGCAAGCCCGGCCGCTTTGCTGGCATCGAGCTGGCCCCCGAGCACGCTGCCAGGGGCAAGAACAGCGGTGATGTCGACGGACGCAGCTATTTCTCAACTGCCATCGCCGGCGCCGGCATCTTCGTACCCATCAACAATTCCAAGTATGTGACCAAGCGCACCGTCGTCACCCCGCCGACCCCATCGCGGCCGTCTATCTCGACCAACTTCAGCAAGTCCGTTGGGCCGCCGTCAATGCCCCGGCCCCGCGTGCGTCGCCCATCGCTGCCTCGACCAGAGTCGCCTCGAAGTGCACCGCCTAACAAACTGAACTTCAATGCCTTGCGCAGTCCATCGTCGTCTGTGGCTAAACCCCCATCAGGCAGCCTCTCGGCTGGAACCAATGGCATGCCTCGCACGCCGTTCAAGACACCCTCGAGGTTGTCCGATCGACCTCCCTCCAGGGTGAGCCAGGACGGGGATACGCCGACATCGGGAAAGTTTCCATCTGCATTTGGCGGCGGCGGCGGCGGTGCTGCCTTTCAGGAACTTCAAGATAAAGTCAGAAGGTTAGAACAGGAGTTGCAGGATCGTGATAAACAGCTAGAAGACCAATCGACTGTCCTGAATGAGCTACAGCAGAGCATTACCGAAATAGAGGGCCAGGATGGAGCCTCAATGCGCGCCCAGCTCAGGGAGAAGAACGAAAAGATTGCCCAATTGACTGCAGAATTCGATAGCCACCGCGCCGACTTCCGCAGCACCTTGGATACTCTGGAAATCGCGGCCACTGAGACCGAAAGAGTCTACGAGAAAAGATTGGACGAAGTGTTGCAACAAAACCGAGAACTGCAGGACCGCGGCGAAGACGTCGAGGCAGTGGCTATGCAACTGAAGCAACTCGAGGAGCTGGTTTCCGAGCTGGAGGAGGGCCTGGAGGATGCTCGCCGTGGCGAAGCTGAAGCTCGAGGAGATGTCGAGTTCTTGCGCGGCGAGGTGGAACGAACACGCCTGGAGCTGCAGCAGGAGCGCGACAAGTCGGCCGCTGCGTTGAAAGATGCCGAATCACGCCGCAACACAAAAGAGCTGGATCAGAAAGATGACGAAATTAGAGGCCTGAAGGCGATCATCCATTCGCTGAGCCGAGGCGACGTGAATCCAGCTCTATTAACAAACGGAGCAGCAGCAGCCCTTAATGGCAAGACAGAATCAGACCAAGATCCAGAACGAGTGTCCCAGCTCGAGCAGCGCATTAAAGAGCTTGAGGCTTTGGCCGAGACCCGGTCAGCTCGCATCGAAGAGCTGCAGCGTGAGACGCAACAGACGCCTCCGAACCAGAACCGTAACTCGGCAGGACGAAACTCCGCCGGGCGAAACTCTGTGAACGGACTCAACGGAGTGCGGAGCCGGAGCGGTACAGTCACCATCGCTCCTCTCCGGCAGATGAGGTCCTCTCAGTCGGCTAGAGGAGGCCGTGGTCCTCCAGCTAACCATGTCCATACTCTATCCGATAAAACTGTTGTGCCACCGGATTGGCAAGACCCGCCTGAAGAGGCCACTCCCCCGACTACCTATCCCGCGATTGCTAATACCACCGAAGACGATGATGGCCGTTCTGACCTGCAGTCCTCCGAGCATGGTTCGCTGTGGTGTGAAATCTGCGAGACCAACGGTCATGATATTCTGACCTGCACCACCTTTGGAGGTAACAGCAGCGGATCCTCGCATCAACCGGAGAACGCCACCGAGCCCGAGAAAACGCAAACCGAGCTATCGAAATCACCACAGATTCCTCAGTCCCCAGAAGAGCCTGCCTCTAACGGCGTGAAGCCAACTACTGTCGACAGCCCGGCGTCACCAAAAACGAGCCGCGACGCGGCTCTTGAGAGCCTGAAAGGAATCGGTGGCCTCACCAGCTCCATGGGCGCTGTAGCCGGTAAGGAATCTGGAGTCATCGACGAGAGCAAGTGGTGCGCATTGTGCGAGCGAGACGGCCACGAGAGCATCGACTGTCCGTTCGATGAATGATTTTCTTTCGTGTTGAGTTAGAAGATGACGTCATGTGCCATGGATGAGGACAAGACTCTTTTTTTCTCTAATTGCTCGTGTGTCTTTCTTTCCATGCACTGTACTAATATTTCTTAATACTTCTGTGGTATTAAATTGATCAAAGCGTTTCTTCTTACTATCTTGTTGTGTTTATTTACATTTCATTCCCTTTTGTTCCCTTTGTACAGATTTAATTCAACATTTGCAAATTTTGAAGCCCTTTTAGTGTTCGATACCACCTTTGGTTGCGCTTAGATGACTTGGGCTCTGTCAAGCTTTAATAATGAGATGAGTTTCTTTTCTCTGCGGCACTTTTTTGGGGTAATATACAATAACAATCATCAAACACTCGTAAAATTTTCATTCCGGCAGTCTCGGAGGCTGCACAACCTGGCCCTCTGCAAACTTGGTCTCCGCCAACACACCGCACTTGGCACACGTCCTTTTCTTCTCATCTGCACCAAACTCCTCCACCACAGCTTTGATCTGCGTCCCCAGATCCGTGCAGATGAACCGCTTCTCCCACACAATCTCCCCGCACGACTGACAATACCATCGCATCGCATCCTCGGCTCCTTCCTTGCGCGGCTGCTCCATGACTACGCCGACAGTATCCTTGAACCGCACGGGACAGTGCGGAGTATTGGGAGGTAACAGAAAAATCGAGCCTTCATGGATCGGAATGTCTTGGAAAGTATGCGGTGTTGTGGACGTATCTGCCACTGTTTTGAGAAGCATGGAACCCCGGTATTGATAGAAGAATTCGGGTGTGGAGTTGATGTGGTAGTCGGTTCGTGCGTTGGGACCGCCGACGACCATGACGGTGTATCCGGAGGAGGTGGAGGGGTGGTAGACGCAGTAGTTGTTGACGGGGGGTTGGAGGAGGTGGGAATTAGCCTCGAGCCTGGGATTGTTAGATATCGATTTTCTTGTATCATTTGTTGAATTTGGTTTCTAGTATAGAGTAAGTGGGTGGTGAGGGGTTGCTTGCCATTTGGGGATGTTTAGAGATGGTGGTAGCATTTCGACTTTTCTTTTTCTTTCCAGTTGCTAGCACAGGATGATCCGTTTCAGAGTTTATTGAAAAGTAAACAGAGACAGTGTGATGAATTCATGAGATTAATATGAGTCACCGAGCATTATTAATTCTTCTCTGCGATGCTGGAGCTTATCGGACTTTAAACTCCCCCCACTATTGCGGCGATAAACCCGATATGTCAAACCTCGGGATCTTTAATAATCCGATGGACATCCAATCCATCTTGTTTACGGCGCTTATCAACTGTCACCTTAAGCCTACATCAGCCTCATTACTTTTACAAGGCAGTCATCTAATGATAAGAACGCAAGGCAGCCAAAAATTACAACGCAATCACTCTCAACTTCTCTCTTTGGCGAATGTTTGGGGTCTGTACATTTCGACGTTGCTTTAGCCATTAGTTAAGTTTGGACATCGAGTTCACAGTATTTCCAGCCCCATCTTTTGAGAAGAGGTAGCCATGAGGAAGACCACCGTTTCTAGGCCCTGCAAAGTCAACCGGTATTTGCTGGAAAAGGCCATGAATTGCTTTTGCTAGACGATGAACAAGTCCAGGATATTCTTGGAAGGCGATATTACTCTAAAGAGATTCCATGGATGAATTTCATCACAATATATCCCATGTTGTGTATTCTGAAATACTGACATATCCTTGGGACTTTCAAGTTACGGGTACAAGAGCACTTGTATGCGAATTCCTGATTAGCAGTTTCTTCAGGAGTGACACTCCATCCACATTTAACAACCACATCTTCGAAATTTTTGCCAGGTAACGCACGTTTGGGTCACCGCTGATTATAGTATCCAGGTTACGGCAAATAAAGCAATATCGCTATTTAAAAGAACTAAGGATAATTATCATAGTACACATTTAATTCGACAGTATGACAAGGTCTGAATTAGCTGTGGATAGTTAGTTATAATTATAAGTGGGCCGGTTAGTAAGCTGGTTGTTGATAAGATAACGGCATCACGTGCGTTATTTTTTGCCAGTCGCGCTTTCCCTTTCTGGGATTTTTTCGAGACTTCAATTTCCGCCGCAGCCAGAAAGAACAGAGAAAGAACAGAGAAAGAAACAACCTCTGGTTTGCGAAAACTCCAAGGAAACCTCTACAATGGCTTCCACACAAACACCCTTAGTGCGTCTGACCTCGCAAAAGAATTTCACATACCGCCTCGTCCTGTCGACGCTGACCGGTCGACCCGTGCACATTTCGCAAATCCGACCCAACTCGCCCGCCAACCCCGGTCTGGCAACGCATGAAATCTCGTTCTTGCGTCTCTTGGAGGCTGTCACAAATGGCTCGCATATGGAGATTTCGTACAGTGGTACAATTGTCGTCTACAAACCTGGTTTGATCACAGGCAGCGCGTCCGGTCTGGGCGCCAGTAACGGGGTGGTCAGACATGAAATCCCCTCGAGCTGCACGCGCGGCATCAGCTATTTCCTCGTTCCGTTATGTCTTCTCGCGCCATTTTCCAAGTCGCCTATGAATGTGCTTTTTACTGGTCCGGGGGTAATCACGTCGGCCACACCAACTGGCGATATATCCGCGGATGCGGTGCGAATGGCCATTTTGCCGCTGTTTAAACAATTCAATATATGGAACAACATTGAGCTGCGGATATTGCAGCGGTCGAATCCAGGCAGCAATGGAAGAGGCGGTGGAGGCGAGGTGCAGCTGGTCTTTGGCCACCAGGTCCGTCTGCCCAAGACTCTGCATTTGATGAACCCGGGTCGAGTCAAGACTATCCGCGGAGTGGCCTATTCGACGGGAGTTCCTGCATCGAATAATGCACGAATGATCCAAACCGCTCGAGGAATTCTGAATCCCCTCGCCCCAGATACTTATATCGCTTCGGATGCGTCCCCGGCGCCTTTGATTCCTGCGCCGGATAAGAACAATCCCAAGGGCAAGCGGAAAACTGGCTTGGGTTTCGGTCTTTTCCTCGTTGCAGAGACCTCTACGGGCTGTCTATTCTCTGCTGATGTCGCCTCTCTGCCATCCGGCGGCGAGCCACCAGAGGACATTGGCAAACGCTGCGCATACCAACTGCTCGAGACTATTTCCAAGGGAGGATGTGTCGCTCCTGCAGCCGCACCTACAGTGCTGATGCTCATGGCCATGGGATCTGAAGATGTGGGAAGACTGCAAGTCGGCAGGGAAGTTATCGCAGACGAAGCCCTCATCCAATTTGCGCGTGACCTCACAAAATTCGGCGCTGCTGGATGGGGTATCCGAGATGCAACTGGAGAGAACGTGGACAAGGACGTCGTCGTCAGCGTTGTTGGAAAGGGTATTGGAAATGTGGGCCGAAAGATTGCTTGAAGAGTTGGGTAATTGGGAGACTCCACGACGCTACTTCGATGAAAAAACATTCATTTCCTCAATATATACGAGGACAAGTCCGAACGGACGCCAGGTGGTCGCTTTATCGCCAGCCAATCCCATACAGAGGGTAAAAGGCTCGCCGTCGAAGCTGGTTAGAGGCGATGCAACGAGTCAAGATATGTCTTGATATATGTACAGTAATAGAAATTTCGCCATATAATGGCGTATGCAGGAGACATTAGAATGTCCTGGGCATCCAAGATAATACCACTTGAATAAAGGATCGGGTATTTCCATATGAAACATGACAACGAAAGAAAATCGTAGGTAAGAATATTGAATCGCTCCCTTGTTGATTTTCATTGTACCGTGAGACGATGTACATTTCCAAAACCGCCATCTTTTTCTTTATACCGCCCCGTAGTTATTGTCCCCATGCCCGGAAATCCACATCAACATATTAGTTGACATGAAACGCACTCGACATAAATACCACCTTTTCTCCCATGTCTTTTCATCTTCTCTTCTCTTCCTCTCAGGTGCGGCAGTAGATTCACTTACATCCCGTAACTGACATCGACTCTCCGTAGCGAACAGCCCAGCCCAGTCTTTCTCTCCCTTCTTATTTCCCCCGCGCGGTATATACGCCTACATATATGCGGTCGACAAGTACTAAATACGTATTGATATCTAGCTCATATAGAACAAGACTTTGACCAAGGTTTTTTTGCCCACACGGGAGTTTTTCCCTTGGTTACTGGACGTATTCATCAGCACCCATGTAAGCTGATGGATACTTCAGGCCTGAATGGGGAAGTCTTTAGATAGATATATTGATTCATATGTATCGATATATAGGAATCAAGAATATTTATACGATTTGGATGTGTTTCCTGTGCAGCTTGTGGATACGATATATCAATAGATGGGTATCAAATATGTAGGGGAATATTGATCAAGTGTTTGTAAAACCGTTTCGCATCATTTTCAAGTATATATAGCATATATATAATATACACGAAATATATATACATATATTCACAACCAATACAGTGCTGCAGTACTTACAAATTATATCCAGTATTACAGGCCCGCAAGAGCCACGACAGCAGCAACACCGCCCACAGCCCACTCGACATTACCCGTAATCCGGGGCAAACCACCGGTGCTCACGGAGGAGCTGCCAGCAGAAGCAGAAGCGGTGCCTGTACTTGCTCCAGTCGTAGCCCCAGTTGACTCAGATGCACCTGTAGAGGCAGTGCTGGCAGTAGTAGCAGTCACAGTCGGCGCCGTCGCTGTCGCCGCGGTACTCGCAGGTGCGATACTGACCTCGCCCGCAGTCACAGTGACAACGATCATCGCCGACGAAAACTCATCGCCGACATACTTGGTCGTACTGGTTCCCGGGAAATTGGCCTCGGAGCCCGTGGCCGTCTGAGTGCACAAAGCGGTGGATGTGCCGGTGAACACGCAGTTTTCTGCGAAGGAGAAGCTATGCCAAGTTCAGCAATGGCCTTAAAACAAAACAAAAAGACTAAAAGGGGGAGGGGGGCAAAAGATAGGAAATTACATAGAGGCATCGCCATCAGTCATTTCAAGACGAGCGGTCTTGGGACCCTGGATCTGGGTAAAGCCAGGACCGGCGCCGCATTCGTCAGACGGTGTGCCAGGGGCGCATTGGACGGTGAATGTGGTTGCAGTCTC
Source organism: Talaromyces islandicus (assembly GCA_000985935.1). NCBI lineage: Eukaryota > Fungi > Ascomycota > Eurotiomycetes > Eurotiales > Trichocomaceae > Talaromyces > Talaromyces islandicus. Next base: position 736,280 of record CVMT01000011.1, on the reverse strand, counting down.
ATCCTGGGAATATTAGACAAATTTCCAAAGCAAATTAAAAGGGCCAAACATACGGAACCAGCAATGGATGCAACGAGAGGCTGCTGGGCAAATCCTGGAAGGAAAAGAGTGGTGGTCTGGTGCAGGGCGACTGCAGAGCCCAAAAGAGCGAGGGGAGAAATAACAGAGTGGTGCATGATTATTAAATTATTAATAAGCAAAAATATTGAAAATATAAACAGAAAGAGAGGTTTCTGGAAGAAAGTACGCAGTAGAAATTAGGATTGGAGAGGTGCCAAAAAAGGGGGGGTGAGGCTCCTATTTAATTATCACCGGCTTGATTAGACCGCGTTCCAGCCTCAATCTTGGCAAAAGAGCCGGCTAATTTGAATGATCCAAGCATATCTTGGCATTACAGGTTTAACTTATAATGTGAATTTAATATGTTGACATTTATTTTCGGAGATCTTTAGCCGTTATTTTAATTTTTTTCTTGGTAATCTCTGTGTTAATTGTATGGGAGAAAACTCGGACAAAAAAACCATCCTAGCCTGGTTATACGTATTCCCATTCAGACATGACAAATTTGAGCATTCGCTTACATGCCGCATTCGAGCTTATTGGAGGATTCTAGCAGTGAAAACAAGCCTCTTTTCTATCTTTTTAAAGCCTTCTTCTTTTAAATAATTAATATAAGGAATGTCTAGATATCAATGGATAGACACAACGGGTCGGCTATTTTAGCCTTTTTCTAGATAAACCTTAAATCCGGTTAAGAGGTGATGTTTTCCTGACAATTAACCAATCCAGTAAGTTATAACAGAATCCTCCTCTTGGCTGATAATTTTAGACTCACAAAATTAATGCTTACATATTGAAAACGCATTCATCTCAAACGTCTCCTGGTGACGCACAGAAAAAGATTTGTGTTCCTTCGTCAGCAGCAATCGTAGACGCTCGGCTTCCTTTTGATTCAACGGAAAGCCTGTCTTGTTGAGGACCTGGAGTTGCAGTTCTCGCGGCAATCGGTTCAGCGCGTCCTGACGCACCAGCTCTTCATCCCACCAATCTTTTCTCTGCGGAGGAACATGGGCTGTGGAAATCACCCGGATACCTGGGTCAACCAAGAATAAAGCAAGGATTTTTCGACGGCCCGGTTTGGACGCATCCTGGAGACGGAATGGACTAACGCGATGTTATAGGACGTTGGGAAAAGTCAAGAGACGACCCTCTTTGCATACAATGCTGCCGACATTTTGCACGCAAGGTCCATTCTGTTCACAGCCAAAAATCGACTCTAGCCATTCTTCGTGCCCATCTTCATGCTCGATATTTACCGTATAGTCGTGGGACTGTTGGCGAAACGCTAATCGTGACTCGGTGATGTTTTCGGAATCCTAATAATACAACGCTGTGGCACAAATATGCTCATTCTAAAACATGGTTAGAACATGGGTAGATGTGAATGTGATGAAAACCAACCATTTGGCCCTCAACGTGGCATGAACCCCCTTCATACTGGGCTTCCCAGCTGTCAAATGAATATTTGCGAGCTTGACTATTACCTGCAGGCCATACTCGTCCTTCTTTTCTTTCTGCAAATCTACCATGAGAGAATCATTAACTTCTTTTGGCGGTGTGAAATTACCAGGTTCCGGCTGAATTGTGCGTCTATTATCAACATCCCAATCGTCATCGAATTCATCTATGTCTATAGGACTATCAAAGTCGCCAGTATCCAAGTCTTCATCTGAAAGCTCTGCCGGATAATCTTCCGATAGTGTATACATGGCTTCATTGAAAGGAATACGCTCGTATTTAGGTCGGTTATGGCGGTAGCGTTCGTCTTGCGTAGAGAGTGTGGCATTCCACAATGGAATAGTTCGATCTACAACTTGCTCGATGATTGTATATAAGTTGGCGTGTTTCTCTGGGTAGAGGTTGTTAATGTAGCTGACAATCTTGCAGCCAGAATCCGACGGCAATTCCACATCACATGGAAGCCACTGAAACCTGGTGCTATACGAGTTTTCGTTGTCTATATGCATGTCACGTCGACTAGGTACCCGAAGGACTTCTCCGTGCCCGATCTGACTGATGCAATCGTCAAGGCCAATTACCTCGTCCCGTAGAATACGGCTGCGTCCATAAACTCGTGGATACAAAGACGGATGAACAAGATCAAGCACTTTGCCATCCGATCCCGGGCGCTAGTCTTTGATAGGACCATCTTCTAATGGGTGCACAACCTGCTTGAGGGCATTTTTGAGCTCTTTGGAAATAGCTTCATCCGACTTGACAACGTCGCCCTCAAATGCCGTATAAATGCGCGACTTTTCAAACGATGGGGCTCTATATCGGAGTTATGTAACAACCCAGTCTATCATCGGCTGGCTGACACCTTTGCCGCTGTCCATTGCTTTATTTTTCCATTTTTTGACGATTTCGTCGTTGAATATCTTGTACTCGAGTCAGAGCATAGCGACTCGACTAAGAGAAATGGAGAAACAGGAAACGCACTTTTACCTACCAGTTTCCCTAGTCGGTAATTTCATTCATGGATTGAAGCATGGTAAACTATCTCAAAGTAGTCATCCGTAGCCTTAAAAAACGTGAGTTTCTGTGGTTTCCTGCATGTTTAAGATACACATCTACCCAGAACGTCCCATCATCACATCCGGGCCGAACAGAGCAGAGGGAAACAAGACTCTACCAATCCCGGCGATACCATTGATAGTGGAAATTTCTTCTTTCCCACTACATGTCTCAAATTTGATGTCGTCGTCTCCGGGGTCAAAATCAAGGGGAAGAGTATGGCCGCGGGGAGGGGCTGAATTTCGTGTACTCCTTCATTTCGAGCATGGTTAATGCAATTGTCAATTGGAAACGGCTTTCTTAAATATCGAATGACAGATAAATAGATGTAGTGGATTTGGAAGCAAAGAAAAGTATCACGTTTGCAAAAGAAGAGGGAAGGGGACATGAGAGGAGGTTCGATGTTGATATACAAAATCTGCGGGTCACGAGAAATACTAAGGCAAGGGCAAAACCTTTCCTATCTCGGATGGTAGAGAACATATACAATATTCATAATAGTGCTGATCGCATTATAAAACTAGGATGTTGCCTCGTGCATTTTGCAATGCTTATTTATATTTCAAATATAGCGTTAACAATTTGATGTTAAGGGCGACTCGTTCGAGAATAACCCTGCAGCCACTTCTTAAAGGTATATGGCATCAGCTACCATATGTTTTGGTCTTAATTTTGTTTTGATTCGTATTTTTTCTCTTCTTCTTTTTTCCAAGAACTAGTCATTTATTAAACATTAGTATGCTCCCTTGACTGCATGGGGTGTGCATCTGTAGATCCTCCAAAAGCTACAATATCTTCCTGATCAACATCCTCGGATAGCGTAGCTCTGGCCTTGTGCGATATAAGACCACTATTGCCTGGATAACGGCTATTATTACGTTCATACTCTGGCTCTGCGAGTTCTGAAACGATATCATCGGTTTTGTTGTTGGTATTATTGCCATCGCCCTGCTGGTTATTGCTCTCTGACTGAGCAGCTCTCTCACTGCTATCATTGCTCCGGATAGAGAAAATGGCTCGCACACTATCGAGTAGCGATGAGGGACTGAAGTCACCCCGTACGAGAGAGCCCATGCACGGTAGACAAACACAGATGGTGGATGCACAGGGTTCGATCAGAGACCACAGGTCAAGGTTTGTCACAGCATCTATGCCATTGATTAGCTAGTTGGTGTGCATATTCCGTTGACATGACATACCTGCGAATCCATCTGGATCTACTGTAACTGAAACATTGAAAAATCTCGTCACGTAGTATAGTCGGATAGCTGATGTGATTGTGCAGCTGTATCGTATTAGCAAGCAACATTTAGTACCAGAGAGCAGAGATAAGAAGTACAAAAATCCAAGCCCAAAAATACCAATCACAAGAGCCTTTTTGCGTACCGACATGCGCATCCGATACACAACCAGCGCTGGCATGCAGAGCACAATCGTATCCAAGGTAATATCAGTGGCAGCCTCGGCGATGAAGAAATCGTGCAAGTTGATGACCGAGCCCACTTCGGTCCAGTTCCACGAGATCGGTCGCCCTTGGAGAATCGTCGCAATATAAAACGCTATCATCCAGAGACCGACGACCACAAGCATGATGTTGTTCATCATGCGAAAGCCCCGCGAGACCAGCGAAAAGACGAAGATACGCCGGTAATAGAGCAACAGTGCCAACTTCACGATCCCGACAGTAGAGATGTAGAAAAATTCGGACACAAAGTCAATCTGTAAAATTGGATTCGATTCGTTAATATCTTTTGTTAGGCAAAACCGATCCTATGCGCATAACGTGCCTTTCTGAATCGTATAACAGTGGCTTCGTCCACTGTGCCCAGGTCTGCACCAATGCCACCCCGGGTCGCGCCCACAATGGTGAGACATCCGGATCCGACTAGGATGATCTATTCTAAAAAGTCAGATTTACGCTGCCGTTGCATTCCGGGGCACTCACGCAGTTCGCAATCACCAGAATGCTGTCTGCCGTCCAGCGGCCGCGGCTCTTACCCTGCGCCAAAAACCGGAGATATGTCGCCAGTATGGTCAGCGCAGGCAGAACCACACTCACGACGACCGTCGTGACTGACCGGGACGAGTACATTAGTGTCTGCCCGGTCACTTAGATGAGACCGGTCATGTCTAAAGGAAGAAACAAACAAGCAATACGTTGTTCTCCGCATCAAAAAAAGATAGAATTTTTAGCGCCAAGGCCAAGGTGAGCCAGCACAGCTGGGATGTGGATGATGAAAATGCGCTTGAAATGGTTTATGAACGTATCATGAGCTTTTCCTTGGCCTAGCCGTAAGGTAGATTTGGGCCAGAGTGGATTATTGGGTCGCGTTTGCAAGGGTTCGACATACCAGCGGGTTAGCTGCAGATCCTCACATGCGATTCGTCGAATACTCAGTATTGTATGCACTGACCGTGAGACAAAATCCATGTGATCTCGTAATTTGATCGCCGTTATTAGGCAAGGATTGACGTTGTGTAACTATGTCAAGCGGGAATATTACCCATTTGGCGATTATCCCGGCGCAATCAACGTGCGGAACAAGGAATATTGCGATAATCATCGTACGTACGAGAAAAAGACATACTATCTACATGGACTGCATTCCAGACTTGTAGTACTAATCAAAACCCAGTGAAGCTTGTCACGCCCATGCGTCTTACTCCGATGTTGGGCGGGGCGGATATGCCTCTACATTCCAGGTGATGTCTTCATCTGCTGTTTCCTCCTCGCCTTTGCCGGCGGTTATCTTTCCTTTTGGAATATTTAGTAACAATGGTGCGTTGGTTCCTGGTTTAGGATGACATACCTTCATCAGCAAGTTCTTCGCCTCGTGTTACGAGCACCTGGCGCTGTTCAAGAGAAATAGGCACTGCACGAACAAGGAACGTAAGCACGGAAAAGAAAGTCGACTGCTCGTAGACTTACCTGCGGCAGCAGAAATGCCAGCAGCTAGGGAAAATCCGAGGATGATAGTCGTAAAACGCATGTTCGATTTGATAGAGAAGTGTAGGCTATGATCAGGAATAGGCTTTCGACGTTATATCCACAGAATCAATTGTTCGTTTTTTGGTCTTGTGGAGGACCTGTGCTTTTATAGACTCGGCAGTACATCATCATGACAGGCACCATTTAATTACACGAACACGAGACTGGTGAGCGAGGGACAACCAAGATACCAGCTAAGCATGGGGTTCCTTTCCTAGGCGACTGCCTTGTCTCTAAGGCGTATCTGGAAGGTGATGGCTCCACGAGTAACCGGTTCAGCTTCAGCCTTTCCCAAGGTCTTACGCAAGATGAATCCGAATGCAGGCTACCATAGCTTGTTTATTGGATAATGTTCGAGATTGTCTTGAAGTTTCAAAAATGCATAATGATCCAATCGCTGCATGTACCCTTGTCGTAAATACTCCGGTTTCAGCTGATCCACTTTATCTTTTCACACCAGATTCTAGGGTAAAGATGCGCGGAGATGGTTCAGCTCAACCATGGATCAAGGCATTGTCTTGGATTATCATTGACCTATCCATTCATGGCGTAGATGATTTTCGCACGGCCCGACGGGTAAAATCAACCAAACATATGACAATTTCCAGCTATGGTCTCGCGTCTTATCTATACAATTTGCTGATGTGAGATGACAATACATGACAAGAGCTGCAAGGGCGCTAAGCCATTCTCACAGCCGCATACTGAGTGCATAGGAAATTGGGGGCCTTTTTTCTCTTTTAATCTTCATTGGACTGATCTCGATGCACGATCATACAAACATGCCTCACTGCGGCCACAACCTCATAGATCCTAGTATTAACAATTACTTGAATTACACCTCCTTAGCTGACTGTTTTGGGGTATCATGCGACCGTGCAGATTGACGTCGGAGAAATCATAATATGTCATTTAGCCTCGGTTTATTTGCATCGGGGGAAAGACTAAACATTGACACGAGCACGTACGCAATATAGTCAAGCCGTGCCCAAACATCAGTGTTTCTGGAAATACTGACAGTTTAATTTGCTGTTAGAAATGTGGAATTCATTAGACAAGGAAAACACAGACACAGAACCTTTTCTGTCGCCTGTTGAGGGTGTTCCGGAGCAAGATCAACTGTCACAAAAACACCGCCCAAGTAACAAATTTTATGCCGCTCATGCGGCCATATTCGCGGTCAATATCGTTCTAGCAGCCATATTGTTATTTCGAGTGTCTCTCCCGGGTTCAGACTTTGGTTCACATAGTGCGTCCACTCACATTCTCTTTTTTCTTTGTTGGTTGGTGCTTATGCGTTCTGTACAGCATTTTTAAAGGACTCAATCCGGTACAAAAAGACAACCTTCCTATCGTCTGCAGACACTGGCCTCGCTGGACCTCCCAGTCCTGAAATTGATAGTGCTTGGGACAGGCTGCTAGACGACGCTAGCATCCGGCTCACTTCGAATGAGCTGTCACAGTTCAATTCCTCGTCAATAGAGTTGCAAGAAACTCCGGGAAAACTAGCGTGGCTGGAGATTTCTCATCAGATACATTGTGCAGTGAGTCATCCTCTCGCATTTTCTCGGTGTATGATATTAAAACGTTGGCAGAACTATATTCGAAAAGCTTTTTACCGCAGTTATTACTATCCCGATCTTTCGGAACCGGACTGGCAAGCCTTTATCTTGCCTCATGTTGGTATGCAGCCTTTATACATCAACGGTGGCAAAGAACATGCTTACAGTTATCTCTTTAGATCATTGTCTGAACGACCTAGTTCAGAACGTTCAGTGTCGGGCAGACACCACACCCAAATTTTTTGAATGGGAGACTGAGCGCATCAAGCCAACAATAACCCCCAACTATCATATTCCGCGGACATGTGTGGATTTGGATCACTTTAAAAATTCTCTGAAAAACCGTGTAGTCTCTCACGCGGAAATGAGACGGTTGAAGAATCCTCTACTAGACGTATAGAATCATTGAGAAAACCCGAGATATAAAATTGTTTACTTTATTACATAACCCCATCCTCCCATTCTGCAATCCAATCTTTGACGCGGCTAAAGTCACGGCATTTGTGCTCCACGCCGAAACCGCGAACTCCGTGTAAATCTTCAATGACAGGTTCAACATTGGTATCCGCATGACATATGAGTGACTGGCGCAAGTAGTCAATACAGTGCCGGACGTGGGCTGGGCTAACATGATGATCCTCCTTGCCGTGCACGGCTGCCCAGTATCCTTTTCGGATATTGTCCTAGAAATGTTAGATGTCTCTTATTTAGGGGAAATAAGTATAGCTACTACCAGGCAATGCAACTGATGAAAGACAGCCAATCCGGATCGGTCTGGCGCCAGCTGAGGATGCTTGAAGAACCCGCCTCGGGTAGGAAATAATGTTTCCCACGCGGCGTTGGACTCGTCAGACGGCACCTCAGCGAATGTCCGGTTATAGGTGAAAATGCTCGAAATTCCACTGGGTGTGATATCTAAAGAATGGGTTAGTCTGAACGGCGTATGAAGGATAGTCGACTTACTAGCCTCGCCCAACGGCTGCTGCTGCTGAGAGTGGCCAAGATGCCATCCTAGGTCAAGTCCACCTAGAAGCAAGACTATCATCGATAGACACAGGAAAATATTAGTGCTTGAGAATAACTCTCTATCAGCCATTGTTGGTATAAATTTTATCCCCTCACGGTGTTGCTGGACGGCTACCGCAGGGCGGGGTATGACACGTCTGTCAGTTGATATGGTCGACAATACATGCGACTCCTTGCCGCGGTAATTGAACTCGATGTGGCTGAGTTATATGCATAGCTGAATTCTGAATCATACTCAGCGGTAGTGATTTCAGCTCCCGACATTCTAGTAGTACGTACTCTGGTCGAAAGGCGGAGCCTGTTAGCCACTATTCGTCGAGCTGCTGATTCGCGCCAAGATCGCATTTTTGCGCGCATCCTCCCTGCACATTATGCAGTCAGTAATCGCTAGTAAAGTAGTGTATTCGATGTAATTTTTTATGGTCTTTGCTCACCAACCCTTCCGTTTGCAGTTAGCCCGGGTGTTTATGGTCCGATCGTTGTTGATACTCTTTACATTCTCGCTGCGCTTCAACTTCATTAATTGAAGACCATCAGTCACGATGTTCCAAATGAGTTTGCTGGAATCACTCTTGCTATTCATAGCGCTAGTGATCGGCTCCTTCTTTATAGATATTGAGCGAACCAGGGAAAAGTTCATACGAAAACATGGTTGCAAGGCAGTGCCCTCCCTAACCGGGGGCATCCACCTGTGGGGGATTGATCTCTACTACCTGTTTTTCAACAAGTCTAAAAGTGGCAATGAAAAACTGCCTTTGGCGAAACAGTTTCAACTTCTCGGTTCGACATTCCGGACGCAAATGTTCATCAAGCCGCTCATCCGCACTATCGACCCTCGCAACGTCCAGGCTGTCTTTTCGTCCGACGCTGCGAGCTACGGCAATCGTCCCTTGCGGCATTTTGCCTTCTCGCCGCTTGTAGGTAACGGAGTCATGACGCTGGATGGAAGCCCGCATGAGCATGCACGCGCGTTAATTCGGCCGACGTTTTCCAAGGCACATATTGAGAACGAGGCCGCCTATGACCGACATGTGCAGAAGTTGATCAGCTCTCTTGCGGGTGATGGGTCAACCCTCGATTTGCAACCATTTTTTGAGCGGCTGGACCTTGACTCGTCAACCGAGTTCATCTTTGGTGAATCGGTGGCCTCGCTGGACGATGCCCCGGACTCGCTTCGGGCGTCTCACAGGTTTCCGACTGCTTTCAATGTTGCACAGCAGGGTATGGGAGCACGCTTTCAGATGCTCCCGTTCAATATCCTCCATCGCGATGAAAAGTTCTGGGAGGCTTGCCGGACTATTCGCCAATTCGTCGCAGAGTCTGTCCAAACTGCCTTGACCCGGCGCAAGAAGAATCACAATAAAATTGCAATGGACTATATTCTCGTTGACAATGTTCTACAAGAAAGCCAGAGCCTGACAGAAATCCAAGATACACTGATGAATGTTTTCCTTCCTGGTAAGTTATGAAACTTAAATCATAATACAACAAGCCTGACGTTGTAGGACATGATACCATTGCTATTACCTTGTCTAATATCTTCTTCCATCTTGCTCGCCATCCTGAAGCATGGCGCAAACTTCGCCAAGAAGTACTTGGCCTGCCCAAAATCACGACAGATAGCGCAAAACGCCTTGACTATCTGAACTACATAATCAACGAGACCTTCCGTGTCAACCCACCGGTATCCAACATGACACGCATCGCAATCAAAGACACCTTCCTCCCGACAGGCGGCGGACCGCATAAGACTGCCCCCGTCTACGTGCCCAAGGGCACTGTCATCGGCTGTAGTTTCTACGACCTGCACCGCCGCAGTGACATCTATGCTGACGAGGATGGTGACACAGAGTCATGGCGCCCGGAGCGCTGGGAGAATTTAAAACTATCACAGCTCGCGTGGAAGTTCATGCCCTTTGGAGGTGGTGCGCATGTCTGCCCGGCGCAGACCCTGGCATTCAATCGGGTTGCATTTACAGTGGCGCGACTAGTTGGTACATTCGAGCGCATTGAAAATCGCGACCCGGTAAGAGAGTTTGTACCAGCGTATAAGCTGGTAACTGCTAGTCAGAATGGGGTCAAAGTGGCACTGTATGAGAAATAGAGACTCCATACACATCATGCTGGATTATGTTATCATGCAGTAGCATTAATGTTATTACCAGGAACCTCAGTCTTAACCCAACCCCGATGTGTAGTATATGTGTAAGTTATTGCAATGCTTGAGAATAATATTTTTAATTAGGCTTGCAAAATTACTAGATGCAAAGTGCAATTATACCCAACTTAGTATAGCGGGTTGGGCTGCGCCTTCCGCTCGTGCATCCTTCACAGCCTCGCGACTTTTGAATATTCAATGAAAATATTGGGATACCAATGGCAGTTGACACTTTACACTGCGAACAACCATGTTGTGAACCAGGTTACGTCTTAGCATATACATTCTAGGTTGTTACGATGGATAGCAGGCATATTCTCAGTCCTGCCTATGTTGAAGATGTTGATGAATGGACGAACGAGGTGATCGGCGGCACGACAACGTACGCCAAATCCTCGACTCACACTGCGCTCGATCAAACTTTGACGGATGATAAGTTACGTACCCCCTCTAAGGAATGGGGCCGTCCCATGTCTGAGGAGCAGAGGCGTACCATCGAATCGAGAACACATCAAATCGAACAAAATATAGCCAATTGGAGCAAGACCGTGACTAATAGGAGGAGAAAAGGCCGGACAGTTGACTTTGGGTTAAATGAGCCTAAGCTGGAAACTCATGGACCGAGAGATTTCAATGTTCCAGGCACCAATACTACCCCAAGCCAAAGCTACCGGGATCCCAACTCAGTAGGAACTGATGAACCAGTAGCAGAGGATAGATATGCGGATTTCCCCCTAATGTCGCAGAAAGAAAGTAGCACGGCCGCTATGATCCAGTTTCAGAAACACGCAAAGGATATTGAAACGGCTTCTAATGTAGCCACCGAGGGATCACCAAGCCCAGCAAGCGTCGTTTCAAGTGAAGAAAACATTTCGACTGATGGCTCTGAGAATACACATGACAGTCCTGGAAAGGATGAAGAACGTCTTACTATCAAGTGTGTTTGCTCTTCTGAAGATGTCTCTGATATCGTCTGGTGCAGTGGATGCGATACATGGCAACACATTGAATGCTCTTACCGTGGAACACCAAGACCAGATATACACCGTTGTAAAGACTGTCAAGAAATTGAAGCAAGAGGGGGACGTGATAGTAAAGTCGCCCAGGACCTTTTCCAGGCGGATTCTACAGATCACGATTCTCTTCGTCATCAATTCCAGATTGATGATTCCACTGAGCTCCCTGGCTCATCACATCTCGGGGACCATCCAGATTTCAATGCCTATCATGGCAATAGCCCATATTCAGAGCAGTTTAACGATCGTATATTACCTGAAACAGTGAACGAACAACAAACTGAGCAGACATTAGTGTCAACGCCAACTATGAGAACGGCTGAACCGGTGGATCGTATCCCACTCCAGCCTATGAATGAAGTATACACAGACTCTGGATATGCTTCCAACACAGCGAGACTACCTAAACCATTACAAATCCATACACAACTAAGCCAGACAGAAAACGTGTCGGCCGACGACAGGGATAGCCATGAAGGACTGGATCACGAAGACGATGGAAAGAGCATCTACTCCGACGCCTCCAGTCTCCCTGTCTTGAGAAAGACGGGCTATATGAATGAGCTTGCTGGCGAGATCGCTCAAGCCATCCAGTCCTATCAACTCAGTGACGACGTTCGTGATCGGATTGTCGAAGTCCTTCCTGAGCTGCTGAAAGCATTTGCGCTTAGCTTCGGTCACCCCTTATCCAATGCGATGCAGCGGGATGTCATGGTTTTCATCCATAGGTACCGAAGGTCAGTTATATAGTCAAATCACGGAAAGAAGTAATCACCCAACTGATGTCTTATACCAGGGAAATCGTGACCACATTTAAAGACCATCTTTTAGCAGATGTCGAAACAAAAAACACTCTAAGTAACGACAAGATGTCATTGGATGACATTATGAACCTCTGGGTTAGAAGCGGAGGGCCCGCTGGAAGCGAAGAACCAAAGAATCCTGGATACGATGAAACTGAGGACCCTGATTATATGGAAATGGAAGATGAAATGGATGAAATAGACGAGAGTGAATTACCTGACATTGAAGCATACCGATCTCTCATCCGAGATGCACCCGGATACAGCTGGCTCGTGGAGAATCTCCGAAGGGAGTGTGTTCTGGCCCCTGCCGAGCCGAACGTGGTGGGAGAAATCCGAAACAGGATCCTGAAAGCATTGCCCTCTTCCCCAAGAATTAGTCGGCGAAAGCCAACGGAAATATTCAACATGAGTTTTATGGTTGACTGGGACCCAAATACATTCCTCCGAGATGAAGGATACACAGAGGAGCCAGGAGATGCGATTGAGAGAGCAATCACCTTGACTTGTTCGACTACAGCCGCACAAGCTTTGACCTGTGGCGAATACCTACGACAGACATGGCCGTCAACTGGAAAAGAAATCTTGAAGCTGATAAAATCGCTGGCCTTGGGCAAAAAAAAGGCATCAGGTAGATATTAGATGAAATTCCAGCGTTATCTCGACACTAACACAGTTTTACAGTTGCCTGCTCAGACGGAACCGCCCTCAATGCCTCAATTCAACGGTCTCATGGTCAGGGATCCCTGGCTATTTGTATTGATACTCGAGGGACTGCAGTTTGCATTGCTGAAATAGGCGAGCAACTTGCATGGCTCACATCTGCGCTTCGTTCCTCCCCATACGCGCAAGGAGTAGCGTATAGTAGACCGTTTGTTGACAGCATCCAAATCGGTCATTTGACATACGAAGAGACTCCCAGAGCCATGTACATGTGCAAGATTGGAGTGGAAATACATCAAGGAACGTGCGGCACCGAAACGACTAATGGCCAATGTTGGCACAATCTGTTTAGTGCACCGGTTGTTGTAGAAGGCTTTCCGATACCGCGAAGGCCAGAAGAACATTCTTCTGGCATAGAGATTCCGCTGGATATCATGGCAGCTCTCACACAAACTCGTAGGGTCCACCATTTCGCCGGCAAGACCCTTTTGAAGGGGTTTGCAGATATGTTGATCCCGATGAAATCCAGTCAAGGCATGGTCACTTGGCATCTAGTGAACTCGAAGAATGGAGAGCGAATATCTTATCTTGAAAGTGAAAACTTTCCAGCAGTTGATATTAAGATCGGAGAACTGGAAAGGTCTCGTCATATCTTAGGATGGTGTCCAGAAATGAAGACTTATGCAGGTATCATATCCTTTGATTAGTTGACTACCTGAACTACTGCTGACTTTACCAAGGAGCGATAGATGCGTGTTATGAAGTCAAAAACTCGAGGTTACCGCGACCGTCGGATCGCAGTGGCCTCGTTGATGCCATATTATCTTCCGGACATTTCGTCATGGGGGGCACACCTTTCAGCGTAGGTCGTAAAGATATACGTCTGCGCAGAAACAGTTATATTATGAAAATAAGATGGGTTTCACAAAAGGTCGTGATCCTATGGGACGTGGGAGAGAAGCGAGGTTGGCTGGTGAACGGCGCCAGCGCGCTACTACACCTTGTCCGCGGATCTCTGGCACAAAACCAGTTGGACCGCAGGTTTGGTTCATTGTGTTCATTCAATAGTGCTGATTTTCAAGAGGCCTTGAAGCTGCACCAGACCGACGCGGCTTTGGAAGTTCTGCTGAACCAGAATAATCTGCAAGTGAAAATCCACTCCGAGGATGAAGGACACGTTCGATTCAAAGACTATGTCGAGGACTTTTATGATCTTTTGGAAAAGATGATTGATTATCAATTAAAAGCTGTCGGCATAGGACATGCTACCTCCAATGTACCGAGGTCATTGCTGGAAGGCTGGGATTTCAATGATTTAACAACGGGGCGAGACCCTGTGTATCCTCGACAAGCTCTTCTACATCAAGATGGCTTTTCCTGGGTTGACTTTACTAGATCTGTTCATGCCGTATCATTATTCGGTCGCGGCTTTGGCGAAATTATCCAACCGAGCACAGTCAGCTGTTCTGCATGGACAAAGCTGCCCCAAGGAAGATCATACCTTGCAGCGGGCGTCACCGACTTGCACAATATAATGGAATCTGATGGAGACCCATATTCAATTCCAATGAAACTTGCTCATGATATACTCTGGTATACGATTGAGGAGAAGTCTAGTCGATGTCGATGCAAGCCAGATGATACCCGCTGTGATCTTGCGCAAGTCCTCCTCCCTTTCAGACTGCATCGTGAAATGTCTGCAAGTCGCTCTCAATTACCAGAAAAGGGGGGTGCTGTTATATTTGGCGCTAATAGTGTTCACAAATGGTTTTGGGGCGACGTGGGAGATCCGACAAAAACGCCAAGCGAGAATATTTGCTTATCATCGTCTTCATCTTCTATGCTTCCCAAGTCTTACGATAGCGGAATTGGTAGAAGTCTCGGTTCGTTGGTCTCCGGGTCGAGTGAAATCGTGATACGTTCAAGTTCAAATCAATCTGATGAGGAGTACCCTGGAAGTACGAATGCATGGATCAGTGAGTCGGAGGATTATCCGCGATCAGTCGCTACGAAGAGTCATCGTTCCAGATACAACTCCCCATTGGCGAGGCGCTACCAAATAGGAATTGTCTGTGCTCTTCATCTCGAGCTCATGGCAGTCCGGATGTTGTTTGACGAAACACATGAAAAAGTAGCCATTTCCGATGAAGATCCCAACTACTATGCCCTGGGTAGCATCGCAGGACATAACGTTGTTGCTGTGTGCCTTCCACATGGACAATACGGTACGAACGTTGCCGCCGACGTCACATCAAACATGAAACGCAGTTTCCCAACATTGAAGTTTTGTCTGCTAGTAGGGGTAGGAGCAGGTGTGCCTTCGTCAAAAAACGACATTCGTCTGGGTGATGTTGTCATCAGCACTCCAAAGGGAGGCTATTCTGGAGTATTACCGTATGATATGATAAAGAGCTGCGATTCCGGGGTGTCTGAATTGAATGGATATCTGTGTCCACCACCGTCACATTTGATGTGTGCTATTAGTGAGTTGGAGTCGGACCCATCACTGTCGTCAAGCCCACTCGAAAAGTTCCTCCAACAAATTTCGGAGTGTAAAGAACAATACAAACATCCTGGAACAAGTCACGATCATCTTTTCAACTCTCAGTATGTTCACAAAGATGGTCATGATACTTGCGACCAATGTGATTCCAACGAGGAGATACGAAGATCTCCCAGGTTATCCTCCCATCCCAAGCTTCACTACGGCCTAATCGCGTCCGGAAACCAGGTCATGAGGTCTGCACAAATCCGAGATCGGCTGAGTCGCGAACACAATGTACTCTGCTTTGAGATGGAAGGGGCGGGTATTATGAACAGCTTCCCCTGTCTGATTATTCGCGGGATTTGCGACTATGCCGATTCTCACAAGAATAAGCAGTGGCAAAACTATGCGGCTGCTGTTGCAGCTGCCTATGCTAAACTGCTACTTTCTCGTTTGAGGGAATCTAATAATGGGTTAGATGGGGGGTTTTCAGACTCCACGAGCGACTATCAGCAGCGTTCTAGGAAACGACGTCTATCTGCAGAATCGATTGAAGAGACTTTGACGAAACGAGGAAAGGGTAAAAATGACCAAGGAAGCATTTAATGCAGTGTTTACTAGTATATAATTTAGACACATGTATACTCAACGTTGCGGCGTCGACTTGGTCATAATCATAAACTATCAATCGATAGGAACATACTATATAGAACAGAACGATCTCATGCATTTGACAGTTACCCTGCCCACATACTATTTATCGGTATGCTCATACCCTCGTTGTATTGTCTCTGACCTCCTCAACATGCTCTGAATGGTGTGCTTCCATTTGCTGTTGCTTCTCATCCAACACAGTATCCTGCTGCGCGGCATGATCATTTCCATAACGACCGATCTTATACCATGGCAACTCAAACAACCGATTCATGCTCTCCAAGGATCGACCAGCCGTCTCGGGTACGAAAAACCACACCCATGCAACACCAAGCAAAGTCACAGCAGAAAAGAACCAAAACGTGCCCAAGGGCGACATTCCGCCTTGAGAAGTGCCGAGAAGCATGTTTGGTACAGCCCGTGTATTTCCATACTGGTTCACGAAATGCAGTGTCATAGAGATCGAGGTTGCCAGCGCACGGATGCGCAGTGGGAACAGCTCGGCTGAGAGCAAGTACTGCATCGAGTTCCAGCCAAGAGCCCATCCGAAGCCGGAAAGGTACATCATGACAATAGCGCCTCGACTGGGGCCGTACATGGACTTGGGCAGCACGTAGCTGTCGTCAACACCGAGCTTTGGTACAGCGCTGAGGAATGAAGCAATATAAATCATCGTGATTGCTTGTAAGCTGGCCCCGATCAGCAGAGAGCGCTTGCGGCCAATGAAATCGATCAGAAACAGGGCACAGATGATGGCAGCAAGCAGTTTGACAATTCCAAAAATGGCCGTTACCAGCAAGCTCTCGTTGTTTCCGGTGACACCCAACAGTTGGAAAAGGTTAACCGCGTAGATGGTAATGGAGTTGGCTCCAGACCATTGGGAGAGCAACTGATTCGCAACCGCCAGATACATCCGATAGAGATTGCTTCTGATCAAGAACATTTCCTTGAGTATTCCCCAGAACCCGGACCCCATCGTAGCCTCCAGTTCCTCCTGGTGAGCGGCCTGGATTTCGGTGATTTCTCGAACAACGTACGGGTGGTCTGGCGGGAGGTTTCTGATATGAGACATCACGTGCAATGCCTTTTCGTCTTGGCCACATCGGATGTAGTAACGGGGAGACTCGTACTGAGCAAATGACAGAAGGAGGATGATTCCGGCGAACATAATGTGCAAGCTACTCGGGAGTTGCTGAATGGAATTAGTATTTTTTTTAACATACACCGTGAAAATAGGTTACCCAGCGAATATGGCTCGTGTCACCCAGGTTGACTTGAGCGCCGTAGTTTGCAAAATACGCCAATACGATACCGACATAGACGCAGCCGGTGAAGATACAAGTGCAAAGACCCCGGATCGAGGCAGGCGCTGCTACCGTCAGAATTATAACGACACCATGCAACAAGGAGGGGAACATACCGATTTCCGCCAGGTACACAGGTGCTACGACGGTGGTTTGGCCGACTCCAAGACCGGCGATGAAACGACCGGCATAAACGGCTCCAAGACTGCCATTGTTACCTATAAATATGGCTATTCCAATGATCCAGAGCAGACACAGCTGGCGCGTGGCCCAGACACGGCCGATGCGATCACAGATGAAGAATGCGCTGCAAACAATCAGTACTGAATCTCATCTAGATGAGCGATCTAAACTTACAAAAGCGCGCCTCCAACAGATCCAATCTGCACCATGGCGGTGACATTTGCCTTGATATTTGTCTGCTCAATATCGCTGTAGGAAGAATAGTTGATGATGTTTTGGAAATCCTTGGACTTGAAAGCACCCGAAATCAACCCTTCGTCGACTCCCCGGGCAGCGCCCATCAGGCCAAAGGAGACCACGGCAAACCATAGTCGCCAGTTGAAGACCTCCTTGGGCTCGTCGGAGCCTTTGAGCTTGAAGATGTTGACTGGTTTTTTCACGCCTCCGGCCATGATGCTGGGTATGTTTGTGGGCTAGCTATGAGACTTGGGGTTTCGACATGAGCACGGAGGGGTCAGCTGTCAACTAATATAGTCGCCCGTCCAGGTTAGCTGTGTTACACTGGCGGTGTTGTTCTTCCGCAACCGGGATCAACCCCGACTACCTCGAAACAGCTAATACTCCATAGACAATTAATTCGACAATTGCCGAGCCCGCGAAAACCACACGGAGCGAATGAACGAGTCGGCTTGATCATTTACAAGTGCCAAACTCAAAAAGCGGGATTCGTAATAATAACGTGGTTATCCAACATTTCCTTGGTGTGGCGCACGGAATGATCAGCGGTTTACCTCGAAGCCATGCGGTGCGATGGCCCCAATCGGAGTGTCTTAAAAATTGTTGGTCACAAACTCTCAATACGGGAGGTTCCGACGGAGCGGACAGTGCGAGACAAATTCTTTGTTCGGTATCGGGGGGGACGCCGCATTTTGATTCCAACCAGTTAGTTTTGCTGTTGGTACGTCCTCCTAGCTTCCCTCGCAGCGCGGGATTTGATGCCAAGCGCCAAGCCCGGCCCCACAATGCGGGGGAAACCCCGTGGGCAGCTCTCAGGACGCACTCTGATTGGCCGAAAAATGCCGAGAATGCATGGGCCCATTGCTTGACTGTCTTGACGTCGATTGGCGCGCGTGGCACTCCGCTGCTTGCCAAGCCTGTCTCGACGGAGGTTGGCCGACAACCCCCACGGAGAGCAATATTGGGACCTGCGAAACAAGGGTCTCTTGTGAAGCTGGCTCGACGGTGGCCATTCCAGATGTCAAACCTGCGTTATGGACTTTGAATCTGTTAATAATCAATGCGTACTAGCGTGGGCGTGGGCGGCGGGCAAGTCTCCGTGCTTCAATACGGAGTACTCCATACAACTAGACTGCGTATTCATAGAGGGATCCGCTCGTGAACTGGTGGACTATGCGTACCACCAAAGGGTAGCACAGAAATGTAATTGATACCTGATTTTTTATTGCATAATGAAATAGCATTCTTGGTTGCAACACTTGTCCCAGTAAAGCTTATATTTAAATGGGCAAAAATCCATCGGTGTAACGTGGCCCGGTATCGGCCGGTTGTGGGCCGACAATTTTGATACTCGTATAGTAAATACCTGTATCTCTGACGGAGGATGAAAGGCCGCCAACTAGTCCTACCTCAAGTCTGCGCATTTACTGCGATAATAATAACAACATCAACATCTCGAGCGCCAAATTAAACCAGCGGGCCAATTAACCGGGAGCTTCCCCGCATTTTCCCTCGTGCACTGGACATCCGTGCATCGACGGAGCTGCTGCTTCTTCGGCTTGACAGCAAGAGTCATCCCCGAAAACCGGACTAAACTCATAGAAACTACTGTGTATCATACTGCCGTTTTGCATGAACCCAGATCCCGCAATCGAAGGCTCTCCATCATGGCTGGCGGCCGTCATTTCCGCTCTAGTGCGTGCGAACGTGCCTATCTCTAGTGCTAGAAGAGGTAAGATACGATGCGTATCCAACGGATCCGATGTCACCTGCTCCTTCCTACTGCACGAAAATGAGCAAGGCGCGTGTGTGTTTGAGACTCGTCCCACGCGCACGCCCCCTCACACGCCGCAATCTCGATGCTGCAGAAGTATGATGCAATGAGCTCGACCTTCGGCGGCAACTGTTGTTGCAACTGGCCCCAAAAGCCAAGTCAACCAATAGTAGCCAGAACAGAGACGCTGCAGTTGCGTTCTTGAAACAAAATTTGATTGGGTTTTCGCCTCGTTCAGTAGGCGTACTCGGCAGACCTGTTGAGTCGACGGCCGAGTTGGGCTTTGAGTGGGAGGAGACACCGATCAGGATGTAAACGAAAGCAACCAGATGGCTCGGTCAAGTTTGTATGGTGTTCATATTCCCAATATAAAAATATTCATAAATGTACACGTCGGTTGACATCAATTGATCCATGATAGATGCCATATATATATGCAATATCTATAAGTATATGCACTTTCAATCTAAAAACCATCGCCCTCATTATATACTCGTCCCGCCGCCTTTGCCCGATAATACGGGTCCTTGCCTCGCTCTAGGGCTTCTTTCTTCTGCTTTTGCAGCTCCGCGCTCTTTTCTTCCACTTCCGCAGTGAGCAAAATACCCTGGCTATCACCGTCGGGGAGATCAGCGTCCTGGAGTTCATCCAAGCTGAGACTGATACGCGCATCCTCGTCTAGCGCGCCATCCGCTTCAATGAATTTCTTCAGCTCGTCCTTGGCATCCCTGATGCGCCACATGGTCTGGTAGTACGCGTCAATTTTGACGTCGTTGTCAAAGCAGATACCGAACCCATCACACAAACAAGCATTCGGCGACGGGCAGTGTTCGTACTCGGCCGTGAACACAACGTGCCACAGATACTCCCAGATACGCCCGGACATGGTGTCGCGTATATCAGTGCGAATCAGCCAGTCCCGATAGTACATATATCTCTCCCGTGGAATGCTGAGCACACGCTCCCGCGTCAGCGCAAACTGGCCACAGCATGGCTGCGACAGAGTCTGCGGGACCTGCATATCCGGGAAGATCTCGCTCCACGAGGCAGCGAACAGGAACTCTTCCTTCTTGTTTTGGTCTTCATGCAGCCGGCCGGGATGCAGCCAGTCGGGGCAACCAGGCGACCAAAGACACCGCATGTTCATGTACCCCTGGCGCACGACTCGCTCCAGGCTCAGATGACGCAGCATCTCAGCGGCGTCGAACTCGAAGATTTCCTCATTATGCCACCCGGTGCGATGGGCGTGCATAAATGCCATAATTTCCGGTAGGTTATCGTAATGGTCGATGATATACGAGAAATAAACCATCGCCTCATGCCCTTTATTCTTGGGCGGATGCAAGGGCGCAGTTGGGTCATCTACCACATAGATAGCGGTATCCCACCCAACTACATCTTCCTCCACCCAAGTGGTATTATCGCTTTTGGTCTTTGCAATGACCAGCGTCTTGGAGTACTGCGCTCCATCGCCCTTTTTCGGCTTCCCGGGCACGAATTCGCTGATATTGAACGGCGGCGCCGATCCGTCTGCGTCAAAGTACGGTTTTGCTGGCGGCGACTGCACGTAGTCGCCGAGGCCCATTGTCTGCGGTATTCCGCGCCATCTTCCTTCGCGCGACAGGTAGAAGATGGTGAATGAAACAAGCACGAAGCCGCAGCTTGCGAAGGCGAGCAGGGGGAGGATATTCCTGAGTGAACGCATCGAATCGGTCCCCGGATCAATCTATAGAGAGGACAGTGGTAGATATCGTTAATCGCATGATGGTTTTCGAGGTTTTCCATAGAACGTATGGAGCAAAGACATACTGTGTCCACCGGTTACCACGTCATTGGTCTATCCCAGCTTTCCAGCGCTTCCAAGTACCATAGTATGGCGAGAGCAGCGTACTAATAATATTCACCCATCTAAGCGGAAAAAGTCTGTACAGTGAGGAGAGTCTGATTCCATTAAAGGTGTTTCAGCAGACCAAACAACGAGGGGATATGTAAGGCCTCCAAGATGACTCTGTCCCTGACCCCTAAAAATGACTTCTCGCCAAGCCGGGGCCAATGATATCATCTGTTTCAGCTGGCGATCCACGTGTAATCTAAAGCGGTTAGTCTGGGGCTGGGGTTGTGCCTTGCCCCACTTTGAGGCTTTGCTTCCTCGGCGTACGTACTGTACAAGTACGTACTTGTATTCAATGAGAATTATTGAATTGAAATTGAATGAACACTTTTGGAATAGACTCTGGTAGTACCTACAGCAGAACATTTCGGATATACGGTTTGGGGACCGAATGTAGAATGTAACCGGGTATGATGCAAATCTAAACGCCCAAAGAAATACAAAAATGAATAACAGGTGTTTGGTAACCGGCATATACAAGTACGAACCCTAGACTAAAACCTGGAATCAGACCTAGGGCTCACCTCATCAATCAGTCTTCGTCTTCGCCCTCCTCATCAGAGGCATCTTCGACCGTGACTGCTCGAGCCTTTCCCTTGTCTGCTGGAGATGTCTCTTCTGACGCGCCATCAACGGTGGATTCCGAGATTGTGTTCTCACCAGGTAAGTGACCATTAGGGTTAGCCGACCACCGCAGAGACGACGGCCAAATCCGGCGAGCCCGGTCTTCGCCCTGTGTTTCACTATGGCTCTCTTGTGGAGGTGATGTGGGTTGAGATGTGTCCGGCTGAGATGTCTCTGCTGGACGAGCAGGTGTTTCGAATAGTTGAGGGTCAATAGGTGTAGGCATGGATGTAGAAGTAGAAGGAGGTGCTTGAGCAGCACTTGGGCTGCTAGACGAGGGTTCCACACGTCGTAGAGGTGTTAGTGTCCATCCGGGAGGTAGAACCAGTCCTTGAGGAAGCCGGCTGTCGCCAGCAGGAATTGGAGAAGATAGTGAGTTTGCTACAGAGTGGACCGAAATAGATGGCGAAAAGGCAGCCGATGTCGAAGGCTGCGTAGACCCGTCTGTTGGTACAGGATTTTGCTGTTGCTGTCCGGCTCGCAGTCGTTGGAGATCTGTTTGCAAAACTCGTAGAACATTAAGTTGATCAGCTGTAGCACGTAAGCTCTGGTATTCCTGAGCAATCTGTTGTTCAATCTGCGTCAACTGGTTTTGAATGCTGGCCCAGTTGGTCTGAGGATGTTGAGCAAGAGGAGGCGCAGCATGTGGTCGGCCAAACCCAAAGCCAAACCCAATCTGCTGGGCTCCAGGCTGAACATTTACGGGAGCGGCATTGTTTCCATGGATTTGCTGGTGGAGGTTTTGGAACACGTCGCCTCTTCCAGCTCCAAAGCCAATGCGGAAAGGGCCAAGCTGGTATACGCGAGCTCGGGGTTGGCCAGCACCAGCGTTGTTATTATTCACACCATTGCCTGGCTGATTTGCTGCTGGCTGGGCGCCAGGAGCACCATTCTGGCGACCGTCATTGTTCGCACCGTTCCCTTGATATGGCTGGTTTGCCGGCACAACCACCGGGCGCCGGCATGTTGGGCAATTCTGCTGCCGTTCAAGCCAGCTGCGGAGACAAGCAAAATGAAGAATGTGGCCGCAAGGAAGTTTCTTCGGCCTCAGCCGGTCAGGAACAGCTTGTGTGTTGCCACCTGGAGCGGGTTGCTGCCAAGGAGCCATGTCTTCTCGACAGATAATGCAGACATCCTCTCGGGCAATCTCCTCTGGCGTAGCGTCGGGGTACCTCTCGTTCATATCTCTCGTTGCTGTACGGTATCGCATAAAATCAACGAGCCGTCGGCCGAACGAACGAACCGTGACAACCACATCGCGCAAAATATGGATGGGAAGGCCGAAAAACGTGAATAGGATGGCAAAGAAAGTCAAATATACAACCAGTTTGCAAAAATCAGTGATCAGGTCAAGATAAAACACCCATCGACCCTTTTCTTCCCATCCGGCGATATCGAGATCTAATTCATCGACGTCGTTCTCATTAGGAAGGTTATCCGGCAGGCCAGTGCCTCCCGATTCATGATGCTCTCGGATAGCTTGTTCTCTTGCAGACCTCAACTCCGCCCTACGCTCTTCCAACTTGGCTTTCTTTTGGCGGTAGTTGACGTACATTTCCATGAGCGATAGCCCGTACCGAGCTAGTGTCGACGTCGACAGTATGGTGAGGATGGCGAACTCAAAACCAAACATAACCATCATATCGGCGCGAGCCTGGTCCAGGACAGTTTTAACCGCGTAGTCCAGCATCAAAGCATCAAACACGACCGACAAAACCAAGGATGATGCTAGGCGGGCGTGGAACAAACGGGGGTTGGCCGGAGGCTGCTGGTCGAGAATCTCAACCCGGCCTTCACCGATCCAGCCCCAGACCTTGCCAATCAAAAGACACACAAACATGACCAAAAACCACACGCCTAGCTCTCCTCTGAAGATGGTCATAGCAAGGCATGTTTCCGTCACGGCGAACCAGGCCTTTTCGTACAGCTGCTCGGTCTCGATAGGTCGGAGGGGTCCGTATAAAAGTCGCTGCAGTCCGTAAAGGAAGAATCCCGATGCAACAAGAAAAAGATTCGTCAATATCTGATTTGACCACAAAGTTAGCATTCAGAAGCTATCTTCTCCAAGCATGTGTGAAGCTACCATGAGATTGGCATTGCTCTGGGAGAGATACACAGCGGCTGCATAGAAGTTGGACCTCTGATGCAGTGCCTTCAACACAACTCCAGCGGCTAGGGTCACCGAGACCTACATGTTGGTTAGTATGTGAGCAACGGACAGGACTGCAGATCTACTCACCCCAGCGTACGCCGCCAACCGCATTGTGAAAGGAGGGACTCAGTGGATACCGACACTCATTGAAGAAAGAAGATTGTAATGAAAGTAACTGCCCCGTATCAGGAATTCATTCTCCAGGTCCGAAACAGCGCAGATGCGATAGACCGCAGAGTGTCGTCGACAAGCAGCTAGTGAGGTGTCGCAGTCGCGTGGTGGAACAAGCCAGCTATCATCATCCCCGGCCGCGCGCCTCCGCAGCCGCCGGATTATGTCAGCACCCAATAGGTGGACTGAGAATCTACAGTCTACACAATATTTAATTGATTATTTCTTTATTGACGATCAAAATTGCAGCTAGATCTGCTAACCTCCTCATTCAGCGCAGTGAAGCAGTGCAATTAAAAGCACGGGTGAGATCGACCTTTCCAGCAACCAGGCTGATAAGCTTGCTGCTTATCGAAGAGGATCTCGCTACTGGCGTGTTATGTATAGCTTCCAACTTGACAACTGCAACCGCTAAATTCGCATCAAGTCAATTCTATTTGCCAAGAGGCTCTCATTAATGGAATCGACCCTCATGGGAGGTTATTAATCCATGCCGCTTAGCTTTCCCGTCCTTTAAAAACAGCCTACCCTCTTCCTACATCCCATCACTTAAATTATACTACCCGAAACAGTAAAACTTAAAACCCTACACGTAGCACTATTTTTTCTACGCTGTCTATCCTGGTATCTTTTCACTCATCATCTATCTATATCCCGTACCTCAACAGAAGACATCCTCGTCAAGCCATATCTTGACCAGCTAGAGATGACGCTTATAAGTGCAAATTTCCCCTGTGAATAATTAGTACTTCTGAGCTTTTATCGAATGCTAATGCAAGCAGAAATTTTCCACTTTGAAATTAAACCTTGCCTGCAAAAGCGGGCGTCCTTATCCCGTCGACGATTGCCCCGACCCAGTTCTGTTCAAGACTGACATCTTTACATGTATAGATATTGCGTTCCCTGTGATGAACCTTCTAATACCCATTTCAGTAATGCTTATTAAAATTTTGTATTTCATGGCTATTACATTATGCTCCATTGCACCGTGTCTCATTACAGTTTAAACCATCAATCGATACATCAGGAAAAGAGAAGCCGAGCACTGAGAACCTTATTGAAAACATTTTAGTATAGAAAGAATATTTTGGTCTTATCTGCAATAGAGAAACAGGAGGGTGATCTCTGATTTTTTTTTTTTTTGGGTCAGTTACTTGCTAATGATCGGAGTGCCGTACAGGAAATCAGTCCCAAAGCACAAAAACATAACATAATGAGCAATGTTTAGACGAATAGTCTAGACTTGTACTTCTTCTTGACCGCCTTAGTGATAAATATCCGACAACTTTATGCTCACTTTACTCGAATTTCTTAATGTCGTAATTAAATGGTGGCCAAGGACCTAATCACTCGTTACTAGAGGGTTTTACCGACGAAAGGTTTTTGTAATTCAGCTATTCCCCCTTTCCCAAATTCGGCTTATTGACATTTTAATAGATATACCATACCAAACTTCCCTCTCTACATGACATCTTCTCAGTTTCCACATATACAGCGACATATACATGTTGTTCTCTCGCGATATTTGTACCGCACGATGCCAACGAAGCCCCGTACACTGAGATACTAAAGGGGGAGTGCTAGGATCTTATAAATTTTATTATAGAAGCGAAAGAAAAAGAGAGCCAAAATTTCGAATAAATTTATTTTCGAGGTATGATGAACAGGACCGTGGGTTCACCATATAGCATGCACGACTGCCCAGGTAATATATCTGCTTGTTCAAACCCCAGACCATCGCCCGTGTAGATTGCTTGTACCTCTTTCTCCACACCGCATATCTGAACATAGCCACGTCCACTACTCTTATCCACAATGACCCCACAGGCCTTTGGAGATCGTACACATTATAAATCAGTATTAGGACATTAAACCGGATATGAAACGGGGAGCCTCGCTTACACTAGGGATCATGTTCTTATACCAACAAGATTCGTCGAGTGTTTTGCCAGCTCAATTTTAATGACCTGCCATGGCAGGATTCCAAAACGTAGTAAGATTTGACTTTTGGGGGAATACGTTAGTTGCTTAAACCTTCTGGTTGTGAAGAGAATAAGAGACGTGGGGGGGTAAGAGAACATCGGAATATTGTTTTTTTCCGAACATGGGTGTCGGGGTCTCCATTTGCCTCGCTAATAACTTTCCCACCATTGATTTTTTGCTTACAAAGAAGAATCCTCTTTTTCTTGGGTGGTGGAGGGGGGTTGCACAAAAAAGTGTGGCACCAAGGTGCTGCGAATAGGATACCGCTTGCCTGAGAAAGTCCCTGCCGCCGACTTTTTTTGCAGCTATGCATCAAATTGTTTAGAGGACATTAAACGATTTGCCCGACACTGAGGTCCAGACCTATCGGATCTCGTTGGCGTATATGCTGCCTGCTTCCATATGTATAGTGTCTAAGCTAACGATACTGCTTAGTACCCGGAACCGACCGCTCTTACTCGCAAGTTGAGTTAGAGCCAGACAAATCTATATCACATATGCTGTTTCCACTATGTACTAGGTCAGGTGGGGCGTAAGTCCCCCCTTTATGGCGCATGAACGCCAGTACGACGCAGAACGATTCTGTAGCGAGGCCCATTTGACCAATTTAACCTGATACTCAGGTAGCCTGGTCAAATTGGTCAAAGTAACCTTACTGCAGGGGTTTTAAAAGCCTACAAGTCTTGCTATATATCTTGCAGTGAGACCAGATGGTGACAATCACTGCAAGGGAGTTAATTCCAAAAGAGGAAATCTGCTGGAGGGAGCTAATCAATAAGCTCTTTTTTTTTTTTTTCTTCTTGTAAAGTAATTCGTACTAATACTCGCGGAACGCGATTATGGCGTGGTTGCCCGGTAAGTCCACAATACCGTTGTACTGTAAGTTACAGTACTTAAGGTAGCCCTGCCCCGCCAGTCAGACGTGCAGCCTCACAGAAACATCTCGCTCATGGCCGAGTGCAAAACATTTCATCTGTTCCCTAAGCTCCCAGCTGAGCTACGACTTGAGATATGGCGCCTATGCTTACCACAACGTGTCTGCGAGAAGGACCAACCCTACTATGCGATTGTATTTCATCTACCGGATGGTGCGCCATCGCCATGCCTCCTCTACCAGACAACTGAAGTGAACGGGCGGCCTCCTGTTGTTACTCGTGTATGCCGCGAGTCACGTGCAGTCGCTTGGGAAACCGGTCTCTTTTATCAGTTCTTTCGCAGCACAAATCCCTTGCTTAAACCCAGGCCTTCGGAGGCCGAGTGGCGGAGCTATACTTCCATCGATGCGGCGTGGTTTGACAGCACGCGAGACTCTATGCATCTCAACTGGGAACCATCCTACGGAAGCGAGATTGACTGTGACGGGTCAGTGCTTCGAAGCCTTGCATGGGACGCGTCACAGGCAGTCGGAGGTGGTTCCCTATGTATCAGTTACTTTAAAAGCAATTTTGTACGGAAACAGGAGCTTGTTGATGTTCTTAAACAACTGCCCATTTGGAAGGTTATCATGCGCGTGATTGTTATACACACCGACTCTAGGACTGGTGCGAGCACAGGTTTATTTGGACTTTTAGGAGATTCACGCGTACAGCTCGTCGATGTGTTTGACGAATCGAGAATTAATGCTTTCTTCGACCTGGCCGAGCATTGCGAGCCTTATGGCTTGGTCACTGTCCGGCAGCAGATTCCCAAAGACTCGGCACAGTCAATTCAGCAGAAATTAAGAGATGCTGTCATGGAAAAGTTTCGTTCTGACGAATTGCTCTCGAGACTACGTCCAGTTATCATGTTCCGACTCTGCACTGAGATGTGCAATCGCGTGGGTTCTACTGCTTCGCTCAGGGGTCTATGGGGGGCTAAGGAAGCACGGAAGGGATTGTAATTTGAATTTCTTCGCATTTCTCAGTTGGTACCAAAGCGTAAATTTTTCTTTTCTTTTCTTTTCTTTGTTCCTTTTAAAAACTTTGAAAATAAGTTGAAACAACAACAAAAAGTCCAAATATTTTATATATAACCAAATGTTCTAGGAACTAATCATGCCCTAATAGATGTATGTATTAAACCCATTCCAGTCTTAAAGGACATCTAACAAAGGAAAATAGGCACATGGATTATTTCGAGGACGAAGTTATGATGAGTCACAACAATTCGGATCTCCAAAAACACGGTTTTCAAACGATGTACACGCCCAAATAGCCGTGGCATGTCGTCTATTCTTGTCATTCTCGCTCGGCACATCTGCAAATTAAGAATGTAATCCTCGATTGCGTCGCCAAGCCCCTGATACGCGTCATCATGGGCCTTTATTGTAGCATCAGTATCGACTTCTTCCCAGGTGGCGCCATCCAGCCCCGTTATAGTCTTTGTTTTGGCGGCCTGGAGCGCATAATTGAGATTAGCAAGTAAGTAAGCATAGAAGAAGAACAGTGGGTAGAAAGCCAAAATGAAGAAGAGGGAGAAAGAGAAGCATGCCCACGTAAAGCCATCCTTGTATAGTTCATCATTCACCCCATCAATGATATATTGAGCTTGATCAGCAATTCGCACTTCAAGGGTGAGTGCTATCGATGCCCGAATACCATTCAACTCCCAGTCAATACCCTTGTCGTCAAGGGTTCGACGGCATCTCTGGGTGTTGTCTATTGCAGGTTGAAAAAGGTCTCGAAAGCTTCCATAGCCGGAATGACTGCCATAGAGCTTTTTTGGATCGATCTTGTTCGAATAATACAGGGTAAGTGTCTCTAGTTTCTCTTTTGAGCCTCTATTTAAAATGTATTTCATAGAGCCCCTGGAACACTGAAGAACGGATCTAATGGTTGCATCTCCAACTGTGGAACCTCTATCATTAACAATGACGACAAGTCTACTGAGATTAGATGCATAGGCTACTTTGAAAACTGGAATATGTAGTGCATGTGCCTAGATATGGATATTTTAAAGTTCTAGGGGAATACTTATTATATGCATGTTCACTGGGCTTTTGTAAATGTTATAAATGATTGGGTAATTGATGTTAGTGGTGCTAAGGATCAGTTTAATGGCCGTCTTAATCTGACAGATATAAAATGTATCCTTAGCTTTGGTGGTTGGGGGTTTCTACTAAGTGATTATACGTTCAACGTATTCCGTAATAGGGTTAAAGATGGTAATCGCTAGTGAATCCCTCTTTTATAGTCTATCCTGGTATCAACTGGTATTAATTGGCAGAGCAATTGCTAATGTGTTATTTGGGTTTGGGCTAAGGATGTTGTTGACTTTATCACTAGTAATAATCTTGATGGGGTTGATTTTGATTGGGAGTATCCTGGAGTAAGCTGTATTTGCGCTTTTTCATACGATCTATTAAATTGACGCTCTTATAGGCTCAAGGTATCCCTAGAATCCTACCTAACAGTACTGATTTAGGAGAAAATTACCTGGAGTTTCTTAAGCTAATCTAATCCTAACTGTTCTTTAACAAAATAATATCTATTACTGCATTAGTCTTATTCTAATATCTCAAGTCCTTTCCTATCAAGGAAATAGCTAATATAGTAACACATATTAAAATTTTCTGTCTTTATTTCTGTTAGTAATATTTATAATACTTTCTATTTAGGACTATAATGTCTATATAACTTATAATCTTTATAATCAGTAGAACTATAACAATACATTCGCTAAGTAAAATTTTATTATCTTTAATTATTGCCAAACTCTTTTCTAACGCTTTCAAAAAGCCCTAGATATCCTGATAGTGGCTATCTCCGCAGCCAGATTAATAAAACTGAGATTGAGTACGCACTATCTATAATTATAAAAGTAGAAGTGAATGTGAATCTGATTATTGTGGGTCTTACACTTTATAGTTGAAGCTTTAAGATGATTAATACCAGCTATATTGGATCTGAGTGTTATTTCACTGGGCCTTTTTCAGGTGTTGTAAAAGATCCCTATACTGATATGTGAGTCTTGATCACTACTAAGCCTTTTCACTAGGTGATAATTCTCATATTTAATAAAATAATTTCTAATTCTTTCTCTCTTCAAAAGAGCCAGTTCCATTTCTAACTATGAAATTTTTAAGATACTTATATAGGCTTAAAATCCCAATCTATACAGCAATATCAGTATTTCTTAGTACTTATCTGATGAAGTTAGAGACGTTTTAATATACAATAACACAAATTAGATCTTATAGCTCTCCCTATCAAGCTATATCTCTAGACGAAGTTGGACAGACAGGCTGAACTTTGGCAACACATCAGACTAAGCTGTGAATCTAAATAAGACTTATTCGAGCAACGGCACAGGAGATCTTCGAAGAGAATAATTATAATAATAACAATTATACTTTTTATAACTACTTGCTTATATTTAACAGCTTAGATGATCTTTCTATAGCTTTAGGAAGTTTAAGATCTAATTGTGTTACTGTTTATATAAATACTTATTAATATACTTAATATGGCTTATATTAATTACACTTATGTTAACAACAACTATAATAATATATTTGGTTACTATGTCACCTATATTAATAAACTCGTCTTGTAGGTTCTCCAGAATACGTTCATGTTCAATATCACCAATAATAATGAAAATTGGCACAATATTGGGGCTTTGCCAGAGCTCGGATATGACATGGATTGTACGAACTCCCTTCCTTCACTTCCTTCATTTTTTTTTTTTTTTTCCTTTTTACTAAAACTTGAACCGTAGACTTTAGCTGCACAATAGGCGATGGCATTTCATTCCCCTGCAACCAAGCCAACTCTAGCGATCATCAGCCCTATATGCCCCATGCCACAACCTCGCTTGACCTCACAAATTCAGACGGCTACAGCGCCGACCTAGCCAAGGCTGGCCTTTCTCCGGACTGGGTCGTGTTGGGTGATCACAAAATCGAAAGTGACGTCGTCTCACCTCACAGTGACCAAAAACGATATTACAAATTTCCCAATAAAGAATGACTCCATGGTTGTCCCTAACCCAAAGAATATCGTTACCAAGACACTCACTCCCCAGTATCCCGAGCTTGAACACGAGTATGCAGGCTACGCTCTTGGATATGAAGCTCGGTCAGTGGTTGAATGGATCTTTGATGGATCCGGTTCAGGCGTATACTATAGCTGTATTTATGCTTATGCAGGCCGTTGACAGTATGGCACAGGCGAAGGAGTTGGGGCAGAAGGAAGAGAAAGAGGAGGAGGAGGAAGAAAAGAGGAAGAAGAATTTTTTTCTCCTAATTATCAGTGTTATTCTAAATGATATGTTTCTGCACTTTTTTCCCTGTCTCGAGGAGACTTCAGAAGAAAAGTCAATTAACCAAAGACCTACTAGTTTGTTCCCGTTGTCGGCGAAGAAGTCGCTTCCGCAACTGGCTTTGCCAGTTTAGCTCGGGCAATTGCGCTCGCAGGTGATCTCGGTAATGGAGTCCTGACCATATATGATACCGTCCAAGACCCCAGATCTGCTGTTGTAAATATTCTCGGAATGCTGCTGGGATGGGTCCTATTGCAAAGGTCGCTCGTGACGGCGAGGGAATTGGCTCTGTTGCGAAGATTCGCACTGCTATGAAGTCCGATGACATTGCGTCGTTGGGGAAGATCTTCAGCGATAATGACGGCAAACTGCAGGGTATTGTGAAGGCTTGCAAACTTTCATAGATGTTCTTATGTTGTTAAACATCGACCGTCAAATCTACTAATCCGGAACATGCATGATCAGTTTACCGGATATATAGAAATTAACCATTTGGAATTTCTTATATGTACCTCGTACTTCAAGGCCCGATTGTTTTTGAATTCTACATGTATTACCCTGGCCTCAATTAAGATGCGCTAAAATAAAGTGCAGGGCTTGTTCATGTTTACGATGATCCATTATTTTAATATCTTAGTAGAGTAATTATTTTGGTTTAATAGACTCTTTACTCTCTTCGAATGTTAGTTTCAATAACTTCGAGTGCACATGTGAAGGAAAATATTTAGTGGTGCGCATCTTCTGATATATATATTTCGTATGAGAATAAAATTAGATTAAAAATGTCAGCTCTATTTCTACAAACTATTGATCCGGAAAATAGGCTCCGACCAAAAAGAGAATCCTCTCACTGGGGATTTTGGTATAGTCATACATATATTTCATCATATTTTGTCGACATAAGCCTTGCTATACTTCCAAGGGTTATACAGCGAACGACTTCCTCGGCAGAAAACCGCGCTAAGCCGCAACAGTCTAAATACCGATCGGCCTCCGGGCTCGCCGGCGACAATCCAGGACCAAGTCATCATCAATCCCTTGATTGAACCCCGGATCCCAGACTCCATGGTGGTGTTCAAACCGACGGGGTCTTCCAATATTATTGACACAACAATGAGACACCAAGTCTCTTGATCCCAGCTCTTGATCAGTGTTATATCAGAGGAACAAGCAAGCACGATGACCGCCCCACCTCGACATCCGCTCTTCACTGCGTCGCGTCTACAAACAGCAACGTATCTACTCGGCGTCTGTCCTTTTTCCATTGCATTTTTGGTCTTTCTCAACTCCTCTGTATCATTTGTGGTGACCGATGTGATTGGGCTGGAATCCAGACAAGGTGATGCCATTGGGACGCTGGGATTTGCCGACGAGCTGCTGGCTTTGGTGGCATGTCCCGCATGGGGTTTGCTTTCGGATAGAATAGGAGTTCGCTATGTGAGCATGCCGTTATTCATAGTCATCAACGATAGCTAACGAGGATTTGGCAGGTCTGCACGGCTGGCTACGCAATCATCGCTCTCGCCTTGATTCTCTTCGTTCAAGCTTCCAATGTTTACCCGCAACTCCTCCTCGGTCGTTTACTGTTTAGTCTTGGCGGTTCAGCCGTCTCAACAATGGTAACAGCTGTGTTGCCCACGGTAACGGGGGGCAGTGGAAGAGTAGGGCAGCAGCGACGGTCACATCACGCCTGGCGGGCGTCCTTATCATCCGAGGTCACGATCACCCCCTCTCGGTTTGAACGACGTGCATCTCGCGACTCTGCGACGGAGCTGGCCTCTGATTCGTCGTCGCGGTTGGCCGGATTTGTTGGCTTATTTGCTGGATGTGGTGCATTGCTTGCCCTGTCTGTGTTTCTCCCTCTGCCGGCACGGTTTGAGCAGCACGGGTCTTCGCCGGCGCAGGCCGTCAAACAAAGTTATTACATTGTTGCATTGGTGGCGGTGACCGTTTCCATTGCGTGTTTCTTCGGGCTTCGAAATCTGCCTGGGGAACATGGGAAGCATTTGCGGACGCTGTGGACAGGCAGCTCAGAAGTTGAATCGCAGACGCGTTCGGTGAACTTGAGCAACCTTCTATACGCGTTTACCCTCAGTGTCAAACACCCTGATATTTGCCTGGGCTATGTGGGAGGTTTTGTCGCGCGGGCATCGTCTGTTGGGATTTCTCTCTTCATCCCAATGTTTGTCAACTATTACTTCCGGAATTCAGATCTCTGCAACAAGACTGGCTCTGATACTATTTCCCCAGCAGAGCTTGGAGATCTCAAAAAGTCATGTCCCGAGGCTTACATACTAGCCTCAATTCTCACGGGCGTGTCGCAGTTGATTGCCCTGCTTACGGCGCCGGCATTTGGGTATTTGTCTGAAAAGTCGCGAGTACATAATTTTCCTCTTCTTTTTGCTGCAATTTCCGGGATTATCGGCTATGTCGCTTTCCCACTTCTACCGAGCCCACAGTTCAAAGGGTCGAAAGGGAGCGGGAGCGTCTTTTTGATAATGGGCCTTGTTGGAATGAGCCAAATAGGCGCTATTGTTTGCAGTCTGGGCATTCTGAGTAATGGTGTTCTTAATTTTCAGTCTCGTCATGGGCAGGAGCAAATCCAACAAGACCATGATTCGAATCCGCGCGAAAATGAAGCTCATCCACACAACGAGTACGCGCCACTTCTCTCCAAGCCCGGCGACGGAGCTGCCACCAACGACTTGAATCACCTCAAAGGCTCTATTGCGGGAATATATTCTCTGTTTGGGGGAGCTGGGATTCTGATTTTGACGAAGCTGGGAGGACTGCTTTTTGACGAGCTGTCACCGGGTGCACCTTTTTACATCATGGCTATTTTCAATGGTGTCCTGTTGGTATCCGGGCTGGGATGTGGTGCCTGGCGCTTTCATCGAATTACTACGTAGAATTCTTCGTTAAAGCATACCAAATACACACCAATTTGAACAATGACTTTATGCATGTATACCCTTTGTAGGACATTCCACGCTATTCCCGTTATGGAGATCACGTGTGCCACCCGCTAGTGTCGTACCCGCAGAGTTTGCACTGTCTGTCTCAACTTCAAACATCCCAAAACCGACCGCGCAAACGAAGCAAACATCGCATCATATCGCGACAACTCTGCGACAATAGCTAGCTCCCTCCCCAACCCGCGATTTGGAGAAGCGTAAGCTTCACAGGGCTGTCTAGCTCTAGCTCTAGCTGGTGCTCAGCCGGAGAGTTTCTAGGGAGCTTGTGAGCATTGTACGATCGTCACGCGCGTGGAGAAAGAGGACGCGCCAAGGAAAAGTGGGAGAAATTGGTAGCTGGTGCTACTGAGACCTCTGAACAGAGAAAGCATACTTTGAGCCGTTGGGATAATTGTTGAGCCTCGAAATTCGGTGGGGGGTTGGATCAAATATGGCCTCGACGTCTAATTCCCACCAACACCAACCACAACAGCAGCAGCAACAGCAACAGCAACAACAAGCACCTCCACCATCGGCCCCATCCCAACAACAAACGCAACAATCTGACTTCCCCACGCACAACTCCCACATCGATCACAACAGCTATGTGACGAGCGAAAACCAGCTTGCAGGGCTCGTACAAGCAGCCACTGCTGCAGCAGGCCAGGACGTGTCCGATTGGGCGGCAGCGGCGGCGGCTGCTGCGGCTGCTGCTGGACACCATCACCTCGACGGATACTCTACAGACTTGCATCTCCCCGAGGACAGCTTTGGAGATGGTGGATTTGGTAGTTTGGGCCCCCCGCCAAGCGCTAGTCGCCCGGTGCGAGGCTCGGCGGCGAATGGACAAGGGCAGGGATTATCCAGGGCAGTTTCGAAGAAGAGGAAGCGCGGGGAAGAGGCGCTCGACCCAGCCTTGACTGGCGCGGGAGCAAGCCAAGGGGAACAACATCAACAGCAGCAGCAGCAGCAGCATCAAAACTTTGATGGAAGCGAATTGAACATTCGGGAACTGCCGCCGCAGCAGTCACTCACAGATGCGCGAGCTGCAGGGGTGCACTCGGCAGCGGCGCTGTTTCGACAACCCTCCAACAACAAGAAATACACACGGCCGCCCATGTCGCGGTTATTCACCTCGCTCGAGCTATCGCCGGAGAATTTTTTGCATTTGCAAGCCGCGGCAAAGAATTACATGCTTGATGACGAACATCCGGAGCGGCGGGATTGTGTCGGGCAGCGCGGAAAGGGAGATACAGAGATGGTAAAGCTACGGCTTTGGAACTGTGTGCGCAATTTCCTCGAAGATGAGGGGAATGGTGAACGCTTCTTTGGCGAGCATGTCGTCAACGAGGGCATGCCGCCTCGACAGTATATCTGGCCGCGCGACCAGCACAAGATTATCTCGCTCGTGATCCCTCTTCTTCGACGCATGGTTACGAATGAGCGTCAACGGCAGTATGCCATTGAGACGCGCAAGGGTGGTGCAGCAGAAGAGCGCAAACGGAAAAAGACAGACGACAATGTCGATCAGTTTAATGTTTCAGAACCTCCCGAGAATGTACAGCAACAAGGCCAAGAACGACCAATGGTGCCGCCACAGGTTCACCAAGGCCCAGACCATTTTCTACCGCCTCCTCCGTTACCGTCACATGACATTCCGGCGTCTGGGCCTGGCATTGGCGTGGGCATGTCGAATTTGGTGTTGGATGGGTATTCGACGGATTGGGACCATGTGTCAAGGTCGTACAATGCATTTAACCAGGACTACCAGCTGGATACGCTCTGGGGCATATCAGGATTGCAGCAGCCAGAGTGGTGGGGGCTCATGGCGGCCCTCGACAGCCATTTCCAGGTGTACCACCATGGCGACCCTGCAGACTGTCAAAGTCCTTGTGAGGAGAATTACCTGGATCGCATTTTCACCTCGGATGAATTCGCACGACTGAACTGGAGGGTGGGTGGTGACCAGCATAACACGGCGCGCACACAATTGTATGTATAATTCTTTGCCAGGTAGAAGCCGCATCGCTAACAACCAGCAGTGCAAGCAGTATCACGCGAGACATGTCGCGCATTATCAAAGAGAACCTGGGCAAACGCGGCGAGGAGGGCACTCCGACGAACCTGGCCACGACTCACCCGGCTCACGCCGACACGCACGCGATGAACCACGCGGCATATCTTGGACCCATGCATCAGTCTCCGTTTGACTCGGCTGCGGCGAACCACCACGACGAGCCATCTCCGATCACAGTTCGCTTCAACGTTCTGCACGAAGGCAAACGGGTCGTACCGCGGCTCGACTCCACCGCAACGCAATGTCCTGATTTGGCCAGCATGCGCAGCTTTCTGGCGCACCGGCTGTCGGGCCAGCTACCAGCGTCGGCGGCGACATCGTTGGACACAAACGGCCAGATTGACACGTCGCGCTGGCGCATCCAAGTCTGGCTGCCAGAGGGCATAGTGCCAATGGCCAACGACAACGACTGGGCGATTGCGCAGCTGTCGGCGGGCACAATCGACTGGATGGACAATGACCTGCGGGTGATTGTGGACCTAGACGAGCCAGCAGTATGAGAGCGAACTTGAATTCCATGTATACTAGACAAAACCCAGAACAAAGCAATCCCAAATAAACAGATCCCCAGTGTAAAATCCCCAATAGAAACACGCTTATCCATGTATACAATCATCCGTCCGGGGAAGTGGAGCGGCCGCGCAGCGCACATTCGCGCGTCGGAAAGCGGTTTCCGCAGCGTTGCCAGCAACCCTGCGATCGCCCCTCACTAGAGCTGTCATCCCCGTGGGGAAGCCATGTGGAGTCGGTGAGTGTTATAATTCTCACGTGCATTGTCTCTGATGGCAAAGGAGATGCTGCTTGAGCAGGAGAGAGTGTTGCGCGCGTGTTTGTGAGAGTTGTTGACCTCGCAGGTCCGCCGGAATTGGCGCTATCCGCACTGGGAATGGCGCGCTTAAGCGAGTCTCTGCGTGGCAGCGAGCAACAAAATGCACTGCGTACTAACAATCGACTGTGTGGCATGCAGGATCACAATCACAGGACTCGTGGACCATGTGGCTGTCTGCAGCTGCATATCCTGCACATTCCTGTGTAGAAATGCGTACTGCTGAATACTCAATGCACTCAACGCATTATTCTCCGCTGGAGAGAACACCGAAGAAGCACAAGTGGAGCCCCGCCCGCGTTGCGACGCAATTTCTGCTATCGTGACTTTGCGCCGTGCTAGTTGGCTAGTTACGAGCCCACAATTCCCTTATTTAGTCGCCCCTCGTCCTGCAACCTCCTCTTTTTTCCTTCTCCTCTGTGTTCTTCCTCTCTTCAACGCATCATGTCCCCTCCCCAGTCCACCATGGCCGGCGACGCCGAAAAGGCCGCCGAGGCCGCTGCCGCTCCCTCCATGGCCCAGCTCGTCGAAAACGCCAAAGCAGCGACAGAAAAAGAACACAAGATGAGCCTGCTGCAGGGCATCCGGCTCTACCCCAAGGCCGTGTTTTGGAGCATGCTCATCTCGACCTGCATTGTCATGGAGGGCTACGATATTTGCCTGGTCAGCAATTTTTTTGGCTTTGATACGTTTAACCGCAAGTACGGCGTGCAGCTGCCGAATGGAAAGTATCAGGTGCCAGCTAGAGTACGTTTTCCGTTCTTTTTCCCACCATTCCCCGCCCCCTCAGTATACATGGGTACTGACAAGTCAGTGGCAATCGGGTCTGAGCAACGGCGCCACCGTCGGCGAGATCATCGGCCTGTTCATCAATGGTTATGTCTCTGAGCGCTTTGGCTATCGCTACACCATTCTAGCTTGCCTCGCCCTGGTCACCGCGTTTATTTCCATTTTCTTCACGGCGCAAAACGTGCAGACCCTCCTCGCTGGCGAGATCCTGTGCGGCATTCCTTGGGGCGTGTTCCAGACCCTGACCATCACCTACGCCTCCGAAGTGTGTCCCGTCGCCCTGCGCGGCTACTTGACCTGCTACGTCAACATGTGCTGGGGCATCGGCCAGCTGATCGGCGTTGGCGTCATCAAGGCCATGCTGAACCGCGACGACGAGTGGGCATACCGGATTCCGTACGGCCTGCAATGGATGTGGCCGGTTCCCCTCGCCCTCGGCGTGTTCTTTGCGCCAGAGTCCCCCTGGTGGCTAGTCCGCAAAGGCCGCGTGCAAGATGCCAAACATTCCTTACTCCGCCTGACAAGCGTCAAACGCGAAACCGACTTTGACGCAGACGAGACCGTCGCCATGATGGTGCACACTGCCGCACTCGAGGAGAAAATCACCCAGGGCGCCAGCTACTGGGACTGCTTCCGCGGCACTGACCTGCGGCGCACCGAGATTGTGTGCATGGTCTGGGCGATCCAGAACTTGAGCGGCAACTCGTTCTCAAACTACTCAACCTACTTTTTGCAACAAGCCGGCCTGGATGCTTCGACCTCGTACTCGTTCGCCATGGGCCAGTACGCGATCAATATTGCGGGCGTGTTTGGTGCGTGGGGGCTGATGAGCATGGGCATTGGCCGGCGCTCGCTGTATCTGTTTGGGCTGTGCGGGTTGTTTGTCATGCTCCTTGCGATGGGATTTTTGGGCCTGGTGCCCGTCGAGCACCGCCAGCAAGGTGCCATGGCCACGGGCAGCATGATGATCATCTGGGCGCTGTTCTACCAGCTGTCCGTAGGGACCGTATGCTACTCGCTCGTTTCGGAACTCTCGACCCGCCGCCTACAAATCAAAACCGTCGTTCTCGGCCGCAACCTGTACAACGTGGCCGCCATCATCACCGGCGTTCTAACCCCGTACATGCTCAACCCGAGCGCGTGGAACTGGAGCAACTACGCCGGCTTTTTCTGGGCGGGAATCTGTTTCTTTTGCATTATCTACACGTTTTTCCGTGTGCCCGAACCGCGCGGCCGCTCGTTTGCAGAGTTGGATATTCTGTTTGAGCGCAAGGTCAGCGCGAGAAAGTTTGCCACGACCCAGGTGGATGTTTTTGAGGAAGAGGTTGATAGGCAAGTAGTTGGGATTTACAAGGGGGGTGCCGACATGGCGGTCTATGAATAATACTTTTCAGTTGTTTATAATAATAATAATGTCGAATGTTAATAGTTTTGAATCAGATTGCACATAATTCAGGTATAAGCCCTTAAAACCAATGAATCACCCGCCCAATCAAGCCCCTACTGTTATCCTCATTGCGCATCTGCATTTGCTTCTCCTCGCGAATCTGCGCGAGTTCAGTCTGAAAATCGATCTGCGCGAGCGGGATCGTTTTTGACCGCAGGTATATTTTGAAGAATATATACAGTGCTATATCATCTTAGTACAGTTATTACTAGAGTTCACATTGAAGGAACATACCTGCAAAAATGAAAATGTTCAAATAGCACGTCAAAAACCCAGATGCAGTGAAGTTGTTTTTGACAAAGACGTCGAAGCCTGGATATTTGTCAGCTTATATATGCCAGTCGATTTAGAGGCGATAGGGATGTACCAGAGAAGAAAACCACGAGAAAGACGACCAGCAGGGCCATCCACGCCGCGTACGGCTGCAGGGGACTGCGATATGGCAGTTCTAATCATCATCATCAGCATACCACAACCAATTTTATATATACATATAAAGGAAAGATAACGTACCATCCCTGGAAATCCGCTGTACCCTCAACCCTGCCCAAAACCTCAAATACGTAATCTCAATCACAATCCACCCAATCAACCCCGCCACCGTCGTGATATTTACAAACCATCCAAACACAACAGAGGTATTATTCACTGCGTTCATGTACACCAGCGGCAGTAACAGGCATGTCAAACCAACAGCGTAATGTGGAGTGCCGAATCGATTACAGCGCTGAAAGAATCCCGGAGCGTGCCCGTCGCGGCTTAGGCCGTAGAGTGTGCGAGACGCGATGAAGATACATGCGGATCCGCTGCTGATGGCTGACGTGCATACAACCGCGTTGATTATCGATGGTACGGCTGATACGCCGGCGCGCTGGAAGGCAATGGTGAAGGGCGATTGTTGCGCTGTGCCGGTGGATATACTCAGACTCTTGTCATTGTATGGGCTGTGGCCAGCACATTAGTTCTAACTAGACCAGAGACAGAGAAAAAAGAGAGGGAGAGGGAGACTCACACAATCATCCCCACAATAAAAACATTCAACACGTAAAAGAAAAACACACGGAAAAACGTCTTTCTTGTTGCAGCCGGAATGACTCGTCGCGGATTCTGTGTTTCCGATCCGGAAATCGCAACGACTTGGATATTCCCGTAGCTAAACGCGGCCGAGAGCAGGACCTTCCAAATCGCCAGAAACCGGCCTGTGGCGCCACTGTCAATGTACTCGTTGAACGCGCCGGGGTTGTTCCAGTAGCGAAAGCCGATGCGTTCGTGGGTTGGGGCGCCGCCTAGATCGATGACAAGTCCGCCGATGATCAATCCAATAATCAGCATTATCTTGAGCGAGGCGAATACCACTTCGGACTGTACATTGTTAGCATAGCTGGCCTAGAGTGAAGTGAGGATTTGTATGCTACCTCTCCGTATAGTCGAACGCCGCAAAAATTGATCACCACGATGAATACGAGAAACACCGTAATCCACACAGCTGCGTTGACAGACGAGTTCCAGAACTGGATTACCGTGGCAGCAGCACTTATTTCCGCAGCAGCATTGATCGTCATCGCGTACCCTGTCAAGTAAGTCAGGAACTTGTATAACACTCGAGAAAAAAATAAGAACATACAAAAGTTCCATCCAGTTGCAGCTCCTAGCGCTGGCTCCACGTATTTGGTTGCGTGCCGAATAAACCCGCCAGTCGATGGCATGAACGAGGTGATTTCGCCAGTCGTATACGACACTCCAGCAGTGACAAAGCCCATCAACATATACGCGATTAACGCACCAGCAGGGCCCGCAGTCGCGAGAACCTGGCCAGAATTGAGAAAAAGCCCCGTGCCCTTGTTCTCAAAGTCAATACGCAGATTTAATGTGGTGAGAGTTGAACTTACAATCATCCCAGCAATGGCTATCATGTTGATATGGCGCGATTTTAGGTTGCGCTTGATTTCTTCCATCCTGCCAACTTCGCTCTGGTTGTCCATGTCGACGCTGGATTCGAGGTCGCGTAGCCCCTTCTCGGTACCCATGTTGTCAATTGCTCAGGAATGCTCAAAAATACAAGTAAATTTTAAACCGCTGGCACATGTTTACCCAATGGCACTGTCACATCTAAATAGAACAATTGTAGCTTGCGTGGTGACTCAGAAATGTATTATACGCCTAGAGAGATTACTGATAAGCATCGCTCGGTTGAACGCCGAGATTGTGGTGAGAACGCCGGCGGGGCGGGGAATTCGCCGGTAGCCCTAACGTCTGCCAAACCTCAACTATAATCTTTCATCTCTGCTGCACACATCACAAACACAAAAAAAACCAAAATGTCTTTTCAGCTATATGACCTGCGCGTTGAGGTCGTATGCCCACCGGGGAAACGCATTCTGTGCGGCGCCAAAGAGGGGGACTATTTCACCCTCCAGGGCGAGATGCTACATCTGCCGCCAAACCAGGGCATCAGCATTTATAGCTTGGGTATGTAGAACATTTAATAGAAGAAGAAAGAAATATTCAAAACTGATGAAATAGCATCGGTCCTCCCCCTTCTTCCCGCCAAACAACGCGTCACTCATGCGAATGACTGGATGACGACCGATGCACTGATCGCATGTCCGGATCCAAACTGTCCATCAGCGCTGAAAATTATTCGAGAGGGTGTGAGGACATTTAATCACGATGAGACGACGGTTGTGCCGTTGGGTTCTTCTTGATCGTGGTTATTACGGGAATTTGTTGTGGCGGAAGTAGTATCAGTAGTCCTGAGAGCATCAATTGACACATGTAATAGTACAAAGTACGTTTTCACACGAAATAAACGGACTCTTTATGTATCAGTTCACATAGACATTCTTAAATGTACTGTAATATAGTATCACGAAAAAAAGTACCCATCTTGAATACTGAACCCAGCATTGGCAAGAAAATCCTCCCACGCATCGCCACCCGTGAGAATGCAGTCAATTCTTTCCGCAGAGCCAGGTTCTCTCTCTATATTTGCATTTGTCTGTCGATAAGGGGTGAGATACACACCTATTTGATGAGGAAGGTTCTCCGAGTTTTCAGTTGTATTAACATTGTTATCATCAAAGATCCGCCCAGCAGATCCATTAGGTTCTGTATTATTTCGCCGAAGTCCATCGTAATTCGACATAATCTTGAAAAGAAAACGAGACTGTAGGAAACAGCTTGAGTCGGCCGGGGCAGACTGCTGTGCAAAGACCGCTGCGGCTGTCCGCATCGTCTCCATGGTGGTCTCCTCAATCTCGCGAACAATAGACGAGGGCGCGGACAATAAAAGCTATCACATAAAGCATAAATAATTATTTCTCCCCATAGGAATTAAAAAGAAACTCACCTTGATCAAAAATGCAGCAGCATACGCTGTCATCACATGGATTGAGTCCTGCGCAAAGTACAGAAACTGAGAGTACTGCGCAACCAGTTTCAGCATCTTGATCGCACTAGAGTAACTAGCCCAAAGAGCTTCCATGCTGTAAGTAACATCATGCTGCGCTGACCCCAGCACTTCCTGCAAGGGTAACGAGTATAATTGCAGACGGAGGTGTGTGCCGTAGAATTGGATCAGGAAGCCGTGGCAGCTTTCGGAGTCTTCGAACGTTAGTATGAGCAGTGAATGGTTTATTTGGGAGGTAAGCTTACCACTGCACATGTTCAGCCACTTGCTCTCCCACTCGTCAATCCGATTGCTGAGTATCGTCAGCAGCGAATACGTGTTTTGCCCTGAATCCGTTTGTCTGGGAGTGAGCAGCCTAAAAACCTCGGACGTGAGCAGTCGAATGGTAACAAAAGCTCCAAGAAAATTGTCACTGTCAGTCGCAGTGGCATCTTTGCACCAGACTTCGATGCTTTCGAAAAAGCTATTGCGCTCAATCATCCACGGTTTACTAGTCTGCAGGCTCATACTTGTATAATTAGTCTTGTGAGTGATGTCGGAACAACAAAGAGTAATACCTCCGATCATACACAAACAGCACAAACCACGTTCTCTCAATATTTCGAGCCTCGCGGACCTGCATCTCTGTCAACCTCTCTCGTTCCCGTCTGGACGGAGGCCGGAGTTTGTGCCATCCCAGATCAATACACATGCGAATAACATAGCCTAGCGTCACCCATGAGCGTGTGTCTTCAGGCTCTTTCCAATATGTCAGGATCAAAATCGCCTGGGCTGTCTCGATCGACTTTTCGCCTCGTC
This sequence comes from Talaromyces islandicus, assembly GCA_000985935.1. NCBI lineage: Eukaryota > Fungi > Ascomycota > Eurotiomycetes > Eurotiales > Trichocomaceae > Talaromyces > Talaromyces islandicus. Next base: position 692,490 of record CVMT01000011.1, on the reverse strand, counting down.
GAAAACTGTCCACCAGCAAGTCTTCAGCGTGTTGGTGGAGGGGCTTGTATAAACCTGGGTTGAACATTTTGGCCGAGGCTGCTAGGATGGAACTGAGGAGGAAAGCCGATTTTTGTCGGACATGTGAGAAAGTATGGAGATTGGGATCTAGCTGGCTGATATACGGGTTGAGAATGTTCATGAAACTGATATATCAGTACAAAGGTAAAAATTGAATAGCGAGTAAGGATTTTATATTACCTGCTGAACAAGAACTCTGCGATTGACTGACTTACAAGTCCTGCTCTAACAATGTCGTGTGTTGGAAACGTCGATGCTTCTTCGACAATAGGACTGGATTGATCCTGGTTCGTGCTGAGGATGCTGAGGAGGGAAAATTTTCCCCTCATAGCTTCGTGATTCAGTAAACCTGAAGGCTGCAGATTGGCTGGCTGGCTTTTCTGGTTGTCAACAAAGCATGACGCCGGTTCTGCCACTGATTCTGGCCCTGTCGTTGCCGGTGTCTGTGTGTAATCTCGCTCATTGTCGATGGTGTGCCTCTTCTTCCGCATTATTCTGGACTTTTTAGTCACAATTTGTACTGGCATGTAGGTTCCAAGCATACCTTGTTCCAGGCTTCCGTCCACGGCGATGTTCTTGAAAAACGCACTCAAGCGCCCGGTGTGCGCATCGTTCGCATTTTGCTTCATCGCGCAGCGGCCGGCATTTCATCTTCACCTTGCGACAAGCCAGACATGCGTTTATAGTGCTGGGCCGAGTCAGCTGGCTGGATGAGCTCATACTACTGTCCATCGTCAATTGACTATCATTACCACAGGTCAACAGGATTATCTCGATAGAGGAGTCGGAGAAGACGCCGATATCTGTGGGGCGCCATATAGACTATTGACCAATAGCAAAATGATTTATCTTATCTTATCTTTTAGAGCACCGATGAGACGCCGGCATTACCACCAGAAGCCTATACAAAAAAATATTGCATGTTGTTTTAATTCTTTGCGGTGCGCTCAAAAATTATACAGAGAATTGTAATTTTAACATAGCGGCTCCCATTGCAAACATGGCACCTAAACTGGCGCACGTCAACATGATGACTGACACCGTTGTCGCCAACCTCCCTCCGGAAGCACTGCGCTCCATTATTCGATCTCTGCTAGCATCGCAACCGGGTTTCACAATAGCATTCGAGGAAAACACAAGAGCATATCTCCAATCCACGTCGATTGGTGGTTTGTCGCAGATATCGCGAGAAAGCCTCGGTGCCGCACAGACGCGAATCCGATGCATGCTGGGCTGTGGCTTGTGCTATGAGAGCTTACCTGTTCTCGGTTCGCTTGTCGAGAATGCAAAAGCTATGGATTATGAGGGCGAGTTTCTACAGTCAATTGATGCAGATATTGTTCAGGCAGCCACGGCAGTGCAAAAATCTCTGCCTAGGTCGACAGACGAGAAAACTATGCTAAATACATTTTATGACACGCTCACAACTTGCCACAACCAATACTCTCCCATAAACCAAGATTTTCCATTCGAGAGGGGATTAATGGCTATAGCAAACCTCCTTGGCCGTCCTACGCCTACACTTCAAACGAAAACATTCACATCAGATATAACCCTGGACCTTCCACCAGCAGAAACATTCCAGCTGGGCAGCCGTCAACTGCCACGATTATTTTCCGGTCTGTGGCAGTTATCAAGTCCAGCATGGGGAGCTGCATCAATATCAAAAATTCTACAGCAGTTTACGCAGTACACCCAAAATGGCTTCACTGCTTTTGACATGGCAGACCACTATGGCGATGCTGAGATTATTTTCGTTCGTTCCACGTTTACTTTCTTTTTTTTTTATCTTGTCAATCAATTAATGACATGGTTAACATTAGGGCCGATTCCGATCTTCGTATCTCCATCGTAAAACCCTATTCGCTGCAACAAAGTTCTGCGTCTTCCAGCCAATGACTATTACGTCGGATGTCGTCCAGGCCAATGTCGCTGAGCGATGTCGGCGTCTGCAGGTAGACCAAATTGACTTGTTGCAATTTCACTGGCAGTCTGTACGTTAACTTCTGTGTTTTAAACTATCTTGTTAACACCTGGTGTCGTGACATAGTACGAAGACTCGCAGTATATCAATGCGCTGAAATATCTCGAGCAAGACGATCGGGTGGGAATGCTGGGGCTCTGCAATTTCGACACAGAGCACATGCAGCGTGTTATTGATAGCGGGGTTACTATATATTCGAACCAGGTCCAAGTATGTATCACCCATTGAAAATATGCAGCATGCTCACGCAGTTAGTTCTCCTTGATCGACTCGCGCCCTGTTGTCAAGATGGGCGCGGTGTGTGAGAAACACAATGTCAAGTTGCTGACCTACGGGACACTGGTATGTTCATACCATCCAATTCATTTGTTACAATATTCACTAATAAACCAGTGTGGGGGATTTCTGGCCGAAAAGTGGCTCGGAAAAGCAGAACCAAGGCTATACGATAGCGACATCACACCAAGTCAAAGAAAGGTGAGGCTAGTTTCTTTTCTTTTCTTTCTATTTATAAACTAAAAATAAACTAATAAAAGCACAGTACTACACTATGATCCTAAGCTGGGGCAATTGGGTTCTCTTCCAAGAATTGCTAGAGACTTTGTATTCCATCGGCAGAAAGCATAACGTCTCCATTTCCAATGTTGCGACCCGCTGGGTGCTGGACTTTGCGTACGTTGGCGCAGTCATTGTCGGGGCACGTATGGGAGTCAGTGAACATGTCGACGAGAATAGGGCGAGCTTTGGCTGGTCGATGGACAAGGCTGACCAGGAAGCGATTGAAGTTGTACTTAAGCGTAGTCGGCGGTTGGAGATGTTTGAGGTGATGGGAGATTGCGGAGGGGAGTATAGATGATAACACATAGAAAGACTGTAATGTTCTGAGGATAACTAAAAACTTGACCTATGAATGCCGGACAATATATGTAGTTAGTAAGCTATTCTGTAGAATGGGAACGCTGCGGCTACCCCGAGTAAACCATCGATAAAGCTAAGCTGTCAATGAGTATCGAATAATTATCTTGTTCAATACATATAATATTTGTTTCCTTTCTAATATGTTTGGGTTATGGACCAAGTAACTCAATATCTTACAACATGCTTGCCACACTACGATTCGGTCTGCTCGCCAGCCATGCCAATAGCAGCACACATCCATGGCTAAATATACCTATCACTTCCATGGGTGGAATATGCTACAAGAAGAATTCCAGGGCGTACCGGAGCTGCCGCATACACTTGACACCTTAACACCTGTTGGGTGTTATAGATGCAACCCCTTATCCAAACTCATGGGAGAATATACTTCGATAAATAATACCACGTTTAACCCGGCAAAGAGCAGTAAACCTAAAGATCATGAGAGCGGGGCCATTTTAAAACCGAGCACCCCTTGACATTCCACGATTCTGATGGACTTCATCTATAACACAGGAACAATTGGACTACCAGTCTAAAGTAATACGTCCTGATATCTCATATATTGGGTGATATTCACGTGCAGTATTTTGTAATGTCTAGTGTGCACTAACAATAGTCTAAAAGCTTCATTTTAACGCAGCGTATGTCTCCGGTCCATCGACGTAGTGTTTCGTGAAAAAGTTTGATAAGGCCTGTCATTGTTAAACATGATATGACAACAGCTTGTCATACTGTAGACCCTCCTTATAAGCATCTGGAAACTGCGTTAAATTCAAATCTACATATAAAAGTGATTAACTCTTGGTTGTTAGAATCATGCTTAACTTTTTTATCTTTCCCATACAAAAGTGCGTATAATCAAGTAAAATGTTACTATTATTAGATTGAATATTATATGTATATAATATATCATGCGATAAGATATTTAAATGATTTTTCTCTATATGTAGTTAACATGTATATAAACCATTATACTACCAAGCCTTAGTATTGAGAAGAGAGAGTTGACCTCTAGAGGCGAGAAAGGTCTAAATTATGGCTTCAAAGATCAGCCCTAACGCTTGCTAATAGCAAGATAACACTTCTGTATAAATTAACATCGATTCTCTATATGGTTTCTATATAAATTGACCGTGCCCGGTTACAAGCATGTCCTCTTTATAAGCACCTCTGTTTCTTTTAGGTGCTTAGAACCAGGGTTTACAGGTAAGTTACGTAGTACAATTTTAACAAATTTACGTAATTGAAAGTGGGTCTATTTGGAGAAATATAACTAACTAGTCAAATTTTATATAAACTAATAAAAATTCCAAACATTTTCTTCGCAGTAGCCCTAAGGCTGCCACCATTCTTAACAATAACTTAACGTATAATTTTCACTTATTTAAAATAGACTAGTGCATTATCTAATTATCAATTCTGATGCAGAGCCTTGAAATTTTTGTCAAACCTGACAAAAAATCGTGTCATGTCAGAAGTGCGTCCTGACAAGACGGCTTCCTACATCGACGTCATACACGGACACCATACGCTCTTCGGTCTAGATCCACTCTATCTCACCCCGCAATAGGCTCTAGCGGAATACGTATCGCGCTAGCCGCTTTTAGTGAGGTTAGTCCATTATTATAATTATTGTGCGCCAACGATCCTCCATTTTCAAGATCGCAGGCCCCGATCTCTGCCCTCTCATTATCTAGCCAGTGACCAAACAACCCTTCGAGATTCATGGAATGCCATGCCTGGATAGTACTTTGCCTGCTCAAAAGACGGGCTGTACCAACACGGAAATCGGCCTGTACTCTGTGCCACATGTCGATCCACAGACGATGACATATTTGACCCTCTTGAGAGACCCAGGAATTGTGACATTGCAAAATATTAGATATATGGCTAGTCCCCCCCCCCCCCCCC
>CVMT01000011.1:655212-687589 GCA_000985935.1 Talaromyces islandicus | reverse complement strand
CCCCCCCCCCCCCCCCCCAAAAAGAACCGTATTGTAACATAGCCCGGCGAAAATTGCGAGATTGCCGGTGTTGGGATCGACCCCACAAGACACAGCCTCCATTTTGTCCTAGGACCACAACTTGGGACGTTTCAAATGTTAGCGTGCCCACCAGAGCTAGATGCGAAGGGAATAGTCCGCATGCGTTCCATAACGGGCGGCTATACTCTTTATCCAGTCTATGGGAGGGGATTGTCGAACCTGGTCAGCATTTGGGTCCTTAACTGAATAATCTAGTCCACAGTTATTGTCTAAGACAATTATGGAGCTCATACAGTCCAAAGGCAGGCGATTTTATTGCATAATATTGAAGCTTGAATTTAAAATGTCCTTAAAATCCTTCACCATCATATTACATCTACAGTGTCCTTTGTCTATGTATTCAGTGGGAAGTAATAAGCATCTTGGGTGGTGCATGAGTATAGCAAAACCTTTCTTTTCCCTATACGAGACGAAGTATCGAATGAAAAGGCACTTAAAGTCCTGTTCTCCCTGATAGAAAGGTGGCCTTATATAGACGAGATTTGAGGTCATAGCGTCGTCGAATCATTATGCACGCGAGTCCGAAGAAGGCGACAGAGAAAGAAAGCGCCAGCCATAAACTTTCCACTCTTATATGATCCGCGATATAATTCAAAAGACGTCCATCCCACCCATGCCACGACCGTCCGGCTTCGTGCCAGGTCAACGAACTCCCATAACTCTTGTCTAACAACCCTAGGCCGTAATCCATTGTGCTGTACATCCAGGCATACTTTCGAAAGGCTGATGTCACCATCATTGGTCCTGTGGACCAAAAGACTCGGAGATAGGGTAAAGGGATTATTTTCGACCTTGGGCCAGCTCGTCGTTTGGCTTCGTAGAGTATCCATTCGAGTAGCACCGATCCTCGCCTAGCCATGAAAAAGTGGTTGCTCAGTCCGAGAGTCCCCACGGTAGAAGCAAATATGCCTTGGAGACCGAGGTTCTGCAAACATGAAATTCCCTCCACTGATCTCGGATGCACATCTAAATCTGCGTATATCCCCCCTTCCGCATGGACCACCATCAGTCTGGCGATATCTGCTCGCTGAATGTTTTGTTGGTAACCTTCGTAGGTCGATAGAAGCCATGGATATTTAGCTTTGACAAGGCCGATAATGTCGTCCTCCGTCCATAATTTCACCGTGTAATTCATAGGTTCAAACGTGGTCTTCCATGACTCGTGGGATGCCTCAATAGAATAGGTATCGACGTTGGCCGTTTTCCAAATTTGATGGATGAGATCGGGTATTTCCAGGCGAGGATCGTTGCTTTGCGTAGGAGCGGATCGAGGGCAGGATTTGATCACTTCTATCGACTCTGATATCTGGGAGGCAAGGGTATAGTCATCCTTGTAATTGAGCTGATGGATGATAATAAACGCAACCAAAGACACGCCTACCACCTTAAGGAGCTTTCGCAAACCGACTCTAGGAAGGGCCATCATTATTGATAGTCACACCCTAGTGAAGAAGTAAGGATGCAATGCTCGACACAGTAAGACAGCAGATTGATGCAAGTAGGCAAGTAGACGACAATTTTTCTCCAAGAAGGAATTAGGAATAGTAAATTTATGTAGAGAAAAACCGAGATATTAATAATACCTGTGCAAGGCCATTAGTGAGATTATTGGATGCAGTGTTAAAGCCAGTAAAATGGGGCGTTTTCCTATTCTGTGGATAATATCAGTCACAGATATCACCTTCTACAATCAGTTACATGGCTAATTATTTATCCAGTGTCTCAAACGCTGACTGGAAGATCGGTGGAGTTTGAATGACCGGGGCACGGCGAAAACATTGAAGCAAATCCCGGTAACTTCTAATCGTTCAATTTTTAGCTCTGAGGGTTCAAATCCTGCGGTTGGGAGAGGACTAGTGCACTTTTACGAAGGTATATATCCATGACCTAGGATAAGGAAAGTTCTATGGAACGATTAGTACATATGTAGAATTACGCTATGAGCTTTCTGTTATGTTACAATATAGTAGAATAATTAGATTGAGGGAACCCATAAACAGTATAGGTGAATCTATTTGCTACCATTAAAATAGTGATCAAGTTAGTTGTATTTCAGCGGCATCCTAGAAGCCTAGAGAAGAAATTCTCTAATTTCGAACTAGTATCTTGTCCTCCAGCTGGTGAGGACTGGGTATTCTGTCTTTATAAAGGCGACAAATCTTTGTTTTCGCACACCCGCTAAATTATTTTACTTTCTCTAGTGCAGGAGAGTTTATCCATGGCGGCTCATACTCCCATCAGAGCGAAATTGCTTCATATATTTTGGTTTCATCTGGGCTGGCTGTGTATAGGCGATCTTCATGCAGGCATGCCATCTTTGTATTCCGTAGCCTAGAACTTGGGTTATTTCACCGCAAACTATATCATGTTCGAATTCATGCCCTTTTGGTTGGTTATTCTCGTGTGAGTGCACTACTTTAGTGTAGATATATTGAATAGAGGCGCAGTGTTCTGGTGCAAATACACTAACGTAATCGATTGGACGAGACACCGAGTAGGCTACTTGTGCCTGGAAAAATGCCCCATATTTTTATTCCATATAATTTTAACGTGTTAATATACCACTGATATTTGGGGCAGTGCTCAAATGCGGCCCCGCAACCTGCAGGAACCTCTCGGAGAACCGGCACATGCCCGGAATCGGCTTTGCTGCTACTGGGCACAGGTCGGTTTATGTGCTTGCATCGCCAGACGGGCCTGAGGACCTATTCGAGATGGCGGGACAATCAGCTGAGCGAGAAGGCACGGTAAGAAAAGGCTGTGTTCAGGCACAGTAGCAGATAATCTTGTTAGTACGTAGTTGCCTTTTCACTTCTTGTCCCGTATTAAGGTTGACGGCCCCACTATTTTCACCATTCCTGTTTCAATACTGGCTCGGCGTAAGGAACTATAGGTGGAACGCCAAATACACACACTGGCCTAATGGCCAAGGATATTGGAGAGATTTTACGCGGCTTAGGTGTTAGGTATCGTTAACGTATGGCCTACCTAAAATATATAAATATATTCTAATGGAGTATGATCGGAATTACAAGTGATTTTATTTTCCAACAAAAGTTATATAGAAGGCCTTGTATTCCAAATGCTAGATATCAGTTAAAGTCAACTATTCCAGACATATTTACAATACATATGTAATAACGGATTTGACGTCAAGATAATTGATAGATGTAGTATAAAAAGTACATGTACTTTATACTTGCTTCTCCGGCAGTGCAACGGCCTCCTCTTCCATTACGGCCTCTCCCACATACACATCACCATCATCATGAATAGTCATCGGTACAAGTGTATCAGGTGCCGGCAAAACATAACTCAAAAACAGGTATACAAAAAACGCACTACTAAACCCCCACAGATAATTAAAATCATAAATTTTAATCGCACCACCAATGGCAATACTCGGATTCACCGCGTTGACAAGTCCCGGCAAATTAGGACCTAACGACACAATCATCCCCACGGCTGCACGCCAATTGCAACCTCCGGTATAGTGATATCGCGAGTTTGGACGATACAGAGCTGGAATGTCAATTGCTTGATGTTTTATTACCCAAAAATCAGCAATCAGGATGGCAGCGATTGGCGAGAGGAAGATGGACAGGGCTCCCATAAAGTTAATCAGGCTGGTGGCCGAGTACACGATCTTCCAGGGGACCATGACCCAGCCTCCAATAATGGTGGCGATTACTGAACCGCGTCGAATGTTGACGTAACGAGGGCAAAGAGAGGTCAAGTCATTGGCAAATGAAATCACATTTGCCGATACATTGACACCAATCTGCGCGACAACCCATGCAAGACCGACGAAAAACGCGGCTGCTCGGCCACCGGGACCATCCCAGTGACCTGCAACTTCTAGAGGATCCCAGATATACTGGCCGTAAAGTACTTTGCTGGCGCTAGTTGTGATGATACCGAGGACTCCAATGAAAGTGCAAATCACTGGGACTGTCACTGCCTGCAACCAGATCCCGCGAGGTTTTCTCAAGTAGCGTGTGTAATCTGGTATATTCGTTGCCATTGTAGCCCATCCACCGGTTAAGGAGGTCATGTACGATAGGATCATCCAAGATCTTGTTGGTCCGGTGTATTGTGGCTTCTGGTTCCAAATATCCCCAGTTCCTCCTGCCAGCTTGCACATGCCAATAACCGTGCCCACCGCCGCTGCGGTCACAAAAACTCCTTTAAAAACAAAGAACCAGCGCAGTTTATGCGGTGGAGTCAACAAGAATGGCAACTGCACAGTCCAGAAAATGAAATGAGAGACCATCTGCTGGGTGGTAATGCCTGCACTCTCCGGAAGATGATTTGGAATATTCAAATACGAAGGCCAGATAGCCCGAATCACTTGTGTCATTGCCGTCGATCCTGCATAAGTTTGAATAGCATGCCAAAAGAGGGCGGTCACCATACGGATAATAACTGGCACTCTGGCGAATACATAACCAAAACTGGCACGAGCAACAACAGGATATGGCACGCGTAGCTTTGCGCCGATGGAACCATTGAACGAGATCGGGATTGCAATAATGACAGTTCCCATAATGAGACACAACACGGCCTCTCGGTATGTCAAGCCGCCTGATATAACTGTCGAAGCACCTTCCCATGATTGAGCAGACAGAATATCACTCATCCAATACCCTAACAACGCCCAATGACCCCAGATTCGTCGTTGGACAGGTGTCACGTCGTTGTCGATATTAGTCCAGGTTCCCTCGGGTGCAAACGTGCTTGGCTGCTTGGGCAATTCCCATGCTTTGGCAGACATAAATCTCGCCCGGACATGGCTCTTGGTGTTTTCCACCTCTTTAGCAGATATGAGGGGCATTATGGGCAATCACATTAAGGTCATCGATGATGGGAGTTCGAAGGGACATCCACATCTTAGAGATGCAAGTGTACAGATATATCTACTCGATTAAGAAAACGCGCAGTAATGGTCTATTACCAGTGTTACTTGATGGTCCGATCAACAAGATACTAAGCTACCCTTATCGCGGTCTCGCCAACCCTGATAAGCCAGCGAAGTAGGAGATAAGCCCGGCCGCGGGCTCAGCCCGCGGGATGGACGCCGACGTGGATAAGATCTTTGCCCTCGTCTTATCGAGTCAGTATTCAAGCTCGCTGGATTGAAGGAATGGTTAAATTGTCTCTCAATATTATATGACTGACAGCCATCGATCGATATAGATCAAGACCTCGGCCAAAATGGTCTTCACCAGCTTCGCCGGGAGAAGCTACAACGTCGTCTCCGATCAAGTCAAGCAATCAGACAGCTTTGACGAAATTCCCATGATCGATCTGAGTCAACCTCAAGCACAGGTAGTCGACAGTCTGCGAGATGCATGCACTCGGGTCGGATTCTTTTCCATATCGAACCACAGTATTCCACAGTCCGTTATCGACCAGGTATTTTCCACGGCAGCCGAGTTTTTCAGTTTAGATGATGCGGCCAAGCAACAGGCACACTTTAAGAATGGGACTGCACTTTGTGGATATGAGGGATTCCAAAATGTTTACACGGATGAGACCAAGAAGCCAGATTTGAATGAAGCCTTCAGTTGGCGTTACGGGCCCGATATGGATCAATTTTCGGAACCCAACAAAAATATTGAGGAAAGCAAGCAGGAAAGCAACCCAGACGACAAGAAAGAAGACTTTCTCACTAGTGGCCAAAACATCTGGCCCAATGCAAAGCCAGAAATGCGTCGTGATATCAGCCAATACTACAGCCATGTGTTGAAACTCGCCAGGAAGCTAATTCGCTTGTTTGCCCTTGTCTTGGAGCTACTAGAGACATATTTTGACAATATGATGCAGTAGCTAGGCTCAATGGGTAAAATCCTTCATTATCCGCCACAACGAGCAAAAGGCCCAGATCCGCCATTCGGAATAGGAGCGCACACAGACATCGAATGCTTCACGATTCTTTGCCAGGGAGGTGATGTACCTGCTCTACAGGTGCTTAATCCAAACGGCGAGTGGATCCTAGTGCCTCCTATCCGTGGAACTTTTGTCGTGAACATTGGAGACATGCTAGCTAGATGGTCCAACGATACTTTTCGCAGCACAATCCACCGTGTTCTCAACATCACAGGGCAAGAAAGGTATTCGCTGCCGGTATTTATCGGACCGAGTTATCAGACAATCATTCAACCTCTAGAGACATGCCTGGCTGATGGTGCCAAGTATGATCCCATTCCAGCCGGTCTATATGTTTGGAAAAGACTCGCTATTAGCAGACTCGACAAGGATGAGTACGAGAAGCAACTCGTGAAAATGGAAAACCATTTAACACCAGCGATCAATGTGTGATTGTTGAATATCTAAAACACAAGTTCCTGTACTACACGAGAGAATTATAAAATTAGTATTGTTCATGAATAATATATTAGGATCTTTCTCACTCATTCCAGTTGGCCAATCGCAGGAAACGCAGTACCAGGAGTACTCAAATCTGGAAATGTCCACATCATGCTTTCAAGGTCAATGGGAGAAGTGAAAATCTGCTGGGCTAATAACGGTGGAAAGTATACGGTTTCATCTATCTGAGCGGGAAGAAAATTATTTATTTCGTCATTGATGTTGTCGAACTCTTGGGGATCATATTCTGGAAAGGAGATTTTAGAAGTCTTCCAATCATCCCATCCCAGTGCTCGAAGCCTAGTGAGTGTATAGGATACCCAGTCACTCATTTTCGCTTTCATTCGAAGTTGCCACTCAAATTCTTTCATCAATTTTTGAAGCTCCTCCGATTCCTCTTTCGTGACACTTGTTGTACGAAGGAGGCCGAGAAACCCGCCGAGAATGGTCGCACATCCACCAGCTGCAAAAAACCAGAAAGCTTCCATGTGTTCTGGGCGTAGATGAGAAAGAAATTGAACTAGACTATGTGCTCGTGTTCTCAACATTCTACGGATGAATTGAACGAATCGAGGATCTAGCTCAGCATTTGACCGCTGTATAGACCACAGCAACCGTCGATGTAGTGCTGCAGTAGTGGCATGCAGCGCGAGATGGAGAAATCCGCTAACACATAATTTCCCAGGCTGTATATTTTCCAAAGCTAACTCTTCAGGGAGGCCTCTAAGTAATTGAGCAAGGTCTGTCCCCATTGACTTAGTAATAGCAAGCACTTCCTGCGGCTCAACTACCTGCGACAATGACCGCACGGAATATAGCTTACGAAGCATTTGAGCTGTAATGCGACTCAACTTGACAAGCTCAATGAATAAAGTCCTGCCATTCTCAATGCTGACACTCCCAATTTGATCACTCGATCCCTCGTCGTCAGCGCCTTCGGAGAAGTCGGTAGTTTCAAGGGGCTTCACAATCCAATCAGATGCTTCTGAAATTGAACATGGTCGGCCGAGAACCAATGCTGAGAAGGAATCCTGAATAAATAGCGCCCACGCGAGTCGTCTTCGAAGACCCTTTTCCCATTCTGGGATGTCCCACGCTGAACAGTCTAAATGCAGCCCAAGATGTTGACCAAGGCCCATCAGTGAAGAAGTAAAAGACCACATCCACGAGTTGTCGGTGAATAGCGGATTTCGATGCCGTTGTAAGAGCAATAGTCCCGCTTGGATAGTGTTCAGACGAGGCCTATGCATGGCATCCTGCACGGCGTGATGTGCAACCCGTACCAAGGCGGCTTCGTTGATCTTCTCGTGCAATAAAAGGTCCGGGTCATAAGACCACCAACAAACGGCCAGCGCATAAACGGCAGCCAGAAGGTGTGCGCTGATCTCTTGATATGTTCGATTGTACTTTTCCAAGAAGACATTTTTGTGCAAAATGGGAAACGACGGGTGTACAATGCGAAAATACAGGTTAATCAACATAGGGCCATGTGGATGGACAAGAGACTCGACATCTTCCACGTAAACTTCATCCCAGTGGTTATCTTTACGCAGGTTTTGAGAGACCTCAATATCAGGTGTCATCTGAAAGAACACATTCTCATGCACCTTTCGCATCGTCGTCGCGCTCAAAAAACCACCAGATACTGGATTTGTGACATCTCGCGATGACAATGAGTCATTATCATGGATAGACTGTAATAACTGGCAGTCATGCTCGCCGCCGGGTCCAATGAGCTCTGAGAAGCGGCTTTTCTCGAGACCCAGCGTCTTGGTCAAGATGGATTCCTTGGGGTAGTCTAGATCTGGATCTGGCATCACCTGCGAAGGCGGGTTTGACACAATCTCTTCAGATGGTCCTCGTCCGCGTATATTTCCCGCGGCGAATTCTTTGGTATTTGCTGCAGTAGCTCGTCGTTTTGGCGGGGGAGGCTGCAGGAACGTACAGGACGACAGGCCAGCAGCTTGGCAGGTTAGGCAGCTAGACGACCCCTGTAGGGTAACACATCTTTGTTTTTTCTTGCGACAGACGTCACATGCTCTCATGGTGGGATGAATCTGGCACTTGGACGTTCGCACCAGCTGCACGTAGGTAGTCAAGATACGCAGTCGGGCCTGAAGCAGCCGATAGCGGGATAAGATAAGCTTAAGATAAAAGATAAGCCACACGTGGGAGATAAGGAATTGCCCGCGGGCTCAAGAGGGAAGGAGGCCAGCCTCGCTTGATCACGCCGTTCTGGCTAAAAGGCCGTCGCTCTGTCTTTCCATCATGTTTCCTAGCAAGGGACAACCTCCATGCCAATTGGAACCTAGCTCATCTTCTTGACTTCCGCTGCACCATGGTCGCCGCTCAACCGATCAAGAGAACATCCAGCGGGGACGGCGTGTCCTTCGAAGCTCACCCGTATGCCTTTCGTTTCAATCCGTTGACGACGGCACTCGTCATAATCGACATGCAACGTGATTTCCTTCTGAAGGATGGGTTTGGGTACATTCAGGCAGGTGACGCCGGTGTTGAAAAGGTGCAGGCCACCGTCCAGCCCACGTTGGCTGTGCTGCGTATGTTCCGCGAGCGTGGGTTGCACATCATTCACACACGCGAAGGGCACAGACCGGATCTTCGTGATCTTCCAGCTCCCAAGTTGTTGAGACAGGCTCGCGCTCCCAATACTCGCCATTCTATGGTCATTGGCGACGTCGGTCCCATGGGGAGGCTTCTCACCAGGGGAGAATATGGCCATGATATTATCGACGAGCTACAACCACTTTCTGGAGAGCGCGTGGTGGACAAGCCTGGGAAAGGCAGTTTCTTTTCCACTATATTGCATGAGCATCTGGTTGATCGAGGTATCACACATTTGATTGTTGTTGGTGTCACAGTCGAATGCTGCGTTACAACTACCGTTCGAGAAGCCAATGATCGTGGATTCGAGGCCTGTATTCTCAGCGATTGTACGGACGGGTTCGTGTCGAGTTTCAAGTCGGCCTCGCTTGACATGATCCATTTCTCGGAAGGACTATTTGGATTCGTTGGCGAGTCCCAACCACTTCTCGCTACCTTGTCTGCGCTTCCATCTCCTCGCAAAACTGCACCTGACTGGGACGGCTCCATGCAAATAGAATCATTGAAAATTGCATACGCTAACGGGTTGTCTCCGATAACGGTTATTAACCATGTTCTCGATAAGATCAACGCGGACAAAACACAACATCCGTCAGTTTGGATCAGCTTGTCTCCGGCGGAAGATCTTCTACGCAGAGCAACACGGCTCGAAAAATCGGGAGATAAAAATCTCCCTTTATTTGGCGTACCTTTTGCGGTCAAGGATAACATCGATGTTTCTGGACTTCCTACGACGGCGGCATGTCCGTCGTTTGAATACATCCCAAAAGTGTCCGCTCATGTTGTCAAACAACTGGAAGACGCTGGGGCAATCGTTATTGGTAAGACAAATTTAGACCAGTTTGCCACAGGACTTGTTGGTACCAGATCACCTTACGGCGCCTGTCACTGTGCTTTTGACACCGCCCGTGTCTCAGGTGGTTCAAGTTCAGGCTCTGCCGTAGCCGTCGCTCTAGACCAGGTATCATTTGCTCTGGGGACAGATACGGCGGGATCTGGTCGTGTACCGGCAGCATTTAATGGCATTGTTGGTTTCAAACCGACTAAAGGCACGGTGTCAACAGCAGGTGTGATACCCGCGTGTAGGACGCTAGATTGCGTCTCATTCTTCGCGGCTACAATTTCCGATGCCCGGTGTGCATGGCTTGTATCCAAGGGCCGGGATTCCGAAGATCCTTATTCACGAAGCTCTCCATCTTTTGCATCCTTAACTAGCAGGTCCTTGCTACACGAAGAGTCTCCCTATACCCTCTCTTTTCCTCCCGAGGATTTGTTAAAGAGTACACTGTGTCCCTCTTATCAGGCTCAATTTGCAAAAATTGTTTCATTGGTTCGCAACCTAGCTTATTCGGAAGAAGTTATTTTCGACTGGTCATCATATCTCTCTGCCTCTGATCTTGTATACAAAGGTGCCTTTGTTGCCGAGAGGGCTGCATTTTTAAAAGAAGCCTTGCAAAGCAAACAACAAATAGCATTACATCCAGTGACACAAAAGGTCCTGAACTCAGCCAATTCCATGTCTGCATCTGACGCATTCTGCGATATTTACGAGGCCCAGCGACTATCAAAACTCATGGAAGCCGAGTTCGACAAGTGCGATATTATCATCGTACCCACTGCTCCGAACCACCCAACAATCGCAGAGGTAGAGCAAGACCCGATTGGACCCAATCTCAAGCTTGGTACGTTTGCAAGTGCTGTCAATGTCCTCGACTTGGCTGCGATTGCTATACCTGCTGGTCAAGTTGAGGGCCTACCCTTTGGCATATCGGTGATTGGGCCTGCTTATAGAGAAGGATTTATTATAACTATTGCCCAAAGAATTCAGGCACGGTTGGAGCATTTTGTACTATAATGAGTCGTATAGAAGATACAAGACGGTATCACCCAGGTGCCCAGACTTTTACAGATTATCAAGCCGAGTTGCTGTACATGTATTATACATAAACGACCATGTCCATCTAATCCCGCGCACGCGGATGGCCAATGATAAACGGATAGTAAGTGTACCAGCATAAAACTAGATGTTAGGTAAATTGACAATGCTTAAAATACTAGTATAAGTCTTATGGAAATTCAGCTCTTTCAAAAAAATACTTTTCTAATTAACCTAGAGCCAATATGTGGCGCCTCAGTATTCTACTGTAAGGCACCGCGCCTGGAATTCGGCTAGTTGCAAACCTGTCGCTCCTGCAGGCATCGGGAGTAGGCTGGTTTGATGGCATCGCAACGAACGTACCTTGCCGTACATTGAGTACATGCTAGCAAAACACGTGTACCCTGCACTCGTTGTTCGGGCATTTGTTATGCAGTTACTGGAGTGAACGCTGGGGGTCAGAGTCAGACGCCTTATCAGGTTAACTCGCGATGGGAGCCAGTTTGGGATGAGAGAAACGGGGTAGCCGGTACGCTAGGGCTGATCTAGATGGGGCTTAATTAGATGATAAATCACGTTTTTGAGGAAAATTATGCAAGACATGTAATATTAGAAGTGTCAGGAAGTTACACAGTTGGAATTGAATGAGGAAGATTACAATCATGACATTATCCGCCAGATACATGCAGATTTGAAAGATTCCAGCTGAAAAGACCCCTCCTAGCGTATCAGTCGAACGGTACGTCTGTTTTCCGATGGAGCTTCCGGAGCTCCACCACGATTTACCAATACACACCTGAAACCAATGGCAACCCACATAGTAACCCACTTTCACGCCGAGAGAAAGATTCTCAGAGTATAATCCGAATTGCACGTAAACGTTGTCCGACCAAGATGAACTAGAC
The DNA here is from genome assembly GCA_000985935.1 of Talaromyces islandicus. Taxonomy (NCBI): domain Eukaryota; kingdom Fungi; phylum Ascomycota; class Eurotiomycetes; order Eurotiales; family Trichocomaceae; genus Talaromyces; species Talaromyces islandicus. Next base: position 675,736 of record CVMT01000011.1, on the reverse strand, counting down.
GAAGACTTCTAAAACTGAATATCTCTGTACTCCTCATCAAAGACTGTCAGGGCTGCAATCCCTCCCCTTTCTACAACCTCTGTATCAACGACCAGGGTCGCAAGAATCACAGCTGATTCCGTCGTGCTGTAATTGTCGCTGACCTTATGGTGACATTGTGGAGCCTCAAAGAAGCTTCCCCCCTTTGTAAATACCCGGGTTGGCTCATTGTTCATTTTGTTCAGCACGGCGCCTTCGAGTACCAGCACAGACACTGACGCCCCCGCGTGCCGGTGAGGAGGAGTTGAAGCATTCGGAGGAAAGGTGACCTTCAAACCGACGGCAGACTTTCCCGGGCAATTTGGTAGTTTATATTGATAGGCAAGCTCGACAGATGCAAGCGGACGGCTGCATATCTCCGATTAGCGTGTCAGCGGGCAAGATGCTCGGAGTATCGTGAGTATACCTTCGGTCGTATTTAGGAGGGTCTTCTACAATCCTGCCTTGCTCCATGTTGAAATAATAATAATAATAATAATAAAAGTGGTCGAGTGTACAAGTCAGCGTTGTCCGTGGATAAGATTGTGGCAAGAGTGTAGAGTAGTCAGAATTCCAGAATAGATGTACTATATATACCTTTTTGGCGCGAGCTGTATCGATATGCAATACATCTTCTCCGGATAACCGCGCTCACTAATGGCTCCAGATTCAAAGCAAGATACGCAGCAAATAACGCAGCACCGACCATGACGATGCGATGGAATGGGTAAGTAGACGGGTCCAACAGCCAATCACGCTAGGAAACGGATAGCCTATAGCTAGCAGTTCGGGTAGCCCCGCTGCAAGGATTGTGTATGACTAGGTAGGTAGAGATCTGCACGATCTAGAACGAACGACATGACATGTACATTACCCCACTCGCAATCTTCATATCTGCAATCTGATGCATTAGTTACTAAGCATGCAGTGGAAGCTTTCAAATTCCTCTTGATTAGCCTTTCCATTTTTACAAAAACCTTGGCAACGATGCACATTAACTAGAAGCCATGGAATTTTGTCATCCGTCTCCACAATACATAGGCTATCCGGATTCCGCGTGCGGTAATGCGGCAACCATATAGGCACGCTGTGCTGTTGGCACGAATATATAAAATCACATTGCTGCACATGTGGACTTAGCACGCAGGATAGAAGAGACGTAATACCACAAGTTCATGTATTCATTTCAAAAGCTTTGAGCTTGGCTCATACAACAGGCAAATCCCGCGTTTAGAATACTTGGCCGACCTTCCCAAACCCCCTTCAGAGATTCGGACTGGTTGCGCACGACTTCCAAACATCGCCAGAATGCCGCCATTTACTTTGCCTACGACTATGAAGATTGTACATCAGCTTGACCCAAATTCCACCACCTTGACTATGGAAGAAGCGCCACTGCCGAAGCTATCGCATCCAGAAGACTGCCTGATCCAGGTTTATACCACCTCGCCCTGTGTTGGTGAACTACATTGGCAGGTTTGGTATCCCAGCATTGTTCCGGCAGACAGCCCAAGAGTCCCCGGTACTGAAGCCGCTGGGGTTGTAGTGCAAATTCCGGAGGGGGATGCCGCTCAGGCCTCGGGTTTCAAGGTCGGCGACAGGGTCTTCTTCCGGGTCGAGCCGGAACAAACTGGACATTTACGTCAGTATTCCCTAGCTAGGCTGTCGCAGATGGCACATGTACCCTCGACTATGGGATGGATCGAGGCTGGATCAACCGCGCTCAGCTCCTTGACCGCATGGCAAGGTGTCTTCCAGCACGGAATTTTGGATTCTAGAGCAATATTCGGAGATGCCGCAGCCCTCGAGAAAAACCAGAAGCTCGGAATTCTCATTACTGGCGCTTCCGGGGTTGTTGGAGGCTGGGCAGTATACTTAGCTGCTCTGGCAGGCGCTGGGCGAATTGTTGCCTTGTGCAATACCCTCAATACAGCATATGTTAAGGAACTTGGTGCTACAGAAACTATCGATTATAAGAAAGAAAGTGTTGCGGAATGGATTGCAAAAGATCGGGCCACACGAGAAGTGGATTTCGCATTTGACTGCGTCGGAGGGTCGACGCTTGGAACATGCTGGTCGGCTGTCAGAGGGGGAGGAGTCCTTCTCAGCATCACCGGCGATCCTGAAAAGGAGAAGCCCGCCTCTTCCACCAAGATTCTGGCAAATGCAAGATGGATACTTGTTACGCCCAATGGTACGCATCTGCAGTCGATTGCTGACCTGATCGCCAAAGAAAGGAAGTGCGTTACCAAGGTCGACAGTGTCCTTGACTTTGCGGATTTTCAGCAGGCATTTGACAAGGTTGAGGCAAGAAAGGCGAATGGAAAAGTTGTAATTAAAGTCACGGATATCTAATCTACTCCCGTCATCAGACTTTTATCCCCGTCCACCCTAGCATGGTAGACACCAAGTTACACCACGCGTCAGCCGGCTTGGTCCTCAGGCCATTCCTTTACGTGAGCATTGCCCTATTTGCAACTCCGGTCAAGAAAGGTGCTCTTCCTCAGATTGGGGCGGCCGTGAGTCCCTATGGACCGATTGGCAAAGCAGAGCCCCGCTCCAAACTCAGTCAAGATCGCGAGCTGCAGGAAAAGTTATTTACCTAGGTTCAGTGCGAACTCGACACATATATTAGCAAGAAACCATAGGATGACGAGAAGGATCTGGCCGCTAGTAGTATACAGTATTGGCCTTCTAGCCCCAGTTGTTACATATTTGCCTGCTATTTCTAGCAGGTATACTGATAATATTAACCCATAAATAATTAGTTCAGAGAGTTATTAGATTGCTTAATTCAACCATCTATAATACTTTCGCTGCATCTAAATACAGTGTATCACAAGAATTGATAACTCGCAACCAATGAATGTAGTAACGTAATCGGTAAGCACGCCTCCACTTCTGCTCAGAATTTATTTTAACCATACGCTTACAAGACATACGGCTACCACCAGCAGTATAATTTTGGGACAAATATATTAGAATATGGTTGCGAACTACCAGGTTTTGGAGAAAGCTTCTCCACGAACATTTGGTCTCGGAAGGTATGGCCAGTAGAAGTATTGCCATAGTGTCCACCGAAGTAAAAGTAACTTCACCTATTCAAAGCCTCGTCGGAAGTCGTTGACTTGGACGTCAGTAATACCTAGCATAAGAAGAGGATGATAATGTGGATAGTCATCAAAGTGCTATTAACCTTGAAGCGCATGTTGGATCTGTTGTATTCCTCATAAAGTTTGTGATAATACAGGCATCGACACAAATCGCAAAATCAAATAGGGAAAAGTAGAGAGAAGAAGTCGAGGCAAACAAATAACTTAAGCTTCTAATCCCAATTTGTAGAACGGTGCGAACACTAATTAAATAGGGCGCAGGGAGCTGTGTACGGATAGCGCAAGGAAAACGCAAAAAGCACTAATCGCTGTATTAGGCTTATGATAAACAACATCTCCATCTCATCCTAGGCACGCGGATGGGCAATAATAAACCAGATAACAAGTGTACCAGCATAAAACTAGATGTTAGGTAAATTGACAATGTTTAAAATACTAGTATAAGTCTTATGGAAATTTGGCTCTTTCAAAAAATACAAAAAAAATTCCAATTAACCTAGAGCCAACTTGTGGCCCCACAGCTTACGTATACTGCATTGCATCTTATCTCTCCTCATCTCCTGTTCAATTCTCCATCTCACAATGAATCCTCACAATAAATATTTACACACTGGCATATATTGAAGGGCAAACGAAATGCACTCCGTTGCAAGAGCCCTGGCCGGTCTGGCGCTGGCCGGGTCTGCAGCGTCATTCCATAGCAGCAATCGCATCGAGGTTCCGTCCAATGTGGACAATGCAAACCACATATTCAACGCCATCCACTCGTCCATGAGACAATGGGGCTCATCCTGGTACCATAATGGCATGTCCTTCTTTCTCGCAAGCGTACCAGCTGGCACGCAATTTTACCATGGCACCCCCGACAGCACTCGAGTCAACGGTACCGAATGGCTTGCTTTTGAGCCCCAACATGCCTTGTTTTTTGCTCATCCTCGTGGCCGGGGACCAGGACGCCCGCCCCATAATGAACACCCGTTCAGTAGACCGGAACAAGACGTCCTAGAACAGTCAGCAGAAGACGAAGATGAGCCTTACGGCTATTTGCACACCTATTCCGCAGCCAAGGATCTTCGCCTCTTGTATATTGATGGTCTGTCCGCTGCAAAGACCGACATGGGTACATTAGATTCTCAGGACAGAATTCTCTTCGGCGACAAAATCGTCAATCTAGTAAACAGCCCACACCAGTCCCCTGGTGCGGGGAATGGCCCTCCTGGCGAGACAGAACGAGCGCAGCTTGCATGCGAGATGGCCCAAAATGAATGGAGTGGCCGTATCGACGGTTTCCTGCGAGCTGAAGCTGGCTTTGAGATTATCCTCTGCGACTTTTTGCGCGACGTGGATCTGGTGCGCATTGGTGCGTTGTTACCTCGCACCTTTGCTAGTGACTTTGATATGTTCTACTACAAATCAATAGCGGCGCGCTTTGATGGGATTGGTGGAGAGCGCGTGCGAGTCAATTATGATCACTTTGTGACTGCATATACATACGATAATTTAGAACTTTTTGGTGGTGACGAATCCGCACACCCAAGACTTGTCAATATATCTTCTACAGAACTGGAGGTCATTCGAAACGATCTCACCAATCTAGTTCTCAAGCATGACACGGACGAATCATCCTTCGATTGGCAATCCATCGCCGACATGATCGTGACGCGATATTCAGACTGGCTGCAATACCTTGCCTCGGGCGACTTCCCTTCGCTGGGAGCCCTCCAGAAGCAAGTCTTGAAACCATACATCCCGTTCATTGACGTGTTGCAGCGCAATGCTACGCTCGAAGCTGAGCACTGTGCCATGCAGTTCATTCCCCAGGGGAAATACTCGTCCACCAGCAAAAGCATCGCTGCAAAAGTCATCCACGACGTTTCCTACAGCATTTGCTCCACACTCCGCACCGTTCTAGACGACACCGATCTTGATACCGCCGAATCCCGACTCAAGGCTTTGATTGACTATCTTGCATGGACGACGTGGAAGGGATGTTCACAGAAATGCGGCTTCAACGAAGAATGCTTTATCCCCATTTGGCCCTTTGGGACCGTGGAAGACCGGCTGAATCCGCAATGTAGGGATACGCAGAATAATGATGGTGAGAACTACTGGGGTGGATTTGGCGGTCCGCCTCCGCGTGGACGTCCAGATGGACCTACTACTACAGAGTTGAGGTGATACGAGGATATTGGGATTTTACTATTTTACTTGTTACTCAATTTTTGTCAAAGGCTATGTATAAATCTATGGCATAGACATAATGATGTAAATCAATTGATATACCCATACTATATTGAACATCGGAATTCTGGCTACCCTGGCTTCATGGCATAGCAAATTCCAACATTTAGTACATGCAATATATCAATTGATATTTGTTTTAATTGGCTTCAATACATGTACTGCGGTTAAACGGTTAGAAGTGTCAACCAAAACTAATGTTTTATGTCTCGAATAGAATCTAAGCATTCAAGCGCAACTTTTCCAACTCGCGAATCTGCTCCTCGATCAATTGAGCCTCTCCCTCGGCATCGCGCAGCCTTTTTTCTTCTTGCTCACGAGCTTCCGGCTTAACTTTTTCTTGCCATCCGGGCGCGCTCATGTTCTTCTTGATGCGCGCCACGGAGTCCTGAGCCTTTTGCAGATTGGCCTTGGCCTTTTCTTCCTGCTCGAGCGCGATCTGCTTGGATACTTTGAGGTAGACGGCGGCGTCCGCACCGACGGCGGTGGCGACGCATCCAGCCGGACTCTTGTCCTCGGGGCCCAGGATGGAAATCTCGCCGGCCCATTTACCGCCAAGAGACTTGATAGCGACGACCTCGTCGGAGATGGTCTTGTGGGACTTGTCGTTGTAGGCGGCGAGAATCAAGTCAGATTTCTCCTTGACGTCGTACTGGGCGAGGATGGAGCGGATGGCCTTGGAAGTGTCGAGCACTAGTTCGTAGGCCTTCTCGGCTGACTCATCGTCAAAGGCGGTCTGGGGCTCAGGGAAGCGGGCGATCATGATCGACTCGGTCTTGTCGCCTTCACGACGAGGCAGGCGTTGCCAGAGATCCTCGGTGATATACGGCATGATCGGGTGGATTAGAAGGAGTCCTCCCTCCAGAGCAGTGTACAGGGTCTGCTTGGCAGACTCTTGAACCTCTGCGGGGGCATCTTCTTGCAACAGCGACTTGGAGTTCTCGATAAAGACATCACAAAGCTGAGAGTAGATGTATTGGTACGCAGTCGAAGCGGATATGGAGAATTCACGCGTTTCAATAGCATTGTTGATATCCTTGGCCGCAGTGTTGAACTTGTGCAAAATCCAACGCTCCGAGAGAGACTCATGGCCGGTCTTGCTAGGCGATGCCGACGGCTTGAAATCCGGGCCGAGCTTTCCAAGAACGAACTTAGTCGCTTGGTAGATTTTATTACTAGGTCTATCAGTAATGCCTTTTCTCTATCGTCTCAGAGGTAGGACTTACCAGAAACGGCGGTATCCGAATATAACGTTGATATCAAACGCAATATCTCCACCACCAGTAGTGTAAGATACGAGAGCCATGCGCAACGCATCGGCGCCACATTCGGGGATACCCTTCGGGAAGGCCTTCTTTTGGTACTTGGTCGCGACTCCGATTTCCTTATCGGCAAGGTTGCCAGTCTTCAGCTTGGCGTGTAACTCATCAAGAGTGATACCGCGTTGGACGTCGAGGGGATCGATGACATTTCCTAGCGACTTGCTCATCTTTCGGCCTTCGCTGTCTCGGATCAGAGAGTGGCAGTAGACCTCCTTAAACGGGACCTTGCCAGTCAACTTCAGACTGAGCATGATCATTCTCCTGATTTCACGCGTTAGCGATAGATAGCAGAAGGTTTGAAAGAGTTCCTTACGCGACCCAGAAAAAGAGGATATCCCAACCAGTCTCCAAAACACTCGTGGGGAAAAGTTTGGTAAAGTCAGGATGTTCGGCGTTGGGCCAACCCAGGGTAGCAAAAGGCCACAGCCCAGAAGAAAACCAGGTATCCAACACATCTTCGTCTCTTCGGAGAGTGAACTTCTGGCCTGGGAATTTGGCGGCGGCCTTTTCACGGGCTTCTTCCTCGGAGCGTCCTGTAACCCACGAGTTGTTATCTGCCTCGTCTGCGACTTTTCCTTCAAGCTCCACAATCCAGGCAGGTGCTTGGTGCCCCCTGTTGACCACATTAGTAAGGAATGGTTCCAGGACGTCTGATCATAAAACATACCACCACAGTTGACGGGAAATACACCAGTCCTGGATGTTCCTCATCCAGTGGAAAAAGTTCTTCTCGGCAGAGGCCGGGCTGATCACGACTTCTTTGTTTTCAACGGCCTTCATAGCGGCTTGGGCGAGGTCGTCCATCTTCATCCACCACTGCGGCTTGAGTACCGGCTCAATGATATCTTTACTCTTCTCACAGCGAGGAATGACCATAGGGTTGTGTTCCCACTTGACGTACAGTCCTCGTTCCTTGAGCTTATCAATGACAGCGTATCTGGCATCAAACCGCTTGAGACCGGAGAATTCACCGCAGTTGTCCTTGAGAGTACCGTTGTCGTTCAACTATTGGGGCGTTAGAATTGTAGCAGAAACTTTCAAGCGCAACTTACGATCGAGACAAATTCAAGGCCGTGTGTCTTCCCGCGAGCATAATCGTTAAAATCATGAGCAGGAGTGAGTTTGACGGCCCCTGTTCCGAAATCCATGGCAACAGAGGTATCGGCAACAATTGGCATAAGACGGTCTACGAACGGGTGCTTTGCCTTTTTGCCGACCAAGTGCTGATATCTCTTATCTGTTGCATTTTGTCAGCAGCCACGAAATAAAGACTGAAGGGACTTCCTACCATCAGGGTGCACGGCAATACCCGTATCACCAAGCATGGTCTCAGGCCGGGTTGTTGCGATTTCAATGCGCTCGCCGGTGCCCTCAACTTCATAGTAAAAGTGCGTGATCACACCGAACTCGACCTTCTTCTCATCTAATATAACAGTCAATTTCTGTATCTTACTTTCAATTAGACAACTTACAGCCGGGAACGTCGAGCAGAGTTCGGACTTGGATGTCGGTGTTTGTGACTTCCAGGTTCGACAAAGACGTGTTCAAAGTGCAGCACCAGTTCACCAGTCGGTTTGCACGGTAAATGGTACCTTCCTCGTGCAGACGACAGAAAGTCTCGGTCACCGCAGCGGAGAAGTTGTCGTTCATTGTGTACGCCTCACGAGACCAATCCAGCGAAGCGGCCATAGCCTTCAATGAAGTCAGAATAGATCCTTGGTATCGGTCCTTCCACTCCTTTGTGAGTTCAACGAATGCTTCGCGGCCGAGATCGTGTCGAGTCTGTTTTTTCTCCTTGTACAGCATCTTTTCGACTACGCTCTGAGTCGAGATACCGGCGTGGTCTGTTCCGGGCACCCACAGAGTCGTCTTGCCTTTCATTCTGTAGAACCGGGTCATGGTGTCTTGAAGAGCCTGTAGAAAAATGCCCATTAGTATCTCAGTAGACAGTCTCAGAAATTTTCACAACTTACCACCATGAGAGCATGACCCATATGGAGAGCACCGGTCACGTTGGGAGGAGGGCAAGCCATTGTGAAAACACCGTCTGCCTTGATGTTCCCATTCTCGTCGAAATGAGGCTTGAAATACCCCTTCTTCTCCCACCAGTCATAGCGACCCTGCTCAATCGTCTTTGGATCGTATGCATCCGTGGTCTTTTCGACGACAACCTTTTCCTTTTTCTCGGCCTTTGGTTGCGCGGGCTTAGCGGCAGTTGCTTTGGCCTGCTTCTCGGCGAACTTTTTGGCCTTTTCGGCCTTTTTCCGTTCTCTCTCCAACTCCTTCTCAGTCTTCACTTTTCCTCCCGCGGGCGGAGCAGCCGAGGTGTCCTTGCCAGGCTCGGATTGACCATTTTTGGCGGCGTCTTGAACGGCCGATTTGGTAGAGTCGGATACGGGAGGTGGCGTTTGCGTAACAGGGGCAGTCTGCTCACCCACTGGAAGCTCTCGTATTAGTCCACACTCGTCTTGTTAATGGGGGAAGGGAGGGGTTCTTTGGCGTGACTCACGAGGGTTCGCAGATCCAGACGTGGTAGCCATGAATGCACGAAATGTAGGAGAAGCAATTCCCCAGGGCGCCCGATGCGCCACAAGCCTGCGAATAAGTATCTTGACCGTCGGCTGCGACAAACGCGAATTGCGACGGAGGGGGAGAAAGCAGAGGAAGCCCTGGCCGGAGGGGGGTAATTTTTTGTCTACTGGACTGGTTAGTGAACTGCGGGGCCCAATGGCAGGCTGGCGGGATGGTGGAGACTGCAGGCACGCTCTAAACCGCACTCGCAGGAGTGCATTAGGCTTTTACAGTCACTTACGGCGCAGGCTTGACGGTGTTGGTTGTGTTTGTGTTTGTTGTTTTGTACGAGGTGCTCGTCTGCGAGCTAGCTCTTTGGGGGTAAAAAGTTGGCTGCAAAACATGCTATGGCAAGTCACGTGCTATTGGGCGTTGCTATCGATAACGAAAAACAATAGACCAAAATGCAGCAAGATGGGATCAAATCCGCAAGCATATATCATTTCTTCGCCTAGAAATGCAAATAGAAAAAAAAAAAGAATAATAACAATAAGCACACAAAAATACTCCATTTATTCTCCACACACCATGGACCCAAAATCAAGTTGAGGCGAAACCAAAAGGAGCCCCCGGAGCTCACAAACACGTCAACGTTCCTCGCTATCAATGGACAGACAAACTATTAGATGATTTGGTGCAATTCTCATCTGATGACCCAGACCACAAAATAAGCAAATTGTGGTTTCGAGCACCCATAGCATCATACTTGGAAGAGTAGCCGAACGCGAACATTAGAATAAATAAAACCCGAAGCTGCTGCGGTGACTACTGGCTGTGCTGTATCCGAATTTTCCGCACAGTAGACACGTGCCCGAGCTTTCCGGGACAGGTAAGAAGGGGATATCCGAGACACTCTCCTGTGTTCTTCGTAGTACGAGATTCGTGGATGGGGAAGTTGATGCGTCCATGGTAGTATGCTTGAGTAATACAAGATACCATGTTTGATTAGTTGAGGCACTTGATGTAGTCTGTAGATTTAGGAGTGTTGTGTGGCGGTGCTGTTTTGTCCCGCCTGTGCTGCGCGAACCGGATCAAAGTAAGGGTGGGCCATAGCCTCCTGTGCTGTGAGACGTTCCTGTTTGACCATTAGTCAAGTGGGAAGAAAAAACGCATGGAAGCAGCATACCGCGTGATCGTATTTGAGTAACTTGTCCAGAAAGTCAATCGCTTCGTTGCTCACAAATCGCTGGTTTTCAGCATTGACAAACGAGTGCCACGGCTTCTTGGGGTAGCGAGACAGAACATCGTCGTATTGGGAGTCCAACTCAATCTCGTATTTGTCCAGATACTCAAATAGCTCCTCGGTTCCAAGAACCTTGGCGATCTTGACAAGTTGATCCGAGTTACTTTGCCCGTGGAAGAATGGCTCTTTGCGAAATATCATCGAGGCGAACATCGCGCCGAGCGACCACATATCCAGGGAATAATCGTACTCTTGGAAGTCCACGAGAAGTTCGGGTCCTTTAAAGTATCGCGAGGCGACACGGACATTATACTCTGTTCCTTTGTGGTAAAACTCCGCTAGACCCCAGTCAATCAGTCGTAGCTGTACGATGTTAGCATCCTAATGTCCGGCAATAAAGGACTACAGACCGACCTTGCGTTTCTCGTGATCAATCATCACATTGTGGGGCTTGACGTCCCGGTGCATGATTCCCTTGCTGTGGCAGAAATCAAGAGCCTTGAGAAGCTCGTAGATATAGTAGCGGACATCATAGTCGACGAAGCGAGGGTAGAGGGTTCGGAAGTCGGTGTTGTTGACATATTCAAACACCAGGCTAGGTGTTTTGCTTTGGCTGTCTCGGACGACATCCAACAAAGCCACGACATTGGGCCCGCCTGACAGGTTTTGCAGGATCTTGATTTCACGCTTGATCTTCTTCTTCTTGACCGGTTTCAGCACCTTGATGACGCATTTCTGGTAGTTCACGATGTTGATGCCCTCAAAAACTTCAGAGTATTTTCCCCGACCTTTTGAAATTAAGCAGGTCAGCCAGCTGTAGTTTCATCCAAAGGGTTGTTGGGATGACGGAAAACTCATCCGCACTCGCGCGCACTCACCAATCTTGCGGACAACCTCGTAGTTTTCCAAAGCGCCCCAGGAAATGTTGACGCTGTCATAGTCCCAGTAGGACCTGGGCATATGCGAGTTTACGTCGGCATAGACCCGCGCCATGATCAGATGATGGTGAGCGAGACCTGCCCACACTCGCGGTGGCTGGTCAAATTGCTAGAGAGCGGGGTAGACAAGAGTCAACGTGCGTGAAGGCGCGTGAGGGAGAGGACCGAAGGACGGTAAGAAACAGTCTACGAAGAGGCCGACTGAGAGAGGTAGGTAGGCTGCAGGCTGTGGGCAGAGGGGCCGGGGGAAGAAGTACTTTGCATGGGCGTGGGAGGAAGCCTGGCTGGGCCTGCTGTCGTACAGCGCAGATGCGTTCCCGCCGCAAAAGTCCAAAATTGTCTCTTCACGCGGGAGACTGCATGCCGCCCTCTCATTGGTCCATATGAGGGCGGTGAGCCCCCAGCCAATTGCGCAGCAGAATTTTTAGCCATTCCTGGACAGCTCCGAAGATGATATTTTTGACGGATCGTGTTGATTCTCTTGGGATTGTGGTATTCTGCTCTTTGACACATCTCGGCTAGAGCGGGCAAGCTGTCTCTTGTTCCGGCAATTAGCAAGATGTTCTACGATCTCAACATCCCGTATTCAGTGGAGGATCCGGAGATATTGCACACTCTGGAATTTCTCGCTGAAGGTACGACCTAGCTTCACAACATGGAAAGGTGGAAAAAACTAATAGGCTCTTAGTTGGCTACACAACGGTTGCTCTCTCGCAGACAGTGTCCGGAAAACTGCCACCCAATCTAGCACCTCCCCAGCTTCCTTTGAACGCCCCGAAATCCCTCACTCTTCTGACACGTCTCAACATTGTTCTTTCCGACCCAGCCCAGAATCCTCGCTTGGCCAACGTCATTCCTCTCTATTCCATAGTGGCAGTGCGCCCAACAAACGAAAAGACACTCTTAAGTGCCTGCAACAGCCTGGATTGTGACTTGATATCGCTGGACCTTTCCGTGCGGCTTCCTTTCCACTTCAAGCTGAAAACCGTTGCATCTGCCGTCGCCCGTGGAATCAGATTCGAAATATGTTATAGCCCTGGCATTACTGGTAGCGGTCTAGAAGCCCGCAGAAATCTCATCGGGAACGCCATGGCGCTTGTTAGAGCGACCCGGAGCAGGGGTATCATCATCTCGAGTGAGGCAAAGAGAGCGCTGGCCATACGTGCGCCCATGGATATTGTCAATCTTGCCTGCGTCTGGGGCCTTTCTCAGGAGCGTGGTAAGGAGGCCATTTGTGAAGAAGCCAGAAAAGTTGTTGCGCTTTCTGGTCTAAAACGGTCCAGCTGGCGGGGCATTATCGACGTTGTTGACGGCGGGGAGCAGAGGCCCGCAAAGTCTGAAAAGTCTCAGAACATAGCTACTAAAGAAACGAAGAAAAATCTGCCAATAGTTGAAAGCAAAGGAGACGGTCTGAAAAGGAAAGCTTCTTTAGAGTCAGCCCCCGAGGCCGAAAAGCCGCTGTCTAAACGAGAAATGAAGCGCAGAGCTAAAAAGGCACGTCTTGAAGCGAATGCTCCACCATGAGCAACGGCAATCTACTTTCAAACCAAAAATCCACTTGATAAAGCACATTTTGGATTATACATCGAGTGACTTTGCATAACCATGACAAAAGTTTGCAAAAATTCCATTGTTCCTTAAAACCAAAGGACATGAGAAAACAATTGTTGCACCAATATTTCGTCTCACTACCCACACATCGACCATCATGTACCAAGTTCGATTGTCAGTGTTGGGTACAGTGTCATGGTATTAATATCGACTGGCTGAGTAGTGGTTGCTATGGTTGTTATTACGGGTGAGAGACTTGACGAAGTGCTCAATGTCGATATTGATGATGGTATTATGGATGACCTTGCAACGGCTGTTGTGGTCGTTCCAGATTTTATGGTCATCGCACTTCCTGTTCCAGGGTTATGGGCGGCAGATGATCTGTCTATGATAGTGCCAAAGGTCGCTGCAGTCATCGAAGCTGGTCCTTTTAACCCTCAGTCAGTCGCGATACATCTGTACAAGAGGTAGAAAATACTATTTACCTGAAGACCGAGTGGAACTCACGGACCGGATGATGGCAACCGTTAACCTTTGCTCCGTTAGAAGGTTTTCAATCCAGGGTTTTGGTGTACATGCTGTGATGTTGAACTGGTACCGTTGATTTGATTTCCATGTCGATTGTCGCCTCCATATTTGTTTCCTCCATGACCTCTCGTCCATGGAATAGATCCGTTTCCGTGTGGATGGTGATGAGCGTCGACGACTTCCTGATAAAATGTTAGATTCTGCCAGCTTAGACACCACAAATATTACATACCCAAAATCCAGCAAGCAAGGCAATGATACCTATGAATATCATCCTATGACGCATAGTACTCTTCTCTTGAACACTAGTTCCAGGGTATTTTAACTCTTGAATATATTCGTCATGAGCATTGCGTGATTTACAGCAGTGGGCCGTGGGAGTGCTTTTAATATGACAGCAAATGAAGTTTGATTCAGAATTGTTTTGAAAGTGAACCACACCGTTAAGGGGGTACCAATCTACCGCAACACTATTCATACCAGATAACGGTTTCCGATCTTCTCCTTGTATGGTATATGTACTTCGTAAAAGTCTTGTCACACTAAGATCAGCCTCACGAGCGGTCAACGGTAACGGTAACCACAATACTTTTAAAATTGCCTTTTTGATATGCATACACCGCATCAGAACTGTAACAGAATGCCAATTTTCAGTCTCAGCTTATAGTCGTGGGGTCTGATAGTATGCAGTGTGGCGTCGGCCCCTGGTTGTCCGAAACCAGACGTGTGTCAGATAAAGCTTAGCACTGTTCGAACTAAGTCCTCCTTGTTCGAAATTTTCCCAGAATTGATAGGATTGATGGAATATATTTTAATTAAACAACGATTCAGTTTACGGCCTTGCTCAAGTTATTGTTCGGCCTGAAGTGGTAGTTTTCCATTTTGAAGCTGTTAAATTTTGTCAACATTGAACATGGACGGGAAACTTGCCGTTTTTAGACGGGTAAAGATACAAAACTTAGTTATTTAAGGGTATTGTAGACACTGGTGTAAATAATATTTCAACCTATTCACGGATTCATAACTTAATGTCGAGTCAACTGACCATCGATTGATCATTGAGATATATATTAGTAGTCTGTAAGGCTTATGCTGTACATTCAGCATTCAACACTGTATTAGACATCGTGTGTCCTTTTACCCTTGAATCCAAAAAGATGGGTCTAAAATCCGTATTAGCATTCCTTTTCCCCACACGCTCACTTTTAGAAAAAGAAAAATCACACTCGTCGATTCATTTTATTTAACAGGGTTGACATCAATTGATCGATAGCGATAGCGGTGGAGCTTATCGGTCTCCAGATAAGGTTATCGATAAGGGGTAGGACTTTGCCAAGACTGACTCTCCAAATTTTTTTTTCTCCGCCTTTGAGGACTGCACGATAATTTCTTAAAAGCGAAAATTGACAGCACTTGCTACTTGAGTAGTCAAGATGCTCAGGGAAGTGTGAGTACCTGTTATTCTTTAATTAATTTCCCCCTAGAAGAGTTTTTATTGCTGGCCACAAACGTCGAATGGAATTGTTTTCATGCCAGTTCTGTGACAGTCGATAAAGATGAGAAAACCCAGAATTATGCTAACAAACAATTGAAAATAGAAAACCGAAGAATCCGCGCACAGCGCGAATTCTCAAAAAGAAAGAGCCCAAGCTCATCGAACCTCCGAAACGCACACTTCTTCTCCACGGCTCAAAATGTCCTGTTGTACTCAACACAGTCCTGAAAACAATTCACGGCCTCACAAACCCCAACTCTGTCCTGTTTCATAAAAAGAACGGCAATATTCATCCTTTCGAGAGCACGGAAAGCATTGAATTTTTGGCCGATAAGAATGAGTGCGGTGTTGTCGTGTTTGGTAGCAGCAACAAAAAGCGACCGAATTGCATTACGATGGCCCGGATTTACAACACTAAGGTTATGGAGATGTTTGAACTTTTATTACTGCCTGGCCCCGATGGCGACGCGATTCCTGCACCCAATGCTTTGAAATTTAACATTGGCATTGGAATGAAACCAATGATCTTGTTTGCAGGAAGCGTATGGGAGGACAACACCTCTGGGACCTACGCCATGATTAAGAGCGTATTGTTGGATATTTTCAAAGGAGAAGAAACCGACAAGATCGACGTTGAAGGGTTACAGTTCCTCATGATGATCTCGGCCGAAGAGCCCACCGAGCAAGGATTATCGCCCATTGTACATCTGCGATGGTACAAGACCCTCACAAAACGCAGTGGACACAAGCTGCCCCGCGTTGAGCTCGAAGAAACCGGGCCCAAATTCGACTTCAAGGTCGGCCGTGTCCGTGAGGCAGACCCGAATGTCATGAAGGAAGCTATGAAACAGGGCAAGCGACCCAACGAAGAAGCCAAGACGAAGAAGAATATCTCCATGGACTCGATCGGTGACAAGATTGGTCGTGTGCATCTCGGCAAGCAGGATCTCGCCAATCTGCAAACGCGTAAGATGAAGGGTCTCAAGAGGAGAGCTGGCGTAGACACGGACTCAGACGAAGACGACGACGAGCCATCGAATTACGGATCTGAAATGAGCGAAGATATCGAGTTCATTGACGAGGATGCGCCGTCGGACGAGGACATGATGGACGTGGACGAGGGCGCCGGTGCCGACAAGGGGCGCAATAAAAAGCCAAGACTTGGATGAATCTACTGATGCATTTTGAACTGTTATTCTGACTCTGAGTGTGATCCTGGTACTATACTGTATGGCGT
This sequence comes from Talaromyces islandicus, assembly GCA_000985935.1. Lineage (NCBI taxonomy): Eukaryota > Fungi > Ascomycota > Eurotiomycetes > Eurotiales > Trichocomaceae > Talaromyces > Talaromyces islandicus. The sequence continues at coordinate 659,539 of CVMT01000011.1, read as the reverse complement.
TGGCTAGGTTGATTTGTACAAAAATACTGTTCCAAAATAGATGCATATGAATTGATGCCTCAGGCTGTAAACCAAATAATCACGTGACCGGTGACGTCGGCTGGGATCAGCGCCTGGGCTTCACATGCCGAGGGACGGGCGGACGGGACATCACGCTGCAAGTCCCGAGCTGCATTTTGCGCCGACCATGGCTTCCCACCATCCTTGATTCCCCGCCTTGCAGCTGTTTTCCGTGAAGACATAAGACATATCCTTCTCTATTAATGATACTATTGGCGTGTTTGTTTGTGTTTGCGCGAGTTGTTGATCTGCTACAGTAGATCAAACTCTGCCGAGGTAGCAATGGATTCCATCATGGTAAGTTGTCTGAAGCAGCGCGCCAACACCATCTTTGCTAACCAGCTTTTCCTCAATGAACAGGATAAACTCGATGCTCTGGCGCTCAACGCCGACCTCAAACCTCTTCTCACACTCGTCAAAGCCGCCCGCAATGGCGCTGTGTACGGCGCAAAAGTTCGCTTTCCGCATGCTTTGGTGTAAGCTTTGTAACCTATAGCCTCATACTCCTTTTGGAAGACGAATATATTAATGTAATCTCGTATACTAGCATGATATTCCTATTCCGATCTGGAACGTGAGTTTTGAACCGTCCCACGCGTCGTTTTTTCCTACCCACTTACGACTGTTCCAGATTCCGCGAGAAGGTCAAGCTGGTTCTGAAAGCCACTCGCCAACATGCTTATAATCTCTCAACTTTCGCCCTCATATACAAATCCACTATGATTGCTATGAAGTATCTAAACCCGAGCGGGCCGAAAGAAGGCCCATACGATACCTTCTTTGCTGGATTGTTGGGTGGATACGTCGTCTTTGGCCGCAACCCAGGCAGCGTCAGTCAGCAAGTACGTTAGACCCTTTGTATCGTATTGAATATGGGATTCTAATCACGTCTAGATTGTCATTTATGTCTTTGCTCGAGTTGTCCTGGCATTGGCCAAGCTATCTGTTGAGCCAAACATGCACCCTCTCTCCTCGCTTATCACACCAGAAGCTCGCACACGGATCAAGGACAGCGCCTGGCCCGCATTTGCTAGTTTGAGCTGGGCAACCATTATGTACGTCTTTCGCTGGCACCCCGAGTCCATTGTTACTAGTCTGAGGAGTAGTATGACCTATATGTAAGTTTCTATTCTCTCCATGCCATGAGACTTGCTGACAACTTGGGCAGTTACGTGGACTCCGACCATTGGACATCGTTCCACAACTTACTGATCCATAACAAATGATTGCAAACACCGTGTAGTATAGAGCAGTTTGTACGGCGTTTAGAGGTGCTGGTTGCCTTGAGGGTTCTGTTTATTATACATGGTCGTGCATCGAACCTGGAATAACGATATGATATTAATCCCTTTTTTTATACTTTGCAAGAGTAAATAGGTTTGCACGCATCAGTTATCAACAATTGGCTACCCCGGTTTAACACTTCTACTGCACAGAACAAGCCCGCAAAGAATGAGGCTGCTTAATTCATGGATAATGATAATGTTCTGAAGAAATTTGAGAATTCTTCCGTATCGCAATTTACTTTTCTGACCTCCGGTGCATTTTCCAATCGAGTGAAGAGGTCATAAGCTCTCATAAACCATTCATAGCGTTTTTCGGATATTCCATGTCACAAATACTCTTCCTTACCTCTCGTCACCGGATTACAATGAGGATAAATCTATGGTTCCGGAAAAATTCAACGACCTCATCATGACCTGTTACCAAATAGACTTTGGCGGGGCTAAGTTTAATTAGGCCCGCTCCCTTCTCATTCAAGATTCGGAAGTACGACGGACCCAAAGAAATTATATCTCTCACCATATACCCTTTGAAGCTTGCTAATGACCCAACCATTCGAGAATTTAAACTTCACTCTGCTGTTTAAATGTTCTCTAGACTTGAGCTGAGGTGCGTTAATATTGCTGATATCAATTGCAAGACACATGCACATTGGTGTAGCTCTATATGGCGCTGTTGGACAGAAGCTCACTGATTAATCATTCAGTAATTCGAGTACTCGTTGGACCTATCAACTAATAAATTGGAAGTCCCCAGCATATACATCTTATCAACCGGAAATGGCCGTATCTAGACCATTTGACATGGATAGAAAAGACAGCATGGTTTCCTCAGCGGCATGCGCAGCAAAAAGTCCAATTTCCGGTTCAATCCATGATCCGATTTGTAATATGTCCTGCTCGACATTTATCATTTGCCTACTAAGTGTGAGAAGAGCAGACTAAGAGCAAGTAGAGACGCATTTATAGACATAATTCAAACAGAGGCACAGCTGGCAGCATTGAAAGGGAGCATACCGAGCGTGTCCATCCATAGGGAGGACCCCTTCGCTGATAGACTCGGGCACTTCGGTTGCATCTGTTTGTGTCCCGGAGGAGGATTGGCATGTTGACCGGGAAGCGCCTTGGCTCGAAGACCAAACAGATGACTGGCTGTTCTGGACATTGGCTTTTGGTGGAGTATCGGTGCTAGAGCCTGACTGTGAGGTTGGCTCTTTCAACATGGTGACTGGTTCAAATGTTCGAATGTGGTTTACTTTGACGGATTAGGTACCACATGAGGAACAAATCCCTATGTAGAGCGTATGCGACTTCAAATGCTATTCGGGGGGGATTTAGTTGAAAGTTACGTGGAGTACATCTACATATAACCCCTATTTGCCAAGAGCACATTTTATAGTTCCAGGTGGTTTAAAGAACATTTGTCAGATATTTTATACCCCACTATGTTCATAATTCCATGTCACACAAAATGCATATATGTAGAGTTAGTGTTACTCGTTCAAGTTGAGCTACAGTATTGGGTACATATCGATTGATCCATGTACTATGTTAAATATTCCAGATTCTCAGTCATATCTAGAATATTCACCAGTCTTGATCTACTTCAAAATGCCCTGCTTTTTGGATGCATTTGTTGTCTGCCTCAGCAATATTTGCTGTCTTATCGCGGATTTTAATACTGCAAGTCCTAACTGGGTACCAACGATTGGTGGTCACCGCACCGGCGTTTTACCACCAGAAATAATGAAATATGCGATTTACCAGACTATGCAAGACCGGCAGATTTATTGGAGTGATTTAGGTCACCATATTTGCTTGATATAGGTCTTAGTGCAATTACGTGATCGATTTATGTTGTCAGTCTTGTAGGGCCAAGCATGAATGACGGCTCTCAATTCCGTCATGAACGTATCTCATTGATGGAAATATGGCCTCTCCCGCATCGATCCTTTCTTTCCTTCTGATATATGCCCGCTTATTATGATTCGGGCCAACGCGGTTAAACAAGATAATTTAAACAACAGAATACAGCAATAGAAAGGGCATTGCTTAAAATGGTAGTTCAATCCATTGGTTCCCGATCATACGATATGAACTGAACAGTGTCTCGGCAGGATAAAACTGCAGGTTGCCGAATCCACCGTGTCACCTCACCAGCTGGCTATGAGGAAGACGCCATTTGATCTATCGACCAGTTTATATATTCTGACGAATATCTCTTCCCATAGGACTATGCGCAAAAGAAGCGACACAGGATCTTATGACCAAGATTGAGGCTAGCGAAATATTAGTTCCGGAAACATCAATTGCTGCATTCCAGGGCTGCAAATCTTACCGGCCCGGGTATTTGGTACATGCGTGGGTGGATATAGGGACTAACTAAACTGCTAATGACTTTTTGGTAAAGTACTTAACATGCTGAGAAACTATATATAGAATGGAGGGTTTTGTATTTAGTGGCTATTATTACATACGTAGTCCTCATATTAATTGATATGTCGATGTTGACACGAGTAAGTGTACATAAACCCCCATTTTCGAGTCTTAATACCCATTGATACATATGCAACGATGTGTATCAAATAATAATACCCATACTGCTTTTGTATATTTTATGTGCAGCCACTGTTACATGTAATATGCCATCCTCTAAAGACGCAGTATATAATTGGTAAACTCAACCGACACGTTTCTAGTTTGTGGATCAATTGATGGATGCACTGCATTTGAATATTCTTAAAATCCTGCAGTACAACTTGCAACGGTTGCACAGCTATATCAATTGATAATGCTTATAGGAAACCAACGCATGACCTCTCCCTCTTTGTTTCTGCCTAAAAAATATGTAAGACATCGCTCAAATATGTGATATAAGGTTTGAAGCTATCGACAACCACTTCAATACATGCACATGGACACGGGGATTCATGTACGCCTGTAAAAGTCTTTCTTTCTCACCAAGGAAGGAAAAAAAAAAAAAA
>CVMT01000011.1:569992-655187 GCA_000985935.1 Talaromyces islandicus | reverse complement strand
AAAAAAAAAAAAAAAAAAAAAAAAAAAAAAAAAAAAAAAAAGAGGAAATAAAACCAAGGCAAATATTAGACAGGAGCTAATCAAATTCTGTTACTGAGAGTATGAGAGTACAATTGATGTAAATGCTAAAAAGGCTATTCTAGACCCTCGGACATCTCAGCCGAGGTGGGCCTGACAGGCAGCGGGGAAGCTAGACCCAGCTCTTAAGTGCAATCAGTTAACCTTCTCGACACCGTGATTTTTTTCCTTTCTTAACTTTCACCTAATTATCCTCCTCCTCCTCCTCCTCCTCCTCCTCCAGAAGAAGCCATAATGGCGCCGACGCTGGTCTCACCTCCACCGCTCGTCCGCATCACGCCTGAGCCACTGATGCACCAGGCATTCGCCCCCTTTGGCACCGTCATTTCGACCCCGTTCCCTCGAGACCTAACCAGCGCACCCAACGATCTCCCCTCTCTCGAACTGCCTCATTCTGTTCCCGCAACACCCGTATACGCCAACCAAGGCTCTGCAGTCAAAATAAGCCCCATAACACCCCTCGGCAATGGGTACGAGGGCGCCTGTCCAAGCGGTCGTGCCGCCCAAGCCCGACTGAGCATGTTCTCCTGCTTTCCGCGCAAACCCCGACGCGAGTCCACCCAAGATCACCCGAAGGGCCACGTTTTCGACGTGCGGATTCTCGAGAGACATCCCTACACAACCCAGACGTTTGTGCCGCTCGATCTGTCAAGTCAGAGACGTGTGGTCCGCGATCGTCGGCCGGACAAGAAAAGCCACGATTGGCAGGGGTATGGGGATGGAGATGTGGACATTGTTCTTGACGGTGCTGCACAGCAAGACGAGGAACAGGAGGAGCCGGCATTTCTGATCATTGTTGCGCCCACGCTGAAAGGCCAGGCTGCCGCTGCGACGACAGAGAGCGATAGCATAGGCGTGGACGATTCAAGCAACAAGAAAGTCACCATCCGTGACCCGCCAGATCTTGAGAACGTCAGGGCTTTTATCGCCCGTGGTGGACAGGCTGTCACGTACGGAGCTGGCACATGGCATGCCCCGATGGTGGTTCTTGGCTCACGGCGAATCGATTTTGTCGTGGCTCAATACGTGAATGGCGTCGATGAGGAGGACTGCCAAGAAGCAGCTTTTACAGAGGGAATTGTTATCGACCTGAAAAGTCTCAACGATGAAGAGGATGATCTGTTGGATGATTTGAAAAGGTTGTCTAAACTTTGAAAATTGCAACTCATGCTGTTATTACAAGTATTGTACAAAAGGGTATCAAATAATAAGTAATATACATTGCCCATGGTCAGGGCACAAAATAACGAAAGAAGAAACTTGTAGAGACTATTGGTCCGAAAAAAGGCCCAAGCTTAGCCACCCCCTGCTGCTGTAAGAGAATCCTTGCTTTCAGGTCTTGCAGGACTCTTTGTGGATTGCATTTGATGAAGTAGATCCTGCGCCACCGAGAGCGCACTGTCCGGGAGACCTGCTAGACGGGCTACCTTGAGAGCGTGAGATTGCCGATTGACCCCCTTTCTCAGTTTATGCACAAACGAGAAAGACCCAGATGGGCTTTCCTTGATATCAGTGCAATACGTCCCCAGGTTCTCAAAATCGGCAGACAGGTCGGCGAGAGCGTGAAAGTGTGTTGCAAACAAGGTTCGGCACTTGTTTACATTGTATAAATGATGCAGACAAGCAAAGCCAACTGCCGTTCCATCTTCAGGCGTGGTGCCTCGTCCAACCTCATCCATAATGACAAACGACCGAGCAGTGGCCTGTTTCAAAATCGAAGCAGTCTCAAGCATTTCCACCATAAAGGTTGACTGATCCCGAAAGAGGTCATCGGCTGCGCCAATACGGCTAAAGATCTGGTCAACCATCCCGATTTCCGCATATTGGGCCGGCACAAAAGAGCCAACTTGGGCTAGGATGGTTATCAGTGCGTTTTGTCGCAAAAAGGTGCTCTTTCCAGCCATGTTTGGGCCTGTGATCAGCCACACGCGCTCGGAATCACCGATGAAGCAATCGTTGCTGACAAATGGTCGACCCTGCTCTTCGAGCCCCAGTTTGACTGTTGGGTGTCTTCCACCAACGATGCGATGGGAAGTTGTTGTATTCAGTATGGGTCGTACCATTTGCTGCTCCCTTGCCAATGTGGCGAATGAACATGCGACATCCAATTCGTCCATCACCGCCGCATTGCGACGGATCTTCACTAGATTGAGAATCACCCCTCGGCGGAGGTCCTCGAAGATCCGCTGTTCCTCAGAGCGTATATGAACCCTTGCCTGGTCAATCCGTGCGCCCAGCTTCGACCATTCCGGTAAATAGAAAGACCGTGTACTTTTCGTCGAGGAAACATTACGAGTGACACCAAGCTCTTCAAGTGCCTGCTGCGAGATCTTCGCTCCCTTGACGTGGCATATATAGCCAAGGCCAGGGGTCCATTTGAGTGTCAGCCCAGAAGATCCCACCTGCTCTTGTAGACGACTTGTGAGATCCACCTTTTCTGTCTTCAGTGCATCGAGATTTTCGTGTAGTCTTTGCAAAGTGACACTGGCGTCACGTCTCATAATCCAAGTGTCTACATCTCCTCGGTCCGACTCGACCGAAACTCCCGGTCGACCAGTAGTCTTGAAGCGTACCTTTCTAGGCATTGAGTCTAGGTCTTCGGGTAAACCCTCGTTGAGAGCAACTTCTTGTGCAAGTCCAGCAACTTCCGCCGCATTGTTATCCTCGATACGCTGTTTTTGGATGAGCCCTTCTTCATCAATAGCAGCAAGAATCTTCTCTGCCAACTCTGTAGGACCGTTAAGAATCAATCTGCTGACCAAAGCGTCCATACTTTTGAAGTAGTTCTCAGAGACGGACTGCAGGCGACTCCGAGAACCCGTCAGCACTCGACGAACTTCTCGAGAAGCTTCAATGGCCCTGGACAAACATATCAAATCATCTGGATCCCCTCTACCCAATGTAAATTTCTGTACAAGTCTCTGGGAGTCGTAGCTCCGTTTGAGAAGTGAGATGATCGTTTCTCGTACACCTTCATTTTCGATCAAGTAAGCAACAAGATCAAGGCGCTCGTTGATGATGGGCAAGGATGTCGATGGTGATGCTAGTAAATCATTGTTAGAAATTATCCGGTTTTTTTTACAAGTAGAATTCATACTTAGTCGGTCTCGAAGAAGGCGCGCACCGCTTTTGGTAGCAGTTCTGCGAACAGCGTGCAGCAAGCTGCCTTTACCCAGACCATCTCGTGCTGTCTCGAGAATTTCGAGGCCCCTAAGACTGTTGCGATCTATTCCCATAGATTCTTCCAAATGCCGCCGACGGGGTGGTTGCAACTTCATGTCAACGCCTTGAAGTTGAATCCTCACGTACTCGAGAAGACTGAATCCTGCTGCCACTTCCTCAGTAGTAAACACCGACTCTGTTTCAGCTGATACTGGTGCCTCTAGCATAGGAGTCCATTCCGACATCGGCTTTGTGACTTGAGGCGCGTCAAAGAACGTTAGAAGCTGATGGTCTATTCCAACGAGCATTTGCAGCTCTTGACCTAGCAGATCCTGTAGCCGCTGGTCAGCTATGATTTCTCTCGCCCCAATCCGAGCTATCGCTGATGGAAGCATCTGGCTCGTAGTCACTTGAGTAAAGAAGTCACCCGTGGATAGATCCATCCATGCGAGCCCAACACGCTGAGTGCCTGAGGGTAGGAGATGGGCTGTGGTAGCGGCTTTCTCGACGCTATTCTCGGAGACATTTTTGCCAACGAAGAGAGACAAAAGAAAGTTGTTCTGGGATGTGTCGATGAACTTTTCGTCAATAAGCGTGCCTGGTGTGATGACCCGGGTCACCTTGCGGTCAAATAGCAATCCTCCGGACTTGGATTTTTCCTCCACTGGATTCATAAACTCTTCACTAATAGCCACATATTTATTCAGATCCTGCACAAGCACTTTCAAAAATCGATCCAGCTGAAAGAAGGGAAAACCAGCCATGGGAACCGGTCCGGCGTTGGTCTTCTTTGACGCGAGTTTGATATTGAGATGAGGGGCCAATTCTTCTGCTTGCTCAAAATATAACTGTATATCGTTAGCACTGCTAAATATTACAAACTACTGTCGGTATAATGGCACTACTCACCTCGTAGAAACCTCCAACGCGAGTCAAGACCACGCAGTTCTTGAATTTCTCCATGTTGTTCCTGTGCCCCTGCACAACAGTTGGGTATCGCGGCGTATCATCGGAGCCATCATTGTAAGCCTCAAGCCTCAACGTACCCTGCGGAAGATCCTGCAATTTCGCTTTAGACTTAGTCCTTGCGCCTCTCGTATGGGATATGGGCGTCTGTATAGAGGGACTTCGGAAAGTGGGTCGTCGCGTGCTGTCGCATATTGCTCTGATGGTGTTGTCACGAGAAATAGAGCGGAAATATGTCAAGCTCGTAGTGACTAGCCTTCTCCCATGAGAAGCCCAGGCCTGCATGGTACATCACCGTTAAACCGCATCAAAGAGCTTTGTATTCAGGACGTCCAAACTCCGACCCTCGCAATAATTATTTAGTCGCGAGCTTCCCCTCGCCGCCTTCGCCGCCAATGAAATTTCCCGGCAGAATCCTGAGCGGCTCCACCGCCCGAAGCGCCTTCCCAAAGTTCGCCTCGCGGACAAAGTGAACCTTCATCTTGTGCCTCCAGAGTCTGCAATTGCTCGCGGCAGCTCCTACCACGAAACCCTACTTTTTGCTGCCACGAGAGTAGGAAATATTTCTAAAAGCTACTATCTTTTTTTTCGCGCCGCTGTTCGATAAGTGGCAACTAAAAAGATATTGAACGCGCCATCGGTGCGGAGCTCTCGTTGAGCCGCAAAGAGTTTTCAGTGCTCTGCGAAACGACGTCGCACTCGACTTTCCACGAATTTCTTTCGAGATTTGATCTTTTAAGACTTATCGAGAGATAAGAAAGCTCGAGATCGAGGAAGGGGGGACTATTTGTCATATACTTGAATACTGAAAGAGTTCAGTCAAGATGGCGGACCCTAACAATGTCGCGCAATACAAATACTCGTAAGTTATTTGAGACAAACCTTGAGGACTAGCTGCTAACTATCGCAGGGCGATGAGCAATTTGGTGCTCCAGGCAGATCGTCGATTTATAACCCGTCCTGGCGACGATGCGACAGGAGACCCAGAATCCCTCGCTGGGCGGATAAATATACGAGACATGGGATCGCGAAATGCTCGTGATGAAGTCCCCCAAGGAAAAAAGTCTGCGGTGGCGAACGTAGACCTTGAACGAGGAGCTATCGCCGAGGGCGCCGATGTCCTAGAACGCGAACAGCGAAAGCGAAAGCGCGGAGAGCAGGACCAGCTTCGTGGAGCAGGAATTCTTTCGGCAGCTGACATGCTTATTGAAGGCCTCAGATACCGTCCTAGAACACCTGCTACGAGAGCAACCTATGATCTGATCCTTACAATGACTGCTAGTCATCTCGGTGACGTTCCCCACGAAGTCGTACGAAGCGCCGCCGATGCCGTGTTGGAGACGCTCAAAGACGAGGATATGAAGGACTTTGACAAGAAAAAGGAGGTCGATGATCTGCTAGGTTCGACAATGAACCCAAAGGAATTCAATGAACTCGTCAATTTGGGAAAGAAAATCACAGACTACGATGCCCAAGACGAGGACGAAAACATGGAAGACGGCGCTGCTGGGGGAGATGAAGCTGAACTTGATGAAAGGCAGGGTGTTGCTGTGGTCTTCGATGAGTCTGATGAAGAAGAGGGAGGACTCCGAAAGATGGACGAAGTACATGATGACGAATCAGACGAAGAGGCTTCGGACATTGGAGATCGAGCAGGCGAGGAAGACATCGCTGCTGAACGGACTGGGCTTGACGAAGATGAGGATATGGTTTTGGATGGCGGGGCCCTTACAGACGCCAAAGTCACCACGGAATCAAAGAATTTTGTCCCGGTTCGTGAAATCGACGCATACTGGCTGCAGCGACAGATTCGCGCAATCTTCCAAGATGAGCATCAAACGACAGAAACTGCACAGGCTGCTCTGGATATTCTCAGTGGCCAAACGTCAGATGGCGGAGAACGGCAAATTCGAGACATTGAAAATGATTTGATGGAGCTATTCGACTACGACCACCCAGACCTGGTTACAACCCTCGTGAAAAACAGAGATAGAATTGTTTGGGTCACAAAGTGGCGAAGAGTTGCGGAGGATAATGATGCTCGTCTTCTCGTAGAAAGCGAGATGGTGGAGGCTGGACATCGTGATATTTTGGATCAGATTCTCGGACGAGCTGGGGCTGGGGAAGAAACACAACGACCTGGTAAAAAGATCAAAATGGACCTTATGGACCTTGATCTCCCTGCTGGTCCTGATGGTGCTCAACCACAAGAGGCCAAGGCGCCGTCTGGTGGCCTGATGCCAACTCGTTTAGTGAATCTTGAATCCTTGAAATTCGACCAAGGAAATCACTTAATGACCAACCCCAATGTCAAACTCCCTCAAGGGTCTACGAAAAGAACTTTCAAGGGATATGAAGAAATTCATGTGCCGCCTCCCAAGGCAAAATTCGATCCCGGAGAAAAGAACCTTCCTGCCACAGAGCTCCCGGAATGGGCCCGAGTCGGTTTCGGTTCCTCCAAGGAACTCAACCGGGTCCAGACCAAGTGTTACCCTGCTGCCTTTCACGATGATGGCAATATGCTCGTCTGTGCCCCGACTGGCTCCGGAAAGACCAATGTCGCTATGCTCACCATACTCCGGGAGATTGGGAAGAACCGAAACCCGGAAACCGGGGATATCATGCTTGACGACTTTAAAATTGTGTATATTGCTCCGCTCAAGGCGTTGGTCCAGGAACAGGTCGGCAACTTTGGCAAGCGATTGGAACCCTATGGCATTCGTGTGGCAGAGTTGACGGGTGATCGCCAACTTACGAAACAGCAAATTGCTGATACCCAAGTTATCGTTACGACGCCAGAAAAATGGGATATTATTACTCGAAAAGCAACTGATTCAAGTTACACAAAGCTCGTCCGTCTCCTTATAATTGACGAAATCCATCTTTTGCACGATGACCGTGGTCCAGTCTTGGAAGCCGTGGTTAGCCGAACTCTTCGCCAGAGTGAAACCTCCGAAGAACCAACTAGAATTGTTGGTCTTTCTGCCACCCTTCCAAATTACAAAGATGTTGCCAGTTTCCTACGAGTGGATGCAACCAAGGCTCTATTCCATTTTGATGGAACATATCGCCCGTGCCCCTTAAGGCAAGAGTTCATTGGTGTTACCGACAAGAAGGCCATCAAGCAGTTGAAAACAATGAACGATGTCTGTTACAACAAGGTGTTGGAAAACTCTGCCAAAGGTCATCAAATGCTCATCTTTGTCCACTCCCGAAAGGAAACAGCCAAGACGGCTCGTTACATCAGAGACAAGGCTATCGAAATGGAGACTATTGGCCAAATCCTGCGAAGCGATGCAGCAAGCAGAGCTATCTTGGCCGAAGAAGCTGAGAATGTTGACGATGCCGCCCTCAAAGATATCCTTCCATATGGGTTTGGAATTCACCATGCTGGTCTATCTTTGGCAGACAGAGACTCAGTGGCTAGTCTTTTCAGTGACGGCAGCATCCGGGTTCTTGTCTGCACAGCAACTTTGGCATGGGGTGTCAATTTGCCCGCTCATACAGTTCTGATTAAGGGAACCCAAGTATACTCTCCAGAGCATGGATCCTTTGTCCAGCTCAGCCCCCAAGACACTTTGCAGATGCTTGGTAGGGCAGGCCGTCCCCAGTACGACAAAGAAGGGCTTGGAACTATCATAACCACACAGAATGAGATGCAGTTTTTCCTTTCACTTCTCAACCAGCAGCTCCCGATCGAAAGTCAATTGATAAGCAAACTTGCCGACAATCTTAATGCCGAAATTGTGCTAGGAAATATCCGCAACCGTAACGAAGGCATGGAATGGCTTGGCTACACTTATCTGTATATTCGGATGCTCCGATCTCCAGGGTTATACAGCGTTGGTGCTGATTATGCAGACGATGATGCTCTGGAGCAAAAACGTGTGGACTTGATTCACTCTGCCGCCACCCTACTTGAAAAAGCCGGCTTGGTCAAGTATGACAAGAAAACCGGAAAACTGCAGTCTACGGAGCTTGGACGGGTTGCTTCCCATTACTACATCAGCCACACCTCCATGCAAATATACAACCACCACCTTCAGCCAGCTATTGGCACTGTTGAATTGTTCAGAATATTTTCTCTCAGTGAAGAATTCAAGTATATCCCAGTTCGACAGGATGAGAAGTTGGAACTTGCCAAGCTATTGGGCCGTGTGCCTGTGCCGGTCAAAGAAGGAATCGAAGAACCGCACGCCAAGATTAACGTTCTTCTCCAGGCTTATATCTCTCGACTGAAGCTGGAAGGCCTCGCTTTGATGGCAGATATGGTCTACGTTACTCAGTCTGCCGGTCGACTCCTTCGAGCCATCTTTGAAATTAGTTTAAAGAAGGGCTGGTCATCAGTTGCCAAAACTGCTCTGAATCTATGCAAGATGGCAGAGAAGCGGATGTGGCCAACAATGACGCCGTTGCGCCAATTCCCGTCGTGTCCCCGCGATATAATGCAAAAGGCAGAGAGAATTGATGTGCCTTGGCCGAGCTACTTCGATCTTGATCCCCCGCGCATGGGCGAACTACTTGGAATGCCTAAAGCTGGACGGATTGTGTGTGATCTCGTCTCCAAGTTCCCTCGTCTCGAGGTGCAAGCTCAAGTTCAACCGATGACCAGATCTCTGCTCCGTGTTGAACTCACCATCACACCTAACTTTGTTTGGGACGATTCTGTACACGGCGCTGCTGAAAGCTTTTGGGTCATTGTTGAGGATTGTGACGGAGAGGAAATTCTGTTCCATGACCAATTCATTTTGCGCCGGGAGTATACACAGGGTGAAGTGACTGATCATATCATGGAATTCACTGTTCCTATATCTGATCCTATACCCCCTCACTATTTCCTCCATATCACGTCCGATCGATGGATGCATTCCGAGACCAAGGTTGCTGTTTCTTTCCAGAAGCTAATCCTTCCTGAGCGCTTTCCTCCTCATACGCCCCTCCTTGACATTCAACGCGTGCCTGTCCAAGCTTTGAAACGCGACGAATTCAAGAATCTCTATCCAGACTGGCAATCGTTCAATCGTATTCAAAGTCAAGCTTTCAAGACTCTGTTTGAGTCTGATGAAGCAGTCTTTCTCGCCGCCCCTGTGGGTAGCGGTAAAACTGTGTGTGCCGAGTTGGCGCTTCTGCGTCACTGGGCGCAAGGAAGTGCTGGTCGTGCAGTATACGTAGCTCCATTCCAGGAACTCGTTGACCAACGGTATAACGATTGGCAAAAGAGACTTGGCCCGGTTGCTGGTGGTAAAAACATTGTTAAGCTCACCGGAGAAACTACGGCAGATCTGAAACTGCTAGATGCTGCAGACTTGGTCCTTGCGACCCCTGTCCAATGGGATGTCTTGTCTCGCCAGTGGCAAAGAAGGAAGAATGTTCAAACAGTCGGGCTCTTTATCGCCGATGAGCTCCATTTAGTTGGCGGATACATGGGTTACACATATGAGATCGTCGTCAGCAGGATGCAGTTCATCAAATTGCAGACTGAGAGTGATATGAGGCTGATTGGCTTGAGTGTACCATTGTCGAACGCGCGCGATATTGGCGAATGGATCGGAGCCAACCGCCATTTCATTTACAACTTCAGTCCAAGTGCTAGACCCGTTCCACTGGAACTGCATATCCAGTCCTTCACAATACCACACTTTCCATCTCTTATGATGGCTATGTCTAAACCCGTCTATCACGCTATAGCTAATCAGCTTTCATCCGACAAGCCGGCTCTTGTGTTTGTTCCCAGCCGAAAACAAGTTCGCTCGACAGCAATCGACATTTTGGCCGCTTGCGTCGCCGACGACAACGAGGATCGTTTCCTACACGCCGATGTCGATGAGATTGCCCCACTGCTAGAGAGACTGCACGAAAGAACACTGGCTGAGTCCGTTTCACACGGTGTTGGTTACTACCATGAAGCTCTGAGCAACAATGACAAACGCATCGTATCACACCTATTCAACATCGGAGCTATTCAAGTTATGCTAGCTTCTCGAGATGTTTGCTGGGAGATCGACTTTACTGCTCACTTGGTCATTGTGATGGGCACGCAATTCTTCGAAGGCCGGGAACATCGCTACATAGACTATCCAATCAGTGAAATACTCCAAATGTTTGGAAAGGCGTCTCGCCCTGGGGTGGATAAAGTTGGACGTGGGCTGCTAATGGTATCTGAGACCAAGCGGCCGTACTACAAGAGATTCTTGGCAGAGGCCTTGCCTCTTGAGTCAGGACTTGCTCAGGCTCTGCACGATGCCTTTGTGACGGAAGTCAGCACCAAAACTATTGGCTCTACTCAAGATGCAGTGGATTGGATGACGTACACCTACTTTTACCGTCGTCTTCTTGCAAATCCTAGTTTCTACGGCTTAACCGATGTTAGCCATGAGGGTCTGAGCACATTTTTATCAGAGCTCGTAGAGAATACGCTGAAAGAACTTTCGGAGGCCAAGATCATTGAATTGGACGAGGAGGACGACAGCGTCTCACCGTTGAACGCTGCCATGATCTCGGCATACTACAACATATCGTTTATTACGATGCAGACCTTCCTCTTGTCTCTCTCTGCTCGCACAAGGCTGAAAGGTATCCTGGAAATCGTCACGTCCGCCACAGAATTTGAGTCGATCCAAATGCGACGACATGAAGACCACATCTTGAGAAGGGTTTATGACCGCGTCCCTGTCAAGATGTCGGAACCAGCTTACGATTCGCCTCACTTTAAGGCCTTTGTGCTTCTTCAGGCTCATTTCTCACGATTACAGCTACCAATTGATCTCGCCAAAGACCAAGAAGTCATTGTCAGCAAGGTTCTGAATCTGCTCAGTGCATGCGTAGATGTGCTGTCTTCGGAAGGCCACATTAACGCCATGAACGCCATGGAAATGTCTCAGATGGTTGTCCAGTCTATGTGGGATCGGGATAGTCCCCTCAAGCAAATTCCTCACTTTACGCCGGAGGTTGTTAAGGTGGCCAATGAGTTCAAGTATATACCCCAAGGCGAATGTTTGTACCGAAACAAAGCTAACTTTTTCAACTCTAGGATTAACGATATTTTTGAATTCATGGAAGCAATGGATCCTTCTGAAAACAAAGACTACGGCACCCTTATTAAGCGCCTTGGCCTCGATAACAAACAGCTTGCCCAGGCTGCAGGTTTCACGAACGACAAGTATCCGAACGTTGAACTAGACTTTGAAGTTGAGGACCCTGAGGGCATCACTGCAGGTGATCCAGCATACCTCAAGATCAAGATTGAGCGTGATGTGGAGGACGAAGACCCTGACACCACGGTCCATGCGCCATTTTACCCTGCCAAGAAGATGGAGAACTGGTGGTTGGTTGTCGGCGAAGAGAAGACACGGAGTCTCCTCGCCATTAAGCGGGTTACCTTTGGTCGCCAGTTGCAGACACGGCTGGAGTATATTGTACCGACACCTGGCGAGCACGAGTTGACACTCTACTTAATGAGTGACAGCTACGTTGGTGTCGATCAGGACCCAACATTTACCATCACCGCTGCGGAGGGAATGGACGAAGACGAAAGTGAGGAAGAGGAAGACTGAGCATGATATTTAACTGATGACAAGAAAACTACTTTTGTAACATTGAGTGTGCGTTTTTTTTTTAAGTTGTTTTGGATGTTTTCTTTTATTGTGTGATACAGGTCGGAAGTCAAAATATCTAATTATGTTCCAAATATCCCCATTTTAATCATAAAGTTCTATTTTGTTGATAACAGCCCCAAAGTCCGGCCTTAACCGCAAGGCACGCGATCCACAGAGATCTGACCTATCATTTGCTGCGGGCGGCTCCACGGATCCAGAGCCCCGCTTCCAGATGTCGGAACCAACCCCCCCATCTTCCACCGTAAGATGGGATCGTGCCCTTTAACGAAAATATATTATCACGTTTAATAAGCTTACACACTGTTCAGACATAAATATCCACGTCTGAACTGCCATAGCTGCTGCCATATTGCGTCTTCTGCTGAACTACTTGCGAAGAACAACGAGGAGCCCCCACCATGACTATTAGAGCTACCAAGTTCACCCCCGAGTATGTCCTTCTCGTAAAATCCAAGCTTGACTTAGGATTTCGGCACTGATTTGTTATCAAAGGGTGTTGCTTTCTGCACCACGACGATCCCCAGCTGTCCCCAATCCGTCCGGTACGTTGGCCGTGTACACCCAAACGACCTATTCCTTCTCCACACATAGCAAAACAAACGAGATTCGCGTTGTCGAACTCGAGTCTGGTCATAGTTCGGTCGTCACCACCGATGCGGGAGCTAGCAATCCCCAGTGGTTAGGTGAGGGAGACTTTCTTGTTTGGTTAAAGGAGAAAGACAATGGAAATACCAGCTTCATCATTGGAGATGCGCGCGATCCTGGACGGTCCTACACAGCGGGAACCGTACCAGGACCGGTGTCTGACTTAAAACTGACGACGATTGAGCCGGGGAAGACCGGTTTTGTTGTCTCGGGCAAAGCCAACCCTGACGGAACGCTTTACAACCCGAAAGATGCTAAGAAGCCTCTGAGTAGCGGCAAGTACTACACTTCGATTTGGGTTCGCCACTGGGATTCGTACGTTGAGCCGCAGCGGAACTCTCTGTGGTACGGATTGCTACAGAGCCCCGCATCGACGACGTCTGACAAGGTTAAGAAATATGCCGCTTCGGGCTTGACGAACTTGCTTGCTGTCTCAGGACTCGACGGCGTCGAAGCACCTATCCCACCGTTTGGTGGTACAGATCATTTTGATATCAGCCCGAATGCTATTGTGTTCATTGCCAAGGACCCAGAGGTCAACCCCGCAACACACACAGCATGTGTGTGTTACTACTGCCCGATGCCGTCATGGACTGATCTGAGTACACGAGAGGCCAAGATCTGCCAGATGAAGGGACTCGAGGGAGCCATGTCTTCACCGGTACTATCAAAAGATGGCAGCTCAATTTCATTTCTGGTTCAGAAGAAAGACGGTCACGAGGCCGACAAGAATCGTATCATCTTTGTGCCCAACCCTTGGAGTGGCCAGCTTTTGGAGGTGTTTGAATCCAAAGATGGAAAGGGTGAATGGAATCTGAGCCCAAGCTCGGTTGCATGGGCTCAAGACAACAAGTCGCTACTAGTTACAGTGGAGGAGAATGGCCGCGTAGTGCTGTACCAGCTCCACATCGAGAACATTCTGAATGCGAAGCCGGATGATTTGAAGAAGCTGACCAGCACCGGCTCTGTCACGGGAGTAGCGCCTGTGGCGGCCGATTCTAACCTTCTCCTTGTGACTAGTAGCAACTTGGTGGAGCCGAGTGTATACACAATAGTTGACCCCGAAAAAGCCGAAGAAGCGAAGGTCGTCTCTTCTATCAGCCGTGGCGGCTCTTCGCTTGGTCTATCGCGTTCACAGGTCGATGAAATCTGGTACAAGGGAGAAAACTCACAGCCCATCCACGCGTTTGTTGTGAAGCCGTCAAACTTCAACCCAGATGAGAAATATCCCCTCGCATTTTTGGTGCATGGAGGTCCTGAGGCTGCGTGGAACGATCAATGGAGCACTCGCTGGAACCCCGCAGTGTTTGCCGAGCAAGGTTACGTCGTCGTGACACCAAACCCCACCGGCAGCACCGGATATGGCCAGGAGTTTACCGATGCAATCCAAGGGAACTGGGGAGGACTTCCATATCTGGATCTGGAGAGGGGCTTTGATTATATCAAGAAGAATCTGAAATATGTCGACACCGATCGAGCGGTCGGTTTGGGTGCATCGTACGGTGGTTATATGATGAACTGGATCCAAGGCCATCCCCTCGGCCGCAAATTCAAGGCGCTTGTCACTCACGATGGTGTCTTTAGCATGGTTTCCCAGCTTGCCAGTGAAGAACAGTACTTTCCCCTCGCTGATCTGAAGGGCCCACTGTGGAAAGTCCCTGATGAGTGGCAAAAGTGGGATCCCTCACGATTCACCGCTAACTGGGAGACGCCACACCTAATCATACACAATGAGCTGGATTACAGACTGACCATGGCTGAAGGATTGGCCGCATTCAATGTTTTGCAGATGAAGGGTATCGACAGTGGGTTCTTGACATTCCCGGATGAGAATCACTGGGTGCTGCAGCCCGAGAACTCGCTGGTGTGGCACTATGCTGTCATCAACTGGATAAATAAATACGCCGGTTTACCTGAACTCTCTACAAGCCATCACCAGGCTATTTTTGGTTCGCTGTCGTCCAATACAGCTGAGAAGAAAGTGACAACGGTGCCTTTGAGATAGATAACTAAGCACGATAACATTGCATTGTCTTAAGGACAACGAAACAATAAGCAAAAAAACAATAAAACCCTTTTGTGAGTTGTGTATTTATTCGGGTCAACAATGCACTCTTTCATGTTATTCATGGGTTTCCTTTCTCGCCATTTCGGGTTTGTTTTTGATAGTCATCATACAAAAGCCGTTCTCTTCTATTGATTCGGAATGAATGTAAATTGTGTGTTTCAAACATACAATGACTTCGCATCTAACAATTCCTTTCGTCATTGTTTTATCTCATCACTGAAACATCAGATGACAATGACTGGGTTTTTCCTATGTCTCCTTTTTTGTTCCCCCTTTCGAGTGGGGCCTGCATAAGTGTAACGGTTTATGACTACTTAAGTCCAAGCATCTGAAGTCAGCCTGGGGGGGTAGTCATCGCCCTCAAACGGTTCCACAGTCTCTTAAATTGACGTTAATATATATACTTATACATACTTTCTACTTGGTCTGCTGGGTCAGAAATTTCGTTACGAATATTTGCACTGTTGTACGAATCGGACGTAATCACAGATCATTGAGAGCGTCGAAGCCAGTTCCTGCGATACCATTTATACCCTCCGCATATATTTTAGACACAATAATACTTACGAAAAAGTTGCAAAAACAATGTCTGACAACCACGGAAAGCTATTTTCGCAAAAGAACAACGAACGCCGCGAGTCGTTCACCGGTCCATTCCACACCGATGACACACCACTACCGGAAGGGCTTGAGAGTCTTGCGGAACTCGCAAAACAAGTCCGTCAAGGAAAGGGCGTCAGTCCTAAATTTAAGGCCACGATAGAACACTTTTCGAAGAAACTGGCCATGCTCGTCTCGGTGACCAGCGGCGAGGCACACCCTGACGCCCCTCGATCCATCCTCGCATACCACTTGCTCACGAATCAGCAACTCGACGATATCGCTCGCCACTACCATCAAGTCTGGCCTCCACTACCCGAGAGCTTTGAGTACCCCAAAATGGTTCCTCCTTGGATCGGCACCGAGTCCGAAGACACAACGGATATTGCCACGAAGCGTCGTCGGATTGGCCGTTTTATCGGGATGCGTGGCTGTGAGAGTCCTGTGAAGTCTTCTTTTGGTTTGTCTGTTCATTCTACAGAAGATTCAGAAACGCGAAATGCTGACCAAGACGAGGGTCGCGGAATCGCGCAGAGATTGGAGCGTGAGTGGCAGGAGGCTTTGTTGCGAGCTCGCTTGGAGGACTCTTCGGGTCTGATTATTCCACCAAAGGGTCCCTTTTGAATGGACTTTTATTTCCTTGTATTGTCTTTTTATCAAACTTATGACCATATTGATTGCTGGGAGAGCGATTCTTTTTCATTTATGTATGGTATTTGCGTATCCCACTGGTTGGGTTTAGTCAGTTCCAAGCTGTCATGCATTAGTGGTGATTGGGATAGCCTTGTGAAATTATTTTCCATAGTGTGATATCACAATACGAGTGTTTAACTAATACGATTTCCTATTATCAAATGTAAAGTCTATAAAAGAAATATTAAAGTTGCCGACGGCAGCCGAAGCTCGGAGACTGTTGAGTTTTATCTTATCACGATCTTACCACTAGTCCCAAAGCGTTCACCTTAGTGGTAACCCATTACAAGACTGTTTCCCATTACTGAGGGCTTTTCCCCTCAGCTCGTCCCAATATAGTAATTTACGCTACGAATGTATCATCCAATACAATACTAACCCCAAAGCGTGCTAATACCGGAAATTTTTACATTAGGATTCACCGATGTTCAGGAATCACGTAATGAGCTGCATGACTGCATTTATTTTCTTCTTTTCTTGATCCTCGACCTTCAGGCTTCAGATGCTTGTATGCCCTGCCCTCTGCAATCAGGCACCATGAGCGGCCCTCCAATCGCAGCCGATGCTGATCTCGAAACAGCCAAAGCGCCGCTTACCCGATGGCAGCGAATCGAAAATGTCATCTGGGATGGCGGGGATCGCACCCAAGAGGAGAGAGCTCTGGTGCGGAGACTCGATATTTTCATCATGTACGCTCCCTTCGTTTCTTTTTTCTTTCTAATATTATCATGGTCATACTTCTCATTTTCCTATGAAATATGAAATATATTAATACCGGTATTTTGATAGGAGCTGGGCTACAATAGGCTACTTTGTACGACTCTTGGACTGGGCTAATGTCAGTAAGTACTACCACCGGTCTTCAATGCATAAGCCAGATACTAAACTGGACTAGCAAATGCATATGTCTCTGGCATGAAGGAGGACTTGAACTTCTCCGGAGCAGACTATAATCTGCTCTCGACCTTTTTCATCATTGGCTATATCATCGGCCAAGTACCGTCGCAACTCATCTTAACACGGGGTTTGTCCCCCAAATTTCATCATATATGATGCTTTTTATTAAGTGGCTTTCTAAAAATTTAGTCCGCCCATCAATTTGGCTGCCAACATGTGAATTGCTCTGGTCAATTGTCACGTTCTGTTTCGCTGCCACGCGGAACGTTCGAGATGTATTTGCCCTGCGCATTGTCCTGGGCTTTTTGGAAAGTCCGTTTGCTGTCGGTGTTTTGACTATCATGGGTAGCTGGTACACTCCTCGTGGTACGCTTTTTCATCTTGCGTTTCATTTCCTCCTTTTGTTTTTTGCTAACCATTGTGAAGAGCTTTCTAAGCGGATTGCAATCTTCTACTCCGCATGCTATGCTGCTAGCATGTTCAGTGGCTACCTTCAAGCAGGTATCTACAACGGCATGGATGGACATCTGGGGCTTGCCGGCTGGCGTTGGCTTTTCATTTTCTGTGGAGTTATTTCGCTTCCGTTTAGTATCTATGGCTACATTGCCATTCCAGACAATCCATACATCTGCAAAGCTCGCTGGCTATCACCCAGACAGGTCAGCTTTGCAGTTAAGCGAATGGAAGCATACGATCGCCGACCACCTGTGCTTTTGTCATGGGCCAAAATCAAGCGCATCCTGACTCATTGGCCGCTGTACGCATTTACAGCCGCCCTCATTTTCCAATGCGTTGCCACGCAACCACTAAACTACTTTGCTGTCTGGCTCAAAGCACTCAACCGCTTTTCTGTTTATCAAGTCAATCTCATTCCAACGGCAGGACAGGCAGTTGGTCTCGTCACAACGCTTGCATATAGTTGGATATCTGACGCTTTTGACGGGAACCGATGGGGGACGCTTCTTATTCCCGGTATAATCAACCTCATCGGCATGATCCTGGTGGCCGTTGGTCCGGGATTCGCCGCAACGCTGGTTGGGTATCTTCTTAACGGCGCAAGTTGGGGCTATTGGCCTATTTTATTTGTGAGTCTCCCTTAGTTTTATGCGTTTGATCCATTTGCTAACTTCAAAAGGCATGGGCCAATGAAATATGTGCCAAAGATCCGGAAGAAAGAGCAATAGTTATTGGCGTGTCTCAAACTTTTGGACAGGCGTTTGTTGCCTGGGTGCCTGGTAAGCGTTACACTAATACACAACGCTCTTGTACAGATTAAAACTAACAATTTTTGTAGTTGTCATATTGGATACTTCCAAATATGCTCCCAAATTCACAATGGGCTATAGTGTCTTGTGTGGCGTCAGTGCGTTGCAGCTGATGATGATTTACGTTATTTGGTGGTATGACCGCAGAGAAAAGAGACAAGAGAGACGAAACCAGATATTTGATGAACAATCCACGAGAACCGAAGATACCGTTCACCACCACCCTAGTCACGGCGATGACGATGTCGATGAGCAAGTGCAGGCTACAAGCGAACAGCCGAAGAACTAATTAACGTTTCATTTTTCTTTAAGTCTAGCTAGAATGAGGAATACCGCAATAATATGATTTTTATGTTGTTACTGCTTCACACTTTGACCATATGAGACGTAGGGTGAGAGTGACCGTGAGAATGGCCATGGTGTTTGTGCCCATTTCCAATATGCTCGCTGATGCGATGCTTTTGGCCTTTTCCAGCAGTAGTGTTGCTAGTATCGACGTCCATTTCGTCTTCATCGACATCAACAATGTCAACATCTGGCCACTCCTCCCAGCCATCCTCCCACAGCTCATTCAATGCATCTTCCTTTTCCGCCGAAGATAGTTTTGGGTTTCTCATGACTCTTTCCCACTGTTTCATCTCCTTGTCAGACAGTAGACACTCGTCTAGCGCTTTGGAGATCTTGTCGGAATCGATTCCTTCACCGATAAACACAATTTCCTGTCTCCGATCACCCCATTCTCCCACAAAATCCCGCTCGATCGATTCAACGACATCGCGATCCTCAGGCCACATTTCACGCGGAAGTTCGCTGAACCAGACGCCTCCGCAACTGATAGTCAGAATGCCGCCAGCTTGGCTCCATTCGCCGAATTGCATACCGCGAGTCGCGAGCCAGAAGAATCCTTTGGAGCGGAGAACAGGTCCAAAGGCCGGGTGTGACTTTTTGTTGGCGAGAATGACGGGCGGTTCCAGTTGTGTGAATTCTGCTATTTCGGATCTGTTGTCGTCTTCTTCCTCTTCGTCCTCTTCGTCTTCTTCCATAGTCTCGTCCTCATCCCCATCGTCGTCTCCGTTCTCTTCGGTTTCTTTGTTTTGTAGAAGAATGAATTTGTCTTGCAGGAGAGCAAATAACCGTCGAGAATGGAAGGGGCGGCGGGCCGTGTATACAAAGTTGTTGATTCCGTACCTTTCGTTCATCAGTATATATGGTTCTCTAGGATTTCAATTACCTTCACGCTCACTCTAAAGTCTCTGGCTTCGGTGCCATTCTCGTTTTCCCATCTGCCGTGTCCAACATGGTCATTTCATGCAAACTTCTCAACCAGCCTGCTCCAGAGGCCGCCTTGATGAAATTGAACCTGCCCGTTTGAACAATTTCCTTGACGTCAACCTTACTGTAGCTGGTTTCAATTACTTTTGCATCCGGGTTAAGCAAGTTGATAAGGTCTCGGATCTTCCGCTGTACATCCTTGTCGACAGTATCAATTTTGTTGATAATCAGCACGTCAGCGAACTCAATCTGGTCCACCATCAGGTCGGAAATCGTCCGTTCATCTTCGGGTGCGATCTCCTTGGACCCGTATCGGTCAGAGAGGAATTCTGGGGTGTGGAAGTTTGAGAAGAGATTGAATGCGTCGATGACGGTGACAGTTGTGTCGAGTGTAGCGAGGTTGTGGAGGCCACCCAGCTCTGCTCTAAATTCCGAGGAAAAGAATGTCAGCCATGTCGTTGTACAAGATAAAAACGAGTATCAACACGTACACCTCCATCAGAATCTTTCGCTCTTCTTGCCCAGTGGCATCTAACGCTTCAGCATCAATCTCCATCATAGCAGAACTAAACTCCGCCGTGAACGTCTCAGCGACTTGCATGGGTTCACTAATTCCCGTGCTCTCAATGACAACGTAGTCAACTGCACCGTCCGATTGGGCGAGGCGCGCCAACTCAGAAAGCAAGTCTCCGCGCAGAGTGCAGCAGATGCAGCCATTTTGAAGCTGGATCAGTTTTTCCTGCGTCTGTGAGACTTTGTGATGGGTGATCAGGGCAGCATCGATGTTTAGTCTGAAATCGTAGGGAGGTCAGATATTGTGTTCACTATAAAACGTTGGAGGATGGGGAACAAACGAAGCCATGTCGTTCACAATGACGGCAATTTTCAAGCCATGATCAGCTGATTTCAGAATATGTTCGAGAAGTGTTGTTTTTCCACTGCCCTGTTTTCAAAAATTTGTTAGTGCACGGCTCCCCTTGGAGAGTAGAAAACAGATGAGATATCATACCAAGAAACCCGACAAGAGTGTAACCGGGAGGGTCTTGACATTTTTAGTTTTATCTGCTTGTGTAGAAGCTCCCATGATGTTTATCAGATATTTGAATCGAGTACACTTGAAGATAAAGTGGTCTATCTGCCCTGGAGAAGTAGTGGGGAGAAAAGAGAATAGAAGAAGAAAATTAATTATAAAAACGCACAAATATTTACATCCTCGCATTCTCAAGCCCTAATTGAACCACCAAGGTACCGGGGCTCTCATCTGATTCTCAAGCAATAGTACTTACCTACCCAACAAGCCTACTCATGCCATTAACCCTACGATTCACGTCTCGGTATCACATCATCCGACAAGTTTGACAAATTGGCGTCTTTCTATTGGCTAGCTCTTGAAATTGACCCCAGAGTGGCGTTGGATAAATTGTCCGTCAAGGTCCTTGTTTTGTTTACTTTCAAACACTTCGAGTGTTGCAGTCAGGGCTTGCTTCCCTCAAGGTACTTGGATAAAGGCAGCGAGTCGGCATTTCCAGTTTGGGACAAAAAATGTCGCCGCTTATGAAACTTTATAACTTGCCACCGGAACGATTTATGCGTTATGCACAACCAGTCAATTCCTTCAAAATATGCGCGCTATGCCCTTCTTAGGAAAGTGTCTGACTTATGACATTTATGAAGAATCGTTCTTACAAACAGCTTTCTTAATGTCAATACACCGCTGTTAATTGACGCACACATTCTTCACAGAATACCATACCTAGACATCATGGACTTCTCAATTTATTGAAGAGATCAATGTATCTATATTCCGGCTTGAATGGATTGAGAGTTGACATTTTTTTCTGGGGTAATTGTCGTGTTTTCTATCCGGGCCTAGAGTGGTCGTTTGAGATCGACATCCCCAGTTCCGGTGGAAGATATCAATCAAAACTCGGATCCTTCTTGATTGTCAGCTGTCAAACCCCGCACAAAGTTTTGCAATACAAAAGTTAGTCCTTCTTTTTTATTGCTTTTTTTTCCTCTTCTTCCAAATCGCAGAAAAACCTCCGGGTTATGCCAGCTACCTATTATTTGAAACGTTCCGAGAGTTGAAGTGAACATGTCTGTATCGAGCAAGGAAGCTCATGTCAAACAACAAGACGCAATCACATCCTTCTTGACGACCTCTAAATTTGAGCCAGTACTGGAAAACTTGCGTCTCACCAAGCAAGAACGCGACCTTTTAAATTTCTTGCTTCCATCGAACCCTGCACCATTCCCGGAACGGCGGGTGAAACGATTCAACAGCCGGAAGGAATCCTTACAAACGCAATGTCCACATCAAGCACGAATCACGAAGAATAAGAGTCTTGGATCTTCCTCCCCAAGTTCGGTATCATCGGAAACGACCCCCACTATTGACAGCGCCCCGAAGGCATTCGGTGTTCTCATCGATATAGCCGATATTGACCAGGCTTGGAAAGCTTGGGCTGGGACTTCATAATCGGTGAATGGTGTTTTGAGTCATACTTTGGGCACGTTCTAAAGAATTGTAGGCTTGGATGGGGAAAATGGCTTTCATTTTTGAAAGAGTAATATGGGTCTTTGTTACGGTTGTTTAATGGACGGCGTATGGGAAAATTTTTACGGGAGGATTTCATCAATATACCAGTTGGCGGCAAAGGTGAACTTTTATTTTAGACGGACTGATTCAAATTTACCACCGAGTTATATTAATACCGTCCATCGTTTTGGGTCCATATATATATACATGGGGACTCCTTGACCTTTCCTCCCATACACACTGCTTCAGACCTTCTACCGGAACCTTCGGGATATGCTCCCGATTCAAGCATGGTCAATAGGGGATGGGTTGATTCTAATATCGATAGTATAGACATAAATTGGCTTAGTAATGGTGTTCGATTGATTGTTTGGCTGCATGAAGCGGTCGCCACGGTTCAGCTGCGAAGCGCACATCCACAAGAGCTGGCGATTGTCAACCCACATTGCATCCACCCATTCCAGCCTGGAGTCGCGTGTCAATAGTGTTGTCGTTCTGTTGGGTGCGACGTAGCGAATCTCACGGCGGTCAGTGTCGCTGTAATAGATGTTGCCCATAGCATCGATCGCGGTGCCACCGGTTGCGGGGGTCAGGGAAAAGGGCTTGGTGTAGGTGGATAACAGACCCGCTGTCGTCTCGTTATACAGAGCCCCATCGAGATACTTGGTCTCGATACGCCACATATAGCCGCTACCTGGTTGGTAGTAAAAGTACTTACCATCAGGGGACACCTCGAGATGATCGGCGTGAATGTACTGAGGCTGACCTGTTGTGGCAGAGATCAAGAACTGGCCGTTAGCCGAATGGGGCATCACAGCGACTGTCGATTTATCTTTTTGAAGGACCATACGAGCATCACCGGTCTCTAAATCCAGTACAATAATAGACCCGATGGCGTATTCGGTTAAGTAAGCGAACTTGCCATTGAATCGCACGTCATTGAGCAAGCCATCCTTGGTGGCTACGTCGCCTAAATAGTATATGCGGTCCAGTTCGTTGGTGGTCAGGTTGAATGAGACGAGTTTAGATGAGTTAAGGAACTGGCCAGGAATTCCGCTATCCACCACCCAGAGATTGCCATCGGGGCCTACGCGCTGCGCGTTCGTTGACACATACTTGACCCCCGCGTCTGTTGCACTGTCAGTGCTGGCATTCCACGAATTCCACTCCGCATTAGGGTATGGAACGATCGTATGGTTGCTGCCGACAACTTCGACAATCTTTGGGCCTGTTGTGCCGTCGACATGGGGGAGAATGAGGAAGAGGCGGCCATCAAGAGTGGTACTAGCCCCTGTTGAAGACGTGTCCAAGGCCAGCGCCGTTTTTATGCGGTCGTCATAGTCTTTTGATGCATAGCCCTGTGTACAGAGGACCATGAAGAGGCCAAAAAAGAGGCGAAGAAACAACATTTTGGCTAGTTCCAAAGTGACTCGATCTGTGCCGCTAGGGATGTAATAGGTCCAGGTCAACAGGCCATGCTGGACATTTAACGATATTCTCCCCTATGTTTTTGTGCCAACTTTCATAGTATATGCGTCCCTTCTGGGCCTTATATGCTCTATGCTGTTTTCAATGTTATTTTGGAGTGCTTACAAACCAGTGTGACACTGCGTGGAAATCCCGTCCGTTTCCGGCGCAGACAATTCAACTACTCACCCTTAAGTGCATGAGGCGCGTTTCTTGGCTATCTATTGCCAAGCGCGGAAAACAAGGGGTCTAATCCCGTTTTTCCGATGTTTATTCAGAAATCCTGTCACGTCCAGATATTTAATTGCGCCGCAAGTACAGATGCCAGATTCGGAAAGCGACACTCATTTTCCGCATGATATACATAGTGCAGAGGAATATCGACTTAAACGGGCAAGCTATCACGAGCTATTCATTTTTTATTTTTAAGTCTGTTTGTTTTAAAGGCCGTTACTCGTGAGATAACACGATAAACAGAGAACATAGCTCGGTGTAGACGTCCAAGGTTATCAATTTAAATTTAAAAAAAAATTTACTTTTCGATCAAGAAAGCTCATTCACCACCCCGTCCTTCATCTTGCATTTCAGAACTGCATTCACAGCATTGAAGACCAGTGTAAGCGTACAATGAAGAAGACTACAGTTGACCATTATAGGACACTCGGACATGGAGTGCTCAGCCGACCTTTGATCTCTTAGGATGGTAGTTTTAAATAACCCTACTGAGGAGCAGGAAGTATCTTGCCCCGACATTCACCAAACCCGAACCATGCTCCCTCTCCCTTCTTGTCGCCACACCAGGCTTTGAGAACGACCTCGTCTCCATCATTCAACCACTGCATTCTGGTGCCGTCAACCAGCTCCAGATCCTTGGTTCCTGCCTGATTGGCTTCCAATAAACAGCCGAGCTCAGCTTTCTTACCATCGCTGTCAACACCCTATATGGAAGAGAAAAGAATCAGCTATCGGCAATGTCACTTGGGAGAAATTAAGTTATCTTACGCTGCCTGAGATGGTTCCAGTACCAAGCAAATCACCAATGTTAAGACCACTCATGGCCGATGCTTGGTGCGCGATTTGTTGGAATGGTGTCCAGTAAAGGTATCTCAGGTTGCTAGTTGCAAGTGAGTGAGTTTTCCCATCCCCTGGGTTTATTATTAGACGTCAATAATGGACTCATGGAATTTTTAATCCATCAATTATCAATGGAAACTTACGGATCAATTCAATCTCCAGCTTGATATCGAATGTTGCATCTTCCTCTGTAGGCCACTTGAGGTGGTCAAATGGTGGAGGGTCTTGTTTGGTATTTGGTGCGCATCGATACGGTCGAAGTGCGTCCATTGTAACCACCCAAGGAGAAATTGATGTTCCAAAGCCTGCACGCATGTCAACAGGAAATCTATTAGAAGTATATAGTGAGTTTATAATAACCCACTCTTTCCATTGAAAGGCCCCAGCGGCCTCATCTCAAAAAGCTGGAGGTCTCTAGATGACCAATCGTTGAGCAAAACAAAGCCAAAGATATGCTGGTCTGCCTCGTTGATGTCCAGTTCAGTTCCATGCTTGACTGGCTTCGAGACAAAGAAGCCCATCTCCAACTCGTAGTCTAATCCTAGAGATGGTCCATAAATCGGTTTACCGTTGGGGCCGAACGACACACCCCGTGGTCGCCGGATCGGTTGAGGTGAGGGAACAATACTGGAAATACGCCCATTATATGCCGAAGGAGCGTAATACCAATTAGTTGGGATTGATGGCTCCTTTGACAAAGGGGTACACTGTCTTATTAGTCAGTTTATTGATTCATTTTCAAGGGAAAAGTCTCATTTACGTTCTGAACGTGCTCGAGCGAGCAGTAAAAGTCGGAAAATCCTCCTATTTGAAAGGGCAAATGCATAGTCACTTCATCCAGCTTGATGAGGCTGTCCTCTGGGATGCTTCCATTTGTGATGTTGGTAATTAAGCCATCGCGGACTGCCTTTCGTACTGAATAGTCGAAAGCGGAGAATGCGTTGAGAGATGGCTTCAAACTAATTAGAGGAAAAGTTTGTTTCTGGCGAAAACATTCAAGTCTCACCTGAGAAAGAAGTTCCACAGCAGATGATCCCACGGAATCGCTCAAAAATCCATGTTGAGCGTAAATAGCCAGGTCGATCGCATAGTCACCAATGGCCGTGGCACAACGTGGTTTGGGATTGCCTTGGGTCGAAATAACACCAAATGGGATGTTGTGAATGGTAAAGGGAGAACCAACAGGGACCTCAATCTTGACCCCCATGTTGTTGATAAGTGGACTGTGGTGGGTCGGTGAAGTACTATTTGACCGTTTCCTCGGGCTAAGCTTTATTTGAAGCAGCGCTAGCACGTCAATTGAAACAGCTATTAGTTTTCCGAGATATCCAAAGTTCGATTGATCTATTTCGGAGAAACTAATAAGAGAGGAAGAAAATTGAAACTGCGAGCTCCGCATCATATGGTGAAGCTCGCTGGGCGGGGCTACCAATGCATGGGGGCTGCTGATGCGGGGTGAACGTGAGCTGTAAGCCCTAATTGATAATTACTTATTCTGTCCACCGGCAATCGCTTCTATGCAATCGATCTTGACAGTGAGGCGATTCCGTCTAGACGTAGTAAAGTTGCAACTGACCAGGGGCTCCTATCCAGAAGCCACACCTCTCTGTTAGCTCTCTCTGATTTGGTCCGATTGTGCAACTTCTATGCGTCGCTTATTGAAACAAACACAGATGTGTCTTATTTCCGTGATATGAAACGGTGGCGTTCTCTTGTCAATAGCCCGATATCAACCCCGCTCCACGTCGGTCTGTGTTACACAGAGCTGCAAAACCAGACTTGCAGCACGTACAAATGTCACTCTCAATGAACCCCCAAATCTCTCCTTTAATATGGAGTGAATTGTAAGTAACAACCACCGGATAAAGTGCTTCCAGCCCCTGTTTGATGACTCCGGTTGGTTATGATAAAGAATATTCGTAACTATTCACAACGAATATGAAGGCGAATTATTTCAGCCCCGAATAAAACTGTGTAATCAGGTCAACACATGTTTATAAACTCCTGGGTGTCTGGATAAAATATCCAGTATTCCTCGCAGCTGAAACATCTCTGAATACTTTTCAGTCGGTGGTTTGTATTTTTACTATGAATAAGCCAAACTCGGGGCAAAAAATGGCTTACAGAAGATATTCCAAGTTCCATAAATTTGACAATGGTTCAGGTTTGATCTTAAAAATTGGGATCGTTGGTGCTGGCATCGCAGGTCTCACGGCAGCAGCTACACTCACTCGTCTGGGACACCATGTTGATGTGAGTTTTCGTCTTCGATTTATAAAATCCGCGCTATTTTTTGCTCAAACATTTTTCACATATATGTACGAATGGTCCAGCATTTCTAACGAGGTGGGCGCGGCCATCAACGTAGGACTAAATGCTGTGTCTGTACTGCGCGCATTAGATTTCGACGTTGTGAGAGGGAGGTTTCAAAATCGGAAGAAGTACACTGAATCCTTGCAGTCCAATTTTTGAAACGTTTTAACGAGAAGAAGAGGGAATACAGGTCAGTGGCCACAGCATGCGCTCAATGTGTGCTAGGCGCAGAAATGCCGGCCAAGACCAATCGGAGCGGATAAAGAAAGAGGCCCAACGATATGTGAAAGGACCGGTTCCTAGTAAGTCCGTAGATTTACTCGTAGGAAAAATAACGTCTCTTTCTTATACTCAAGATGTTTCAGCATAAAACTGACCAGTCACAGGATATCGGGAGGAGTTTCATCAATGAACTTTCCATACTAGTATGATGTGTCGAGTGTGTCGATGGAAGGATGACCACACTTTTATCTACGGAACTTGGCAATCATTTCTAAGAAGTCTCTAACCCGCTTGGCAGTGGATAAAATTCACTTGTTGATATTTTTTGATGGACGCTGTACAGCAATGGAGTTGCTTTCCCAAAAAGGACTAGTGCCGTTTGAGATATTGATGTGTTCGTTTTTGCGCGACGCGCTCCATTTTGTTTCTATCAGCACTGCAATCTCCCTGCTGCAGTATGGCAAGCTCGCACAACGCGACAAGACACCCAGTAACCGTGAAAATAAAAGGTGCCCCAGACTACGACGACGCTGCATTCTGGGACAAAAAGTTCGTGACCGGTCAGGATGTCGGCGAATGGCTGAATCCGGGTGACGCTCTGCTCGACGCAGCGATTTCTCATCTTGAGCAGTCGCAGGTTATATCAGGAGGGTCTCAAAGGATAAAACCGAGACTGTTGCATCTCGGACCCGGCATCTCGGCTCTCGGCAGCAAATTGTGCGATGCATTTGTTCAACGCGGCTGGAGAGGGGACGGTATAGTCGTATGCTTACCTCTAACGCCCTAATCAAAGCATATATCATCAGCGAGTCCAGTTGACCCCCTAGAACTAGCCATCCCAAGAATGCACGATTCGACCACTGACTTTCGAGATACAACGCGCAGAACGTGGACTTTTCATCCGAAGCTGTCCGACTCGGGCGTAAACTAGAAGAACAAAAGGACGAGCCCGCCAATGTGATGCACTGGGTGCAAGCTGACTTGTGCTCCTGGGATCAGGTCTCGTCCTCTGTATCTCTACCATTTGCGCCGGTAGGTGTTGTTGTGGACAAAAGCACCAGCGATGCCATTGCGACGTCAGCCTCGCGGACATTCCATTCTTCTCCGGGTAGGGACGCGATAGACTCTACTTTGCCAGCCGTCAGCCCTGTTGTGCAAGAAATTCTTTATCAGACGCAAGAAGAACAGCTTACACTAGCCCCGGTTGAGCTGCTCGCGTTGCATCTGGCATCCATTACGCAGAAAGGTGCCCTCTGGCTGTCCCTTTCGTACTCAAACACGCGGTTTGACGGCTTCGCGCATCTGCCGGCTTATTGGGAAATTGTCAAGCGTACGCCGCTCAAAGCTCCCTCTGGCCAGACGGCGTCTGCGTCTGCGATGGTGCCTGAGGTCTTTCACTGGGTTTATGTCCTTCAAAGAAAGTGAGCAAGCAGACGAATATTGCCCAGTTTGACATTTGAGAATCATATAATTCCCATGAATGAAAAAATTCGAGCTCGTATAAGGGGCAAAACGAGATGCGGGCACGTGCCTTGACGATAATAATGTTGTAGTAACTGTAGACTCGTGTAGCAACTGGTCAATGTTACAACTGAACGTGACGTAAAAACAAGTAGATGAGGGTCGAGGGGCTAGAATACTTAACTCTTGAAATGTATTTAGCTGTAGACTACAATTCTTTGAAACCAGCTGACTGGACGTTTGCACGTGCAAACGGGCTATGTGCATTGTGCATTGTGCGCACAGTCGCAACGCGTGCCATTTGTTGGCCTCAGGCCGTCAACATCTAGGACGTTGATGGTCGTGAGCATGAAATCCAACGTCAGAGTAGAAAGTAGAAAATAAGTCAATGGTGATTTTTTCGTGAAATATTTATCAAGTGTGTACATTCAAATACGCTTTTCAAAAAGAATACCATTTTCACGTTCAATTTACACATGCAAAAATGGCAGGGGCGATTCATGCCAACATTTCCCGCCAGGCGTTTATATATATTGATATATTCCATGTCGATTGCTAACTCTAAACCGAAATCATGGAAGAAAACCAATAAAGTGATTTTTTCCCGTAGGTATATCCAGGATTTAAATACTACATAATACGTATTCCTGTATTAATTTACATGCATTAAATTTCTCGGTTTTTTGGTGTTGAAATTGAGCCTTCAAATGTTCTGGCGTGTTAGAGATAATCCCAAGGCAAAACGCGTAGAGCCCGAGGTTCCAATGTTTATGTAATTCTACACGTGATAGTTAGTTGACATGTACTAATATAAAGCAAATAGTCTCTAAGAGAACATACCGACAAGCAAAAATATGTTATTTAGGGGTAATAAACTAATGACGTATATAGTCAACGCGTGAAGTCAGATGGCTCCTAAAGCACTTTGGAGGTTAGTAAAAAAAAAAACGTTAGTTTTTAATGGTATCAATCGTCGAGGTTGCATCTATTAGAATTACGCGACGTAATAGTTGTAAAACATATAAACAGATGTGAATTGACTTCCTATGCCTAACCTAATGCCTACCCATGAATTCCCATTTTTGAACCTCATAACGCTCAAAATCTCCAACATTCGAAATAAACACCATGTACTATCAATTATCAACTAGGAAGGATCTCAAAAGTTGCCCATGTCGCCGTGCTTGCTTTTACCAGTGTCAACGAGTTACAACGCCGGGTGAGTTCCAGACGTACCAACGAAAAGCCGAGATGAAACATTCACTCCTGGATCTTAACCCACTCTGAGAGGTTCTCAGTGGCCCACTTAAGCTTGGTCGCCTGATCAAAATCTGCAATATTACACTGCCGGAATAGTTCCACCCAGACCAGCACGTCTCGAGCCATTTCAGGGGTTTTGATTATCATCTTGAAGGTCGCAGGATCTAGCATACCATGCTGCAGCATAACAGCAAGATTGCCGCTGATGATAGCCCTTCCAGAAGATTCTGAGCCCATTGTCTCTCCAAGATTAAGGCCGGAGATATCGTTTTGTGGATCCTTCAAAGCTTCCAGAATAATACCAACGACGGATTGAAGGAATAGAGGAATGCCGTAGCGTGACGCGAATTTAACCGCCTCAAAGTATGTTTTGATCGGAATTTCTGGGGACTGGGTCTTTAGACGACTATTAGGACTGTACAGCCAGTCGTTGAAGACACGAAATGCATCGCGGCTGCAGTCTGTGATTTCCCAAACTGATGGGATGTCGGTCGTTAATTCGTCGCCGTCATCAGAATGGTTCTTGAGGGTCGCAGAAGGCACACGGTCCTCGAGGAGGGCTTTTGGCAGCTGCCAGAAAAATTTTCCATCGAGGTAGACGGATGTCATCCCCCTGGATTCTAGGCTGTACCCCGTTTGTTAGCTGGGAAGTTGTGTGTTTTACCAAGTGAGAGAGTAGTACTCGCGCATGTTGACAGCTTTCGTGCTGCTGGAACTAGCTATAGCGACTCCGTTAGGCTCAGGCGAAGCCATACCCACGGGATGTGTGATGCTCCAGCGCAGGCGCGGGTTGTAGGTGAAGGCGTTGAGCGAGGTTCAGTTCACACGCAGAGAGAAGAGGGAAGAAGAGGAGGTTCGAGGCGAGGGTAAACAAGGTGGCCCCGCCTGCCTTCGTCAACTGGGTGCGCCTTCCTCAGCGGCACAACCGGCTGGCCACGGCAGACCTCACTACTTCTTCTTCACCATTTCTTCGCGATCCCTCTCCAACCCACCACCAACCGAGGTGTCGTGAACACCTTCAGCATGCTGCCTTGGGCTTGGAAGTCATGTCGTGTTGAAGTCGCCCGCTGCAGGTACGAATTGACCGTGAAGCTCTAGTTGAATCCACCAACAAGTCGAGTTGAGTTGCTTCTGATCGTTTGAGTACGACAAGTGCAGTCCCCTTCAGCTTACAAACTCAGCTGAAGCTTGCGTGGCAAACAGCTAGACACTGATGGACTTGCTCAGTTCGTGCCATGATCACTTGCGTCTGCGCAGCTCACCTAGGTGTCGGGGTGGCAATGATGGCTCGGTTCCTAAATCAGTTGTGTGGCATTCGCCGCAATCACATCCAACACTCAGCATGCGTGGGACTGACTGCATGAAAACATCTCAAGAGGAGTGCGATAGCGGGTGATTTCCTCACAGACAGGATGGGGTATTGCCTCGAATCGGTGTTCTGCGAGCATGCATATCGCTGACAAAAGTTCAATGATAATTGTCATAGCTTCAAAGTATCAAATGACAAATAAATGTAAAATAGCAGGATTCAATGCTATCGCCGAGTGTCACCCTTAATTGGAGGCAATTATTGAGAGGCTTTGTCTGATCTGCTGTCCGGTGTCCTCCGACACCAAAAGACAAATGCAACACTTACATTGGCCCCCATGATTCTCGGTACTTGTTTGACCGACTTCAGCTAGATCCGCGGCCCAAGGAGAGCTCTCGGCAAGAATCCTTGAGGCTTGCACGAATGCGGATTGACAGACAGCGACATCCGTAGCGTGCCTAAGGTCTTCCGGGTGGAAGTCTTGGCTCGTGAGGATGGGGTACTGTCACCTTCCTCGGCGAGCGATGCCTTGAAAGTTGTCCAAGTTGTGATGAGGTCATTAGACAATACTGAACGTGGATCTCCCCCCTAAATTGGAATGCTATGCATGTTATGTCGAGCGCTTGACATTACCGAGCGGAGGAAGGAGTTGGATTTGGAAGGTCAGTAAAGTGGTACAGTGTATAGGTTTCAAAATGGCTCATTAGACCAAGCGCCTGCTTCATTGGGCATGAAGATCATCCCGTCATGTTCGCATGGAATTGTTGATGCAACAACTAAATCTACAAACTAGGGAATTGGTCGTCGATTGATGCTATTGCTTATTACAAGCACGGCAGACTGTTCGGCCACCGCATCGAGTAGGATAAGCTGGATAGCAGCTGTGCTTCCCAGGCCCACTGGCCAGTGCGGACTAAAGCCAGTCTTTTCATCCTTCTCTTCTTTTCATCATCTCGGCACTCTGGATTGTACGTACGTGTTATCCTCACTCTCACGATCCTGGGCTAAAGAGGGCTGGGCTGCGGATGAATCATGATGAGATGGGTGGCGTTTTGACAGGATGTGGGTAAACGGTGTCCAGTACAACGTGAAGCGGCTCGATCGGATCCCCGTAGCCAGCAAGTAGACGAGTGAAGTTGCAGCAGCGGTTGAACGGACTGGGCTCGTACAGTGCACGACCGCGAATCCCAGTGCATTGTGGTGCGGCGGTGCCTGACTAAATACGAGATGGAGTTATGGACAGGCTTTCCAGAGCGATCGCATCCCAAGAATGGGAAGACTCTTGCGCGAGAGTTAAACTAGGCCCGATGATTATGTCGCGCTTTCCTATCATGGAAGTTACAAAGTGCTGTCTGTGGCACTCCTTGCTAAATCGAGAAGACCCATTTCGCGCGATCATACCTTGTGCGGCTCTGTGCTTCTATTTTTTCCCCATTATGGTGCGCCTGATAAGGGGAGGTCCACCGCGGTCCCAGCACACAGTGGGTAGGATTGGCAATTCGAGACTGGCTTACCCAATCGATAGCGCTCTGGTTTCCAGTACGGAGTATCCGTCCCTGCACATGAGCGATGTGCGAACCGCTGCCCATTCTCTGGTGTTTCATTCCCTTCTGCATAGGGTTGTACTATGATGAGATACATCCTTCCATCGTGGATTTAGTGCCGCTGTTGTCAAAGAACTCCCCAGAGCCGTACCAGCGGCAAGAAAGAAACCGGTTTATGCGAAACACGAGACGTCGAATCGCAAATGCCGAATACGGTCTGGTCGGCCAAGACATTGGCCATGCATCAGAGTATAATTGCTCTGATCTCGAGCGTCTAATCATGATGTTCTATTATTATGTGACGTATGAACGAGAATAAAATTAAGGACCGACTAAGAACGCCCGCAGCGGTGGCGGCCACATGCTGTCGCCCATTCTCAGTGTATGGATGCTTGAGACACGGGGATTTGACCCCTTCTGCTTGAGCAGCGGAAGCATCTAGCGCTGCTTAGTGATTCCACCGTCAGGGGAATTGCTTGGTATCAGCCTCAAGGATTGGCAGGTCGACTGTAGATCATCATCTATTGTCCATGAATGCGGCAGCTCTATTGGCTGCAAAGCCGCGCGACTCGTGCAACTGCAACCTACCCGTTCCAGTATAGAGCTGTGGGGCTGTATAAGCCGCTGATCGTAGGAGAAAGTCGATGCTGATTACGGCTACTCCGTATTGCTGCTCACAACGATACTGGCTGATGTGCGCATGGCTGTGTTATGGACCCATGGCCACCCACTCTGCCAGGCTTCAGTGCTGCTTCATGCAGCCCCGGCCCAATGGACGATCAGGAGGCGCGATTTAAGCATTAACCAGGTCAGCTTGTCCATGCCAATCACGATGCTACCCGTGGGGAGCTGCCTGGGGATAGATTGCGCTTCGCTCGCTTCTAACTCTACGTGGTATCTTCTCCTTCGCCGAGCTCGTTGCAATTGGTTCCCCTCTCCTTGTTGTTATGATGGCCCTGGCTGAATCCTCTGCGACCCTTTCCCATTGGGTCTCTCACCAAGATCTACCTTCCTGTATCGGCCAACCCGTTACTCAGTGGACCAACTACAGACCGACGTGGTATTGCACCTCCTTGCCAAGGGCGATCGACACCGATGAGGAGACCATGATAACCAAGATGCGCATATGGCACAATCCTCAAACGGATTTGCGACTAGATCATCTTCCGATAAGGCGCTTGCCCCGATCCTGCGAAGGAGTTAAAAAAGGATATAAGAAACCTCCATCACCGTCCTCTCACACTTCTTTTTTTTCCATCCATCAACTTCTCTGTCTCTCTCCCTTTCAATTCAAAAGCAAAGGACTCTTGTACCGACGTTCAAAATGGTTAACGCAAAGACTGTTGTCTCGGCCCTGGCCCTCTCCGCCGCCGCCCAGGCCGCTCCTTACAACCCTACCAAGACCTCCAAGTTCAGCCTTAACCAGGTCGCTGTCAAGAAGTCCGGCCAGGTCAACGGTGCTGCTGCCTACGCCCGTGCTCTCCAGAAGTACGGTGGCTCTGTCCCTGCCCACGTTGCCTCGGCTGCCGCTGGCGGTGAGTCTGGCTCTGCCACCAACAAGCCCGTCAACGGTGACGAGCAGTACATCACCCCTGTCAAGGTTGGCAAGTCCACCGTGAACCTTGACTTTGACACCGGTTCCGCCGATCTGTAAGTTTAATTTATAACCTTAATATTGAAAGCCACCTCTTGCTAATTTGATGTTAAGCTGGGTCTTCACCAAGGACACCAAGGGTGCCGGCTCTGGCCACAACACCTACGACCCCAGCACCGGCAAGAAGCTCAGCGGTGCTACCTGGCAGATCCAGTACGGTGACGGCAGCGGTGCCAGCGGTGATGTCTACACTGACTCGGTCACCGTCGGCAACGTCACTGCCACCTCCCAGGCTGTTGAGGCTGCCACCACCGTGAGCAGCTCTTTCGCCAGCGACACCGCCAGCGACGGTCTCCTCGGTCTTGCTTTCAGCAGCATCAACACTGTCAAGCCCCAGTCCCAGAAGACCTTCTACGCCAACGTCATGGACAGCTTGGCCTCCCCCGTCTTCGCTGCCGTCCTGAAGCACAACGCTCCCGGCTCGTACGACTTTGGATTCATTGACTCCTCCAAGTACACTGGCAAGTTGACCTACACCGACGTTGACAACAGCCAGGGCTTCTGGGGCTTCACCGCCGACTCCATCAGCGTTGGTGACTCCAAGGTTGAGGCCGCTGGTGCCTCTGTCTCTGGTATTGCCGACACCGGTACCACCCTTCTCCTCTTGGACGACAGCACTGTCTCCGCCTACTACAAGCAGGTCGAGGGTGCCGAGAACTCCCAAACCCAGGGTGGCTGGGTCTTCGACTGCTCTGCCACTCTCCCTGACCTGAAGGTCACCATTGGCTCCTACACCGCCACTGTTCCCGGCAAGTACCTCAACTACGCCGAGCAGTCCGGCAAGTGCTTCGGTGGTCTCCAGTCCGCTGGTGACGTCGGCGTCAACATCTTCGGTGACGTCTTCCTCAAGACCCAGTACGTTGTCTTCGACGCCGAGAAGAACCAGCTCGGTTTCGCTGCCCAGGCTTAAGAAAAGTCACTTCTTTTTCCGTCGCGATTTGTACAGCATGTCGACCTTTTTTTTTTAGGTGTGCATAGGCGCGCCTGATTAGGGGCATGATTAGATGGATCATGCAGGAGATACTACTGACTACAGACATCAGGATGTTTCTGGGTTGTGGTGTACTTCTATATCAATGTTACATTATGTCTTTCTTTCTTCCAATGAATATTCATGCCTAATGGCCAAACAAAATTTTTCTTCACTTTTTTCAGTACTTTTCTTCTAATTCTCATATAGCGATGTAGACTTCAGTAACAATAGACTTTAGCAGCCCCGTATCACACACACAGCCGATTCGCACGTGCAGCGCATGCCGTGCAGGTTGCCCCTGAGTGGGATGATCTCATCAGCCACACACCCGACAATCTATTTTTGTCGCTTCCCTTGTTCTCCACAATTTTCTCGCACGCCCTGCAAATGGCCACCCAGGAACTCGCAAGGTTGCCACAGACCAGGTCAGCAGGGGTCGACCCGTCGCACAGAACCAAACCAGACCAAACCGTGGTCTGACCCCTCTCCACTCGTATTTTTCCGACTTTTTTTTTGCTGGTGCCTGTGGGAAAGCTGAAATCGCGACGAAACCGCCGCCCGAAAATAGGCTCGTGGCCCCCAACACCTCACAACACAATACAACGCACCTTACTCGGGTGTCACTCAGTGTGTCACTCGGTATTTAGCCGAATAATGAGGCGGTGACTGAAGAAAAAGAAAATTGACAAAAGGGGATAATAATGACGAGGGAAATAGAGATACGACAATTCTTCACGTGACTTGTGTCGGACGTGCCGATAGGTGGTCTTTTTTGAGACAGCACAACGTACGAAGGAGTAGATGACAGGGGTTTGTTTTGAGTGGGATGACAATTTGAGGACGGATTATTACGTATTAATAACGGTGTCGCAGGCTTGCAGCCCGTGTCAAGTCAGCTGTACGAGGAAAGGATCTCTGTCTGACTGCTGAAGCACAGTTATGAGTGCTAGTTAACTAACTACGAGTACTGCTTATTGTGATTTCTGACAGGAAAGTTGATGCCACCTTGGTGTTGCATGCCATGGTTCTGGAAGCTAAGTGTGATATTGATCTCTCTACTAGATTGATGTATTGGTAACACGAATCAAATGGGTCGATAATAACAGCAAGAATACCTCCATGTTTCCAGTTTGATTGCCTAGGGAATGCCAAGCCTTCGCGATGTAGTGTGGTGTATGTTTCAATTGTTTGCAGATGAGCTTTTCTTTTATGAAACCAGAATGATTTTTGGGCGGGGAACGACACTCTCTTTAATAATGAAGTCATACTCAACTAAAACAATGATCCATTCATAGTGGCATCACACGGAAATAGAACACATCAAGCAAGGCAACGAATTAAGACTTCGGAGACTTGTTTTTGTTTTCGGAAACTTCAGACACCCTTGGGCGGTTGCTATATTTGAATCTCGTATTGAAGTAGTATTTTATTTATAACATACTCTGATGCCAACTTTTGATATTCGTGAAAACACAGGGTCATCAATTGATGGTGAGTACGAGCTCTTCGGATTGGGTTCTCTTTCGGTTACGTGTACATTCTAGTTATTCTTCTGTAATAGAATAAAGCGATTTTAAATTGATTGGCTGTACTGGTTCCTATATAAAAGTGTATACAGAGTTCAAATAACCAATTGACATCACGTCTGTAGAGTTACGACATCATAACATGCCTGTAATATGGCCAATCACAGGGCATACGTGGATATAAAAGTAGTCAGGTTACCATAAGTTCCTCAATGATGGATCCGGTTACGGGGTTAGTGATTGAGGTTATGCCTAGGATATTTGATGTCTTCAATTATGATTCAATTTTAGTATTTAGTAGCTAAAATCTGGCTTTTCCACACAATCAACTATGTACAAGAAATGTGGAAGATAAGACCGCCAAGGAAGGCTTTTAAGAAGAAGGACCGCCAACGGTAATGGTCAGTGTCTGGGCAATAGTAGACGAGACGGTACCGGACTCGTTCTCGCCAGCCGGGTTAACATCGTCATACGAGAAAGCATACCCCTTCCCATCAACCTCGTTCTCGTGCACAAACTTGCTGTAGTAGTTGGACGGCGAGGTGGTGTAGTAGTCTGAGGCAGCCAGACTGGGCTGCACATTTCCGCCGTCAAGCAACAAGGTACCGCGGTTGAAAGCAGCGCATAGACGAGGCACAACAGCGTAGTGGACGGCGTTGTCGCCAGACTGAATCGCAAACGGACCGGTGTTGCAGCCAAAGATGTCGGCAGCAGATGGCTGTGCGTATCCGCGGTTGTCGCTGCCGCAGGTCAGAGTGTCGGTGCCACCAGTGGTGCAAGTGACCTCTCCAGCGGCGGCCTGGGTGTCGATGGTCAGAGGGCTGCTGCTGTAGGTGGACCAAACGCTGTTGATGTAGTCGGTAAAGTAGTCCGAAAAGGCATCGCCATTGTTATCTTCGATGTAATCGTACGGAGCAAGCGCACGCAGGTAGTTGCCGCTGCTGTCAGTCATGCAAAGACTGCCCCAGGGGTATCCATCCGAGGCAGACTGAGAGACAAGGGCAGCGCAGACCTGGGCGACGGCATCGGCGCTGAGACCAAGGGCGGTTTGGACGCTGCCGTCAGTGCCGAGCAGGGACATGCCCAAAATGATACCGACAAAGTCGACGTAGCTAATGTTGGCGTACAGACCGCCGTCGGCAGTGTTGGTCAACTCGACAAAGCCCCAATTGACGGCGGCGTTGGGGTCGGATGGGTTGACTGGGGAAGGCTGGACAAGAGAGGCACCACCGGCACCATTTGTCACGACGAAGAATTGCAGAGTACCATCGGCGATATACACACGGCCAGAGACGATATAGTCCGGAAGAGTGATGGTGGTGGTGGAGCCCTCAGCGCCGAGAGGTTGAGCTAGGTCGGCATCGATGGACACGGGCACGCCGGATGTTGTGCCTGGAGGATAGTACCAGGTTCCGTCCGAGGCGAGCAAAACGACATTACCACTGGAGTCCTGACCTGTGACATAGCAGTTGATCTGGCCGGCAATGGATCCAGCCATGTTGTTGACAATAGCAAGGGGGAGCTGGGCAGTGGCGGCAGCAGAGGCAGACTCCAACAACCCATTCACCTTTGCAGTGCCTCCAATGAAAGTGCCATTGAGAGTATTCTGCTTTGTAACCACGATGTCCTCGGGACCACCAGGGTGGACGCGAATCGGTCTAGCAGAGGCGATTGGGCCTGCCAGGGTCTGTCCGACCATGGTGGCAGCGAGCGCCCAGGTCCATTTAGCCAGGCCGAACATGTTGATTTGTAAGGAGTGATAATGAGTTGGAATGATTCAATTGCCTGCACTGGACGAAGAAGGGAACCAAGGATACTCGGCCTGTTTATATAACCCTCCCCGGAGATATCAACAGCAGGAGCTCAGTGAGCTCATTGATCCAACGCCGCGGTGGAGGCACGCCATCCTAAGGCAAAGATAGCGAAGTGGACTTTCTGACCATCATGTCGTATTAAACTGTAATATCACAGGTAGGTGGCGTGGTCACTTGTCGCCGCTGAACGTGTTGATTGACCCATCGGGTCTTGAGGCCACTCATGTTTGAGATCCGCAGTATATTCCAAGGCCCAAAGCCAGCCACAAGTCTGCGGAGAAATAACCATATACCAATCCAGGGTGGGATCGCGTGGGAGAGAACCCGGCCGCTTTCATGGCTGGACTGTTCCTGCATATCACAGTGCAGAAACATGATGGACTGGTCAATGGCTGGACCGCCTAGTGGACGACTGATTTGCTCAAGCGTGGGTTAGCCCCGGAGGGACATGGGTGTGGCCACAATTTAAGGCACTTTAAGATCGATTAGCGCAAAATTCTAATTGAGCCAATTCTCTTTCTAGCCTGGCGGTTCGCATACTCTTATGTGTGCGCTCGGCGCGTTACATGGCGGCGCCGCCACAAACGCCACACGCGCGGAGTCGACAGGCGTGCAGCAGGGTACGAGGGCGTTCCCCATACGATAGGACAATTAAATAGGCAGTTTTAGTGATATGTTGTGTATTCCGCTGTTTGAAATCACTTCTTTTGGGTTTGTGTTGAGTTGTGTGCTGACCTTGTCGATCCGGCCAATGCCGACCCCCGGATTCTTCTGCTAGGATGGCCCGAAAAGTATCCATTTTATACGCAGTCGGAGATTTAAGGATGCTGACCGTCATTATTGAGCGCCTAATGGTTCCTCATGCACGGGGTGCCTGGAATCTGCAACCTCACGCGGCCAGACTCGAAAAGTGACCGATTGAACCCTCAGCGGCGGTGACAAACCAAGCTTGATGTTACAGCACCGCTCGTTTATGATATCCAGGATTGTATCCATTGGAGAGGATGTGTTCTTGAGATGCATGTTCTCGCATGTTCTCGTTATTTTAGGCTCGCCAAGTGCCGAGGCCGCGTGCGTGCTAGGATGAATCGAGCTTGCTAGCAGGGTGCTGTTGCATCGCTCGCTTGGATTCGCGGCGGGGCTGACGCGTCGTTTGAATCCGATTCGTGCTTTGTCCGTCTGAGAGGACTTTGTAGTAGATGACTGGCTGTCTGCTGAATTAATTGAGCGAGATGTCGAGCGATGTTACTATGGATTGTTGAGTGTAGCCCTAGCGGAGTGTTGACCGCTGTTGGTGATTAATTACACAGATAAAATGGTACAAAATAGAGGCTACCTCGTGAGGAGCAGATATCAGGTGACGCCTTGTGATCAGATATTTGCGTGGCCTTATTGATTGGATCCTGTCGAATGGAACTTGATATTTGTATTGGCCTTTTCTCTTTATTGATATAATAATTAGTAAAATGATAACAGTTAAAATTGAAGAGTTGAGCTGTTTCAATTATATCTCTCTAGTTTCATGAATTCTTGAAAAGTTGTTGAAAGTATAGGTGCGCTCTGTTACTACCCGCTGTAATCATTATTTGACTTCGTATGGCATCTATTGCTAATGCCGACTATGCTTAGCAACGGGGGGGGGCTCATGTACGACTTGTTTTTCCTTTATTAGGGACGTGATCCTATTCTAGACGTATGTGGATCATAAAACACAGAGTGGCAGCGGACTATTAAAGGACGAAATCTAAACGCAGCAGTTTCTAAAAATGTCTAACTCAATTACCTTGAAGCACCAACCAGACGCAGATCCATGATGTATCCTGTAACCACCAAGAATCGCATCAAGCCCTGAGATGAGATGCCTACCTCACATGGAAACCCCTATCGAAAGCAGTATCAATTGATGAGATGGAGCTACAACGGACAACTAGAGATCTGAAGAAAACGGTGGAGGTTCCGATCAGCTCAGAATTCACCTCAACTCCTCGGATTTAACGATATT
Source organism: Talaromyces islandicus (assembly GCA_000985935.1). Classification (NCBI taxonomy): domain Eukaryota; kingdom Fungi; phylum Ascomycota; class Eurotiomycetes; order Eurotiales; family Trichocomaceae; genus Talaromyces; species Talaromyces islandicus. Next base: position 614,767 of record CVMT01000011.1, on the reverse strand, counting down.
CCGGGGGAAGTATGAGACTTTAAATTCGAGGTTATGCCATTCAGGTTACCAACAGACCTACAATGTTTCAACGACTAACCACGAATGTTTTCCTGTAACTCTGAGCCCGCTGCAGCCTACAGCCTACCTCAGACCTAAGGCCAATCTCAACCTCACTATAAATATAACCACACTAAAGCTTATAAAGTAAAAATTTGTTACAAGCCAAGAAGCAAGAAGACTATGGCTGGATTGCTGAGAAAGACGACAACTGAGAGGATTACAATATAGAAAATAGGGGGGCTTTATTTGTAAAGACTAGAAAGACTAGACTAGTGCCACAGTTGCACAATTTCTGATCCGGTTTAGTGCTATATAATCAAGTGCAGTGTGAAGTCTGATGACTTCATGTAGTGGTCTTTTTATAGCCCAGTGGTTAGGCCCTAGAATACACCTTAGGGTACGCTAGGCCCGTGACATAGTGGCAAAGATGTAGGAGGCGCCCTTAGTGGTCCCATGACAATTTACTCTTATATAAAAAATATACAAAGACATAGATATTAGGCCCAAGAAAGGACTAGAGTTATGCTTGTAACCTGAGCCACATGATCTATTTATGCGGATCTCGAGCGCGCTCGCGAATCCAACATTAACAGAATATATGTTTCTAGGTCGATGCTTCTGTTAGTGTTGTTAATCCTTTGGCTGGTTCTAAATGTAAAATAATGAAGCACTTCATTAAAATTTCGAGTACTGTGCCATTCCAGATTAAGCTTCTTTACGGAGCACAAATTATAGTGTAAATCCGCATATACAAATATAAGTTATTTCAAGCTGAAACTCAGACTCGTAATTTGCTCCTCTTCCAATGTTTTTTTTTTATTAATAACCGCGCACCGTCTCCCAAGAGTCAGAAGTACACTGCTATGATATTTACTTTAAGGGATGTAATACTGGGTGGGTTGTTTCTTCGTTCTGTCGCTGCATTGAGGGCTGGGAAGTGCACAGGAAATTGCCTATCCGATTCAGACACAGGCACTTGGCATTTAGATGCCTGTGGATTTTCCTGTCCACATTGTCCCTCGATGCAACTAAACAATTCTTCCCAATATCGGAATGGAAATTTTTGACAAATTTGGCATGCAGCTGGTGGTTGTAAACAGACCTCCCTTTAACTTTCTGGTCAAATTTTAATGTGGACGTCCATTAAATGATGACGAAGAGCATCCTTCGACGAATACGCACTCGAACACAGATAGCAACGATAATACTTGGCTGCGTAACTCTTGTTACTGTGCCGCATGAATGCCTCCCGTATGCTGAAGTTGGAAGTCATCTCGCAGAGCATGCATCGATATGCGGGATGATGCCGTGCAGATTCACTTGATAGAGTGTGATCCAAAATATATTGCTCCTGGGTGTCTAGGAATTCCAGAAGAAAACGAGTGTCTGATCCAGTATCTGCATTCCTAGAAAGCTGGTTGCGTAGACCACGAACGACATACTCTATAGTGACTGCAATGGGCTCCTGAGGGACTTGTACGAGGTCGGCATTGAGTTGATCAGCAGCTTCCTGGTGGGTGTTCTGAGAATGCGGCAACCCGGAATTTTCTAACTGGATAGGGTCTCCGGGTATCCCAAATTCTGATGTCGAGTACGCTAGTTTAGAACCCTCACTGTCGTTGGTGATTGATCCTTCCCACTGTGATCCACCCATTTGTTGGGATCTTGATACGGGGTGGAGAAAAGTTGCTTGATTAACTTGGCCAGCTTTCAGAGAGAACGCAGCTTTAGGATGTTCTCGCAACTCTGGTAGAATAAATTGCAGATTTCTTTGCATCCAATGTCGCTCGATACCCTGGTATTTTCGTTCTAACATTATCCCAAGATTATCCAGCTTCTGTTGGCGATTGACCGGAGACGAACCGACAGCCATTTCTGCAACCCGGATAGCACTCTGTAGGTCATCGGCAACACCTCTATGATTATACCGACAGAATAGTAGGGTACCCAGTCTATCCAGGGTACTCGGCCAATCTGGATTGTCTGGTGACATGGCGAGTGCTCTGGATCCTGTCATCGTAATCACTGTTTCGAGGACGTCAGTGTCTCCTGTGCGGTGGTATCCACTGATCAAGATATCTTCTAGCTTGCTTGATGATTCCGTCAAACCTCTTCCGTCATCATCAGTGAACATTCCAAGTATTGATTTTATTTGCGACCGCTGCTTTAAACCTGCCTCTTCATACTCTCTCATGGCCACTCTTAGTCGTGGAAACCGGCCAAAGTCATTAGAGATATCGGCAAGCGAGAGGAGGGGCACGACACGAGTTTGGAGACCATCCACTGCCGCTTCAAGTTGGTCTAATAATTCTTTGAGTCGATTATAATCGCTATAAAACGCCCTTTTAATTAGCCAATCTTCACTGTAGCGTAGGTGAGTAGATAAGGACCTCTTTGATATCGCCTCACCAATGGTTATGAGGATTGTCTTCACTTCGTTCAGATAAAATCGTATCGCTGTTGCAGCTCTGTCCGCTTGCACATCAAGAATGCCGAGAGTGTTATCTTTCTCCCTGATATCCATTGCCCACATCTTGAGTTTGAGCAGGATATTATCCAAGCGACTAGCTGAACTGACCTCTGCATCCTCGGCAGCCCAAATGTCGCTTCTCAATATATCAGAAACGATGGAAATGATGCCATCGTACAGATGTTGCAGTGAATTTGAATCTGAAGACATCGTAGAAACGCAGGTCAAGTTGCAACACAGGGCGTGTTGCATCCTTCCTTCAGGATGGCAATTACTCCGCTTCGTGTCATGTGAAAGGCTGAGAGCATTGTATTCCAATACATGGATCCACCATGTGCAGAGGTGAGCTTATCGAATTTTTGTTTTTTGTAATGATTTAAATCCCAGGATGCCCCTAGCCAGCGATTACACTGATGGAACCGCTTTCTATTGTCGTTTCCGCATTTGGCCTCACAACAGGTGTGGTCAATACCTTATTAGGTACAATCACCGCGGTCGAACAAAAAACTCGGGAAATCCGGGAGTACAAAAGGCGACTAGCTTTGGTTCAACTTAGCATTGAGACATGGAAAGCAATCTGGGAAGGATTTTCTGATACCACGTACCGATGCTTCTGGACCCAGGAAGTCTTTGAGGAAATCCAGCAGTGGTTAAGGGACCTGACAAGGTTAATAATGGATTTCGAATCGAAGCTGGAGTCACCGAGGCCTAAGTGGTCCCTACGCCAACTTCTAGGACGACCCGAGGAGACCAACGAACACACATTTCAGCTAAGATCGCCTTTTTCTTATATAAGAATAACAAATTACAAGACATGATCAATTCTTTAGAATTTAGAGTCCGCCTACTCGACGAATTCACCGTCAGGCAGTATCGAAAGCAACAAAAGCGCAACGTAACAGAGCCTCCAAACCATGCAGAGATGAATCGATCCGAGAACTTGAGAGTTTTCATAGAACGGTTTTCAAAGTTCGCAGAATCCCTTCACCAATTCCAGACGACACTCACGAATACAAGACAGTGGGCTTTGGAGCTACGGGTTCCCGATAATAAGAGAAATATGATGCAATGGGACAGAATGGAAGAGATCGATCTCGATTTCTCTTTACACGTCCAGGAGAGGGAGGCCGTTTGGTCTTCAAAACGAATTCGTATCAGCTACATGAGCACTACAGATCCAGCCACTATTTTAAATCAAATCATGGCCGCTATCCGTGAAGACTTTCAATGGGAGAAGAATTTCGTCCGTCTTTTAACTCCATCCCGGAGACGATCGTTGCCGTATAAAGAAATATTTTCGCGAGGACTTCTCGTGGATGACGATATTTATAAGGCGTGGAATGAAGATTGAGCCAATTTGACGCTAGGATTTGTTAACTGGATGATCCTATTCTGGAATACTCCTCTAATCGCTCAGCCATGTTGTTGCGGGCTACGTTTCCATGACCTCAACGGCTCCAAACGACAGCACACATTCACAATTTCAGAAGAGCATCATTTTTGTTACGACTCCGTTCTAAAGAAACGCAAGTTGCTGATGCTAGGTTCTGTTCTGATCGAGCTTACATTAGCTATGCATCTGAAAGTGGAACTGGAGAATGATACTGGTGGGCTTGGCTACGAACAAATGCAAGAGCCAAGGACACGATACGTCTTCTACGTGAGAAATAGTGGGAACAACAATTGGAAGAAAGTCACCCTATCTTGGATTCTACAGGAAATATCTCGAAAATCTTACAACTCTGTTCAGACAACCAACGCGATTTGGTACTGCTTTGAGAATGCTTCTGATGATATCGGTAGCTTTCGTCCATTCTTTATCGCGCATTACGTAGAGGAGATATTGAAACCGTGAGTGTCCATATATGATTCGTCCATTAATGGCCTAATGTTTTTTTTATAGAGTCCAGGAATACAGTCAACTCATCCTCGATCACAGCCAGCAGCGCGACACCATGCCGTGGGTACCAAGATGGATGAAGAATGTTATGAATGCCCAGAGCGGCGTGTTGTGGCCCCCCAGTGCATTATTTGAGAATTAGTTAGTCGATCAAACTATTGACATGCAACTTGTCTTCGTGGCACTTGAGCAGTATTGTTCTAATTTTACTTTGGGCGTAGCTTGTCTAGTTGCCGTTGTTAGAAATAGCGCGAAAGACATGACCCAGCACAGCATGCAACTCTCCAAAGTTGCTGTTCTGTCCCATGGAATGATTTTGCAGGTGCGTTAGGCATCCTCTTAGGCAGCGTAGCCAAAAATATAGAGTGAATGAGCAAAAAAAAAACATACAACAGCTGGGATTCGCTGGTGGTCACCCACCCAACTACTAACCAGCCGGCGTGTGGCTTAAGTACGGCTGAGCGGACGGGAAGCCCTGTTTTCCACACCCTATGGTCGTATGTGCTAGAAAAGAAAGGAAACTTGCGTTATAACGAGGAAGAGGCCAGAGATTTGGGACTATGCAAGGATGCACACAACAAGATAAGCAAATGACAAGCGCCACGAGGTGAACTCCGCAGAGGACAATGGATTGAGATTGAATGTCAATACCGGAGGGTGGAAAACCGGGCAGAACCGGTTACATTTTCTACATTTGTGTTAATCACAATCCAGTACAACTTGGCTGCGGGTTGGATCATCAAACTGAAGTCGCATACAGGATCATACGGCGGGTTTGCAATGCCTTTGAGCTTGACTTGCCCGAGGGCATAAATTTGCACTCGGTGTTTTCCCAAGGGCTTTGATAGGCAGCATCGCCTGAGATGGTCCTGGGCATCTGGAATGGAAAGTCGATAAGATTCTAGACTATTGCGTAATGTGGAAAAGCACTCTGTATCCTAGATGGTATCCCGAGAGGGATTATGCGAATTCTCCTTTGGCGTTGAAATCATTTCATAACGAGTCTCCCAGCAAAACCAGGACGAACGAGTCGACTAATCGTTCAAATCAAAGCTGCGGAAAAGGACGGATTTGTCGGGCACCACAAAGACAAATTGGCGATAGTCGATCCATGGCAACGCTTGGGGGGGAGAGTCTACCGTGTGATGAGCATGGGCGAGTTCTACCAGGTAGATTCAATATCATGGACTATATATCCATTGATAAAGATTAAAGCTCTAAGTAGTTGGTAATATTGGATAGGTAAATAATTTATGAAAACAATTTTATGAAAAAAATTTCATGAACAAATTGACATAAAACAGCAGTACATTGATCACATTAATAACAAGTACTGTAGCATTGACATCTAACTGAACTAGGGAATTCGGACTTCAAATCCTATGCGGGGCCGCTAAAGGCTCGAGAACGAGGATCATGATTCTATGCATGCACATCAATTCCCGGGTTGCGCAAGGACCCCAAAACCAACATTGATGTCGGCGGCCGAGTCTTCGGCATTTACCAAAAGATCATTGCGGCCCGTTGAGTGCAAGGGATTCATTCCCTTGCGAGAGCACCAACCACACTTTAATTTTCCGCGAACCTCTGTCCCAAGCACTCTCGCACTAGTCTATACTAAAGCTCAGAATAGTTAGGGTTACAACCTTACAGTACGTACGTAAGTTACTGTCATGGCCACGTAAGCCGTAAGCCTTTGCGTCACAGCGCAGAGACACAAGATAGACGACGCAACGTCTCTATCAAGGTTATGGTTGTTGGCCCCCATATGCAGCTTTAGATTTTATGCGGTGTCACTATTTCACTAGGGTCCCCTGTTTGCTTAGCCTTGCGACCATTATTGGGATACCCTAGTAAATTACAGATCGACTGCCGTTATGCTCCGTCGACAAATCACAGTGCCATCCGGAAACAATGCTAGCATGTGTGCGATGTGGGATGTTTTCTTTGTTCTTGCTCAGCACTCGGAGTTAAATAAGAGGGGTTTTCTGGTGACGCAGTGTTTCCCAACCCCTCATTTATAATAATCCTTTTGTTGTTGTTGCTCTCAGTAAAGTAGTAAAAGTTATCGCCATGACTGAAGCTCCTAGTCACGTTGCCATCATTGGCGCTGGCCTTGCAGCAAGTTTTCTCTTGCCGCCTTTAAAAATCAAAAGCTAACCTGTACTTTTGCAAAATATAGGGCCTCAGCTTGGCACTCGCGCTTAAAAAGGTCAATATTTCTTCCACCGTATATGAAGCCCGTGCAGACTCATACGATCTGGGCGGTGGCATCACCCTCTCCCCCAACGCGCTACGCATTCTCGACAAACTGGGCGTATATCAACGAGTCCAGGATAGAGGGTTCCATTTCGACACGCTCGCCTTTAGCGACGGCGCCGGAAATGTCAAGGACGTGTACTACTTTGGCTCCAAGGAGCTCTACGGCTACCGTGCCTTTCGCATCATCCGCAAGCTTCTGATCGACGAGCTAAAGCTGATGCTGAGGGAGCAGGGCGTTGAGATACAATTCAACAAGGCGTTTAGCAAAGTCGTCTCGGAGACGGCTGAGTCTGTTGAGTTTGAGTTTGCAGACGGGTCTACTGCGTCCGCGCCTGTACTGGTTGGCGCAGATGGTATTCACTCTGCTGTCCGTTCCACTTATGTTGCTCCGGAGATTAAGCCCATATACTCTGGCTTCACGGCTATTAATAACGTGTGTCCGCGTGACCGGCTGCGAATCCCCGAGGGATTCCACCTCCCTGCCACTGTCATGGGCAAGGCCGGAGCCTTCCTCATGGTGCCACAAGAAGTGGATGGCTCCCAACTTCTCATCGGCGCACAACGCCGCTTTCCCGAGAAGGACAAGGCTGGCTGGGAGGCTATGGAGGTAGACAAGCAAGGCCTACTCGACATGCTGCGCGAGAACAAGGAAGACTGGGCAGACATTGTGCAGTCGGCGATGGAGGGTGCGCCCGTTGAGAACATGGGCATCTGGGCATTCTACATGATTCCAAAACTGAAAACCTGGGCCAGCGAGCAAAAGCGCGTGATTGTTGTTGGCGACGCCGCACATGCGATCCCTCCAACTGCCGGCCAGGGCGTCAACCAGGCCTTTGAAGACGTCAACATGCTCGCCTTGCTGCTCTCAAAGCTGTCCACAAAGGCACCGCTAACTGATGCCCTCACATTCTGGCAAGAGTACCGTCAAGCGCGCATTGACAAGATCCTCGAACTCACAAACCAGATGAACGCAAAGCGTCTCCCCCCAGCTGAGCAAGCGAAACTGCCTCCTGGCGCGATCTGGGAGGACGAGTCGGCGACGCGTGGCGAGGGAGGACAGCTGCGCTGGCTGTATGAACCAGATCTCGATGAAGACGTGGTCAAATGGCTTGCGACGAGGGGTGCTTGAGTTGGTTTTTGAGAAATACAAGATGGGGTACAGAGATCGTCGCTGCATGAATCATAGGATGCTTAAGATATTGAATATTACTAGCCTTGAACCAGGCAAACATAAGGGTCTCAGACACTAAGCCATGTAATTTGGGGTCCGAATAATATACGAAAATTACCAAGTCGTTCTTAACGTCGAACAGGTTTCCATTTTTGGGCTAGCAGTAATTTATTATTCATTTGGCCAATGCGTCAATTGATGCTCATTCATCTTACTCTTGCGTCGTAATAGGCCATTGTGATTTTCAACGAGACTACGGTATGTAGAGCAAGAAATAATTTATGGGAAAATGAGAAGAAAGAAAGTAAAACATCATAAATTAAGTACGTGCTAATACATAATAAACTACAAAGTTCTCTCACACACGATCCGGACCCCGTGTCATATCCTCACGGACTTCAATAGTGTGAGAAATTTCAATATCATACGGAACATTAGGCACGGTAGCCCGTTTGCCAGACCCCAGATTTGAGGCCTGGATACTGGTGAGCGGCATGGTGTCTATAGACTGGTTGCCGCTGGCATTGCTCTCCTTCAGCTTCGACCAAGCTTGGTTATTGTGATGATTGCTACTCCATTCGCTTGCGCTACCCAGCTTGTAGCTGGCTTTGCCGCTACTGGAGACCGCCCCGGTGTTTGTAAGCATACTCTTGAGACGCGAGAAGAAAGGCGAAGCGCCAACACTCTGCATGACAGGTGGGAAGAGAGGGAGGCAGGCATTCACCACGCCGAGAGATGGCTCAAGGGATGACCATAGCGCGTCGTAGAAAACGGTGTACGTGAAATCTTTCTTGGCCGATGGCGGGTTGAAGTCGACCACGGCAACGGTGCGTAGAATTGTCATGACACAGACACTGCATAACAAGTCAGCTTCTTCTTCTTTTCTTTTCTCTTATTTTTCCTTTTGTTAGACATGAGGGGACAACGGACACAATTCCAACGCCGAAGACAGCAGTCAACGCAATCTTCTTCCCCGTCTTCAACTGCAGGCGCCACAGCACCGGGAGAGGAAGGAGAATAATCGCAAAATCCAGCAACAGATTAAAAATCGCACTGAGGAGGAAAGGCAGATATCGATCTCCGCACTCTCCATCCTTGATCGTTATATCCCAGTTGTATGCAAAGGGGCGGCAGAGAGCGAAGAATGTGATGAAGCACCCGACGAAGTAGGCGATTGAAAGGCCCATGACCACCCAGACAGCGTTCACAAAGGCGCGCACTTTGAAAATCCGTCGAAGCAAATCCAAAAAGGACAGCCGCACAAAGGTGTTGGCAACCACCTGCAAGATCCACACTTCGGTATATATCTTCTGGGATGCTATTTGCTGATCATGCGTTGTTTCAAGCAGATGACTGCCTATGCCGCCCTGGGCTACGGCTATAATGTTGGAGATGGCGATGCCGGCAGTAAATAACTAATAAATTTTGTCAGGATTTTGCCTAGTTTAATTTCAATCTATACACATACCAGTGCGCCAAAAATCGCATAGTCGTTGAACATCATCGGTTGTCGTTTGATCCATCGTGACCACACCCGCACCATCACCGAGATAGTCGCCAGCGCCCAGAAGACGCTGACGAGAACAACCAACAAAATGCCCCGACCTGGCAGCGCCATGGTCCCGAATAGGTTTGCTTTTTTGCTACCGAGGATTGCAGGGTGAAAGAAATCCTGGATGGAAAGAAAGAATAATCTGGAAGGCCGAGGAGGACGGGGCTGGTATTATGGGCTTATGGCATATCTTCACAGCCCACCTGCCGGCCGTTTGGGGTCGACGTGACGATAGTAGTACATGCCAGCCAAGGTACTGTGAAGAATGTTGCATGCGCCATTGCGGTCTCGTGTAGGTCTGTGCAGTGATCTTCTAGCCTCGTTCGGTGATGTGATATATATAGTGGTTGGGGGCCGGGCATGTGCTTCATTTGCAGGACTAAACCTTCTGAAGAGGATCAAAGTACGCACAACGTGGCGCCCTGTTGAATGTGGCAAATGGGTCTATCTCGATGGAAAATTAAAAATGCCGAAAGCCAAGTCAGGTCAATCCGACCCTCCGTGTCCTTTTGACAGCGCTAACTCCACTGCTGCAGTAGCGGTAAAATATAATGGAGCATGTGCTGATCCAAACTAATATAACAAGGTGGTAGTTACGAGTGAAATATCTAGAGTCGTTTTTAAAATCCAAATAGTTTCATAAGTATTACATATATCAAAATCTTACATGGATTTGGGAACAAAATAGTTTATCTTTTATGATAAACATTGAATCTTTAAATCCAAGTCTATCTAAATTCTATATAATCAGTATAAAATCCACCTACATATATTATGAATGCATGCAACCTTAAAATTGATAGAAAAATCCTTTTAAAGTAATAAAGTTTTGAATTTGCGCAATTTTTGCCAAGAGAGAAGACACCGATGCTTGCACGTTGGGGCCGTGCTGAGCCCTCACACAGGGGACCGGTTGCCAGTGCCATGACTTTCTATATACCGAGACCTCATATAGCTTTAATTTGCATGCCGATAGTTAGATCGTGCAATTTGAGTCTCATCATGTAAAACTTGACCATCTTCCCGTTTCTCCTGTTATAGTCTCTTGTTATAGTAATGAATGGCACGGCGATTTCCTGATAAGAAACCCTTTCTGCCAAACGCCATGGCTGCATCAAAAAAGGCCAGGAACCGAACGCAGGAGATTATACTACAATCTGTTGCGTCAGTTCTTAACCACTCGCTCACTGAAAGCGATCTAGATGTGAGCTTTTTCGAACTCGGCGGCAACTCCATCCGCGCTGTGCTTCTCCATTCGACTTGCAAGGAGAAAGGTATAGATCTCAAGCTTACATCAATTATATCATGTCGAACTATCCACGAGCTCTTTGGTGCTGCCACACTAGCCCCACCACAGCAACAACACCCTGCGACGGTGAAAACGAACGAAATAGCTCTGGCAACGCCCCCTGAAGAGGATTCCACAGCATCTCATATATTGCCCTCGGCTTCTCTCCTGGAGCAGGCAATTGAAAATGCAAGCAGTAAAAATTCAGCACCCATTTCCCATATGCAGCTCTTGTTGCTGCACGGAAGCCAGAAGAACGTCGGAACCAATGTCATTAGGTATCACGAGGAGTACGCGCTATGTCATCTTGCTCAGATGAAGACCGCATGGGCAGCAGTGGTGGAATCGGAGCCGGTTTTCCGTCTGGCCTTCAATTTTGCAAACAATACACAGCACGAACTCGACCTTGCTCCTTTTACTTGGATAGAAAAAGTGGTAGATACCGAGGACGAATACCAGTCGAATATCCATTCACATTCATCTCCAAGTGACGGTTACAACTCATTTACGGTTACGATATTCGCGGACGAAGGAAAGTTTACAATTACTTGGCACATACACCATGCCTTAATGGACGGCTACTCCAGGGATCTCATCTTGAACAAAGTCCGACAAGCAGCAGTAGGGAAACCTATCCTGCCAGGCAATTCGTTCATTGGCCTTGCTAGAGAGCTGGAAGCATTTAGAACACAAAATAGGGAGTCAGCTCGGCAGTTTTGGGGCCGTCAAAATAAGGATTATTTTCAGGCAAGCGGGAATCTTGTTTTATCTCCCCCAACAACAGATAGCGTCAAGCATCGACGTACCAAGACCATAAATACGTCCCTTCGCAGCCAGGATATCTTGTACACCGCATCAAAATGCGGAACAACCGTTGCATCTCTGATCCATGCAGCTTGGGCACTTGTTGTATCCAAGTACACCTCTTCAGAAACCGTCGAGTTTGGTACCGTATTATCCGGCCGTTCGATTCCTCTCAAGAATAACGCCACTACGGCCGGACCAATGATCAATACACTCCCCTTTCGCGCGAGGGTATCCCCACATATGTCTGTGAGAGAGTTTGTTCAGGGAGTTTCTAAACAGATGGTAGAGCTCATATCGTTTGAATGGTCGACCCCAGAAGACGGCTTCGAGAGAAATTTCTCAACTGCATTAGCCGTCGAAGGCATTTCTGAACCGGGAGTGGGTGATAATGACTCTATTCGGCCCATGAGCGAGCCTTCCGATACTGTCGACACTGAAATCCCGCTGTCCTTGATAGCAAGAAGTGACGGGAATATTAGACTAAGATATCATGCCAATGTGTTCCACGACCGAGACGTAAATATCATGGCTGACGTGATCTGTCGAGCCATGGACGCCTTGGCAGATCCTGAAGCTAGGTTGAGTGATTGTCTCTTGTCCCTGTTAGGTACAGATGCAAGGAAGTATCTTCTGTCTCTTGGAAACTGCCTGTCGCCTTTGACTAGCGTAGGGTCGGTGACCCAGGACCTGGTCACTTTGTTTGAGTCTATAGCACGAAAATATCCGACGCATGTCGCATGCCAGAAGGATGACCAGTGCCTAACATATTCTGAACTTGATGTAGCAGCAGCGAAAGTTGCCAGCGTTTTGGCTTCGTTTGTGCACCCTGGAGACGTGGTCTGCATCCGACCGTCTCCTTCTTTCAACTGGATGATCGGGATTTATGGAATTTTGAAAGCAAGGGCCGTATATAGTCCGCTGGACGGATCACTGCCACTTTCTATCCAGGAGGACAATTTCAAAACAGCTTCAGCAAAAGTATTTTTAACTGCAGATCACTCTGCCCACACATGGCAGCCCACAACTTGCGCCATAGCACGCAGCATCTCGGATATTCTGTCCACTACCGAATTAAACGACATAACTACAAGCCATCGCTCCATCCCAGAGCCGAGTGCAAACGCATACCTTTGTTTCACTTCTGGCTCGAGCGGGAAACCGAAGGGTGTGATTGCTACACACGAGGGTCTGGTTGCCTTTCAGCGCAATGAAGAAGTGCGTCTTTTCGCAAACCCAGGAACAAAAATCTCGCAGCTTATGTCTCCCGCATTCGATGGTAGTATTCATGAGATTTTCTCTGCATTAAGTTATGGTGCTACTCTTGTGTTGAACGACTCTGCGAACCCATTTGACGTTCTGCACCTTGTCGATTCCGCGATTCTCACACCGTCAGTTGCCAACGTCCTCGATCCTTCAGATTATCCAGACCTCAAAGCGGTCTATCTTGTTGGCGAACCCGTCTCAGAGACAGTAAGCACTAAATGGGCCTCCCAAAAGGATCTTTACAATATGTACGGACCTACGGAGGCCACCTGTGGTGCAACCATAAAAAAACTAAGACCCCATGAGCCTGTCACACTTGGCATCCCTCAACCGTCAATGCGCATTTACATCCTCGACCAAAACCGATCTTTAGCAATGCCTGGCGTCACTGGGGAAATATGCCTTGCAGGCATACAAGTTACGCGCGGATACATCGGTCGGCCAGAGGAGACTGCCCGATCCTTTATTCCCGATACCGTTCTTGCTGATCGGCAGGGCGAGTACGTGTACCGCACTGGTGATTTGGGTTACTGGAATGGTAACGGAGAGCTGGTATGTCTGGGACGAGCCGATCGGCAGATCAAACTGCAGGGCTTTCGCCTGAACCTGAACGATCTCGAGACCCGTGTTTGTCGAGCTCTCCCCGAAGTCAAGGCCATCGCCATCGCTCGACACGGAGATTTCCTAGTTGCAATGGTCGAACCAGGCTCACTGGATATTGCAGAGCTTAGGTCAAATCTATTGAATATTCTCCCAGCATACGCCATGCCATCGCATATTACTGCTGTTAACTCGTTTCCCAAAACCAATGCTGGAAAATTGGACTACAAAGCAGTTGCAGAAATGGCAGCCCGCAGAACGACGACGACCACTACGACTGAACCTTTGAGTCAGGTTGACTTGCCATCTGCAGTCATTATTGCGGATATGTGGCGCACCCTTTTGAATCTTGGACCAGATGTCAAGCTAGACCCCACCTCTAACTTTATGACTCTGGGGGGTGACTCTATAAAGCAATTACAGTTGGCATCGATCTTACGCCAGAGTTTTGGTTCTACTATTCCCCTGCATACGCTCATTCAGAACACGACCACCCTTGGGAGACTGGCACAAGCCGTCGAACATCTGAGTAAAACATCTATTTCACTTTGCATAAACCCGCTGGGCCAAGAGGCACTGTCACCGATTGAGCTTGAATGGTATCAGAAATCTACATTTACGAGGCATGCTTCAGCATTCAACGTCAGCTATGGGTGCGAAATTGGCAATAATATCGACAGGGTCAGGCTCGCGCAAGCATGGAACGCTGTTCTCAAACGACACCGCATTCTGTCATCACGATTCGTCGAGCGTGCAGGAAAAATAGTTCGGGAGTATGGCGAACATCCACCGCGTGCTCGACGCCTTGCTAAACTAGATATTCGACACGAGATCAATCGGGCATTCTCACTGGGTTGTGAGGACCCCATCCGCGTACTGATATCCCGGAACCGAATGCTAGTCGTGGTGCACCATATTGTCTGCGACCTGACCACTCTGAGAACTCTTATTCGGGAAATGGTCGATAGTTACAATGGAACTAGCTTGGCTGCTGCGCCGCCCAGGAGCTACGCAGATGTTACTACTTGGAGTGAATCTGTATCTCCTGGCATTTTGGATTTCTGGTCTGATTATCTTGGTAAGAAAGTCAATAGTGCTACTGCTCCACGACAAGAATACAATGGACAGAGCCATGTCACAAGGGTATCCTCAACGCTGCACAAGGACATTGTTGAGTTCTCAACGAGACGGAATGTGACACTCCATCAACTTGCTTTGGCAGCAGTGAGTATTGCTCTTCAGCACGACCAGGATGACATCGATGTGGTGCTAGGAGCGCCATTCATGAACCGCACGTCGGCAGAAGACCTTGATACTGTTGGGCTCTTCCTCGAACCACTTCCAATCCGTATACAATATTCTTCAGAAAAGTCACACTCTTTGCCTTCTGGCAACTCATCCAACGCGCAATTACGCTCTCCATCACTTTCTCCCTCACCTTCTCCCTCTTCATCCAACTCGTTTCTTCAGGCCGTCTCGGAGTCCAGTCAAACTGCGCTTGCACACTCTGTTCCCTGGAACCAGCTGCTTACGCACCTCTCTGTCCCACAGACCTTCCCAACCCATCCACTGTTTGACACCATGGTGACATATCTGGAGCAAGACCAAATGCCCACCAAGCCACCTCTCCCGGGTCTAAACCCGTTATATCTGTGGACCGAGGGTTCTAAATTCAAATTGATGGTGGAGTTTATGGCTGTGAGTGACGAGACGCTGTTGATGCGTTGTGAGTATGATACAAACTACTATACTACTGAGAACGAGATAAAGCGCCTTGAAAAACGTGTTGCGCGAGCTCTTCGGGGTCTTGTCGATGAGCGAGAATTTGACCAAGTCCGGGCAATGGCAAGGGAAGTAAATGCCGAAGATGACATGGTGCAAAGTTTTGAAGATTTGACAGACGAATCTACGATATTTGGGCGGAGAATGGATAGATTGTGAGAAATTCTTAGCGTTTGAATCTTATAATACTAGTTGACATGTGCATAAGTATTGATTTATTCGATGTTGTATATAAATTCAAAGTAGCGTTTTATTTTTGCGGGTGCCATTACCAGGCCTCGATCGCCCAGCCTTTACTATTAATTGACGTTACATATAGGTAAGATTCCGTACCACTTTATAGACCAAGGCTTAATACGGATCCTCGAACATTACTTCCAACGTTTGAGAGCCCTGTTATGTTTATCTAAATACAATTTTATGGTAGGACTGGGAGCGCCACACAACCGTAGATGTCGCCTAGGAATTGAGAGATGCGCCACCCATGCTACCGCAGCCAAAATAATGATGTCTCTCTAGTGCGCAACGCGCGACAAGTAATTAATCAATACAGGAGTAACTGGCCAATGCCCAATTCCAGCACGTCTAAAGCCTGCAGCACGTGGTTGCTGACCTTGTGTACGCACACGAGCTATTCCTTTCATGGAAGCTACATAACCATGTACCCACACCTGGCAGTGACAGCCATCGTTACATTGCGTACATTGCGCGGAACAACCGGATAGCTTGTTGGATCTGGACAGCTCGACACGAGTGACAAACAGTCCGAGAGACGCTAGTAATTAGCGGCTATATGTGCTGTCTCGTAATGTAATTATCTGAGGTTTTATTAATTTGTTATTGACCAACTTATTGACCAAATCCCTTGGGGGAAACGTCCATATAAGGGTAAATATATTCATTTTATTATTATAAAATATTAATCCGGAAATACCGGCACATGACATGGCAATACACGAAGCATACGAAAAAAAAAAAAAAAGTAAAAATCTCACGGCACAGATCGAGATTACACAATGAATAGCGTGATTCGTCCAAATTAATACACGCCCAATACATAAAACATACAACAAAGACACCCCCACTAAGGCCCCTTTTTGGTAAGGTGGTAGAAGCTCGACGACGGACTCATCGATCGCCCAACGACAGCGATCTCCTCCCTATCGGTTCAGTCAATTGATGTGTCCCTCGCACCCCTTGGTCGATGAGTGTATGCCATCAATTGCAACACGCAAGATTTAATAATGCTGCTGCGCTGGATACTGCCGTGCCTGGCGGCCTCGGTGCCCATCGCTGGGGCAACAAGCGTTGCAGCGCAGTTGGATAGTGTCCTCTCGAGACTTGTAAAGAACGAGTCTGTAGCGAACACAAAGCGCGGCGTTGAGAAGGACACCCAGGACGACGCGGCTTCTCTGCAGGCTCTACTTCAAGACAACTGGTCCGCGATTGATCAATTAGGACAAGAGTCAATTCCTGCAATCGCTTCCTGTGCGATTTCGAAAATACTGTTTCGACATGGCTACGTCGATGCCAAGACGGGGAATTACACTGCTTCGGAGGAAGTGAACTGGTATGATTTTTCTCTGCTTTACTTTCTCAGAAGTACACTGATAGATAGACCAACAGGTCAACCGGCTGCTGGGAACCAGCAGCGTGCTTCGTCAGCCCAGAAACAACCCTTCAGACCGCGCTCCTTCTTGCGATCATCAAAGTGACGGGCTCCAAATTCTCTATCCGAAGCCATGGCCACCTGCCCAATCCTGGATTTGCGTCTATTGATGACTCCGGGGTATTGATAGACTTGCGTAAACTGTCGGATGTGTCTGTCAGCGACGACAAGTCCATTGTCAGTGCCGGAGCGGGCAGTACGTGGGGCGATGTCTACGATGCGGTCGATCCTTTGGGATTGTATGCTGTGGGCACACGGTATCTTGGTGTCGGTGTAGGGGGCTCGATTCTCGGCGGTGGCATACCGATCATTCCGTCCTTGTATGGCTTGGCATGTGACAATGTCAAGAACTTTGAGGTATGTGTCTAGACAAACTCTTTCCCCGGACCATGGTAGCTCATAGATGTATTGCAGGTTGTCCTTGGAGACTTGACCGTTGTGAATGCCAATGAGAACGAACATCCGGACCTGTACAAAGCTCTCAAGGGTGGGGGAAGCAATTTTGGTAGGCCGTGATAGATTCCATGATTCTTGCAAAAATCGAATCTAGACTGATGAAAAAAAAGGCATCGTCACCCGATTCGACGTGTACACTGTGCCATTGCACAATATCTGGTACAAAACCATCAGCCTCCCGGCCACAGCATACAAGCAGATTCTAGCTGCCATAGTGGACACGCAAAACCGGATGGAAGACGACAGCAAATCTGGCATTATCATCCAAGCTGCCTTTGGGGTTTTCCAAATTACGTACCTTTATGCCGACCATGTTGGTGCAACACCGGCCGCCTTCCAGCCCATCGACAACCTTCTCACCAAGCTAAATGGTACTGTCTCGGTACCGGCTACGAATACCACGGCATTATCGTTTAGTGCGTCCGTGAGCGCACCCGAGGCAGATGGCTAGTAAGTTATTCCTCTTTCCAGTAGAATATAAAGCTTGGAGCTAATGAAAACAGCCGCGAGGCCGCAGGTGTCTCGAGCCTGGTCGACCTCGATCTCTACACCAAAGTATACGAATACTTCGACACAGCGCAATACTACAGCAACTCGACCGGCACCGGCATGGCACTCGTAATCCAGCAGTATGGCAAAGCCGCCGTCGAGGCCGGCAATTTGCATGGCGGAAACTTGTTTAACCTGTCGCCAGTCGCCCAGAACTGGTGGGATCTGCTTGTCGAATGGGCGAATCCCGCCGATGGCGCGGCCTCGCATGAGGCATTGTTCGGCTTGGTTGATTATATCAATGAGCAGAGTAAGCAGGCGGGCAAGTTCCTGCCGTACGTGTTCCCTAATACTGCGGATGGATCCCAGGATGTGATGGGCAGTTATGGGCAGGACAGTTTGGCCAGGTTGAGAGCTGCTAGCAAAAAGTACGATCCGGACCAAGTGTTTCAGACATTGCAGAATGATGGATGGCTGGTGAATAAAGCATAATTGACCTATGTAGAATAATTTTCATATTCTAGAAAGTTTTTCAAATCCACAAAAAATGGAGAACATGTACTGTACATAGATCTTTATCAAGAAACTATAACTGCGTTTAATCTATAAGTACTCTGCCCTACTATTACTAAATACATACTCTTATGACCAACCTGACGTTATAATCTAATATATGCTATGTCATATTAAGGGACTTAAACATTGGATGACTTTGGTTGTGGAGACACCACATTGGAAGTGTAGCTAGCTTGAACCCGGCAGCCGATGCTTCATCATGCACTTAAGGGGCCATTTCCCCGTTCCATAATAATATGCCAACCCAACCGGCCTTCATCCGTAAATCATGAAACGCAAGAATCCATAGAAAAATAGAAGGATAGGCAAAAAGAATATGACCATGACAAAGCTATCCGTTGTCGCTGTCTCGGTCGGCTCGCCGCGTGACCACTCCATGAAAGGCCACCGCGTGAGCTCAAGTATTGCACGAAAAGCATTACCCGGTCGAAGTCCACTACATCTTACTGTTTCGGATGGAATCCAGGGCAACCGTACGGCGGCGCATGATGCCCAGGTGTATGCATTTTTTTCGCATCATTACGACCGCTGGGCGTCCTCTTTGGGGATTCCGCGCGAGGACTGGAATTGGTGTCATTGGGGGGAGAACCTGACATTGACCACCGACCCGCCTTTGGATGAGAGTGAGGTGAGAATTGGAGACGTGTGGCGGTTTGGTCCCAGCAACCTTAGCGACGAAGATAGCGAAGAAAGTACAGAAGAAGAAGGATATGGCGTCGAGCTCGAAGTCTGTGGAGGCCGGGTGCCTTGCTCACGCCTCGCATGGCGTTGCGGCCAAGGGGAAGGCTGGCTTAAAGAAGTCGCTGAAAGTGGGAATTGTGGTGTCTATCTACGAGTGCGACGTGGCGGACAGCTTGCAGCTGGTGATGTTGGCCAAATTGTCCGTACGAAAGACTCGGAGGCAATGCCAGTTGCGCGAATCGCACAGATGGCGTTTGGCGGAGATTCACCCGAAAATCGCGTAACAATGGGCTCCCTTTTGCGGCAAAAGGGGCTGCAGCGCATGAATCGGATATATCTACAGAGGAAACTCAATCTACTACGGGACAAGGAGTTGAAGACGAAAGAAGGGTGGCCGGGATGGCGGCCATTTGAGCTGGTTCGTGTCCAGGAGGAGACGCCGGACACAAAGTCATTCTATCTCAGGCCAACAGATGGGAAACCCCTACCGCCGTATTCCCCAGGACAGTTTATGACGATAAATCTACCGGAACCATGCGGGCTGACGCGGTGTTGGTCCCTCTCTCAGTGGTCGTCGGACGAGGAGCCGACTGAATATCGGCTCACGGTGAAGAGAGCCGGACCTGCGAGTGGGTTTCTACATGATGCTACAACACCACTTGGGATCAAGGCTCGCGCACCAGCTGGATTGTTCACCGTCGACCGCAACTCGCTCTTCGCGCGGCGCCAAATCTACATCTCGGCCGGGATTGGCCTGAGCCCTATCGCTGCCATGCTTCAAGCACATACATTACACGACGGACTGCAAAAGACGCCAGCCATATGCATACACGTCACGAAGAACGGCTCAACACTGGTCTTTCCCGAGTTACTGCGCGGTTTGCCATCCTTAATCAAAGTGATCCTCTTCTACACCGAACCCCGAGAAGGCGTCGACATTCTGGGACAGGATTACCACCACAAGGGCCGGCCAGATAAAAATTTCTGGGAAACACTACTGGAGCCTGATTTCTTTGTTGATCCCATGCAGATTACCCCCATCGCCATCGCTGGCAAATTCTCCGATTGCTATATTTGCGGCCCACCCGCTTTTGAAGCCGACACAAGATCCTACCTCAAAGCCGCAGGCGTCCCCGACCCCTGTGTAAGGACAGAGTCGTTTGTGACCCAATTCAGCGATGAAGAACCGCCCGAGGATCTAGAGGAGGCGCGGATTTGCTTTACCAAGTCACAAAAGGAGACGCAATGGGTGCGCGACAAGTCATTGACGATCCTGGAAATTGCGGAGCAAGCTGGTCTGGAGCCTCCAAAGGGCTGTGAGGCTGGTGCTTGTGGAACGTGTCGATCGACACTGGTCAGTGGTAAAGTTGTAGGCGGCGTGCAGGAGGATGGAGGCGTGCATATCTGCGTGGCGAAGCCGGCGACGCCGGTGGTGGAGGTGGAAATATAGATATCCATGTTTAATATTATTTCCTGATAAGTCTAAATTGTTTCTATACCTTTAATAAGAAGCTTAGTATTAAATTATTACACGTAGAATTTATACATCTGAGAGAATGCACCCGCCCAAGTAACAGTCAACTTGGCACCATTGCAGACGTAGTATACTTCTCATAGCATTCATGCTCTAAGAATTGAAAGCACAATGTCGAATTATATGATATAGTAATAATTATTACAGGGCCACCTTGATCTTAAATTCCTCGATATCTATAAACCAGTCTATTAATCTAGTGTCATAGCTCTCGGTCGCCGCGTCCAACATAAAGACCGAAGCTAGTGAAAGTCACATCAGACAGCTTTAAACAGCTGCATTCACACTTCCATTTACTGCACTTCTGTCACCAACATTCATTTTTTGTCATATCTACTGCGGATGGCGGTCCTACCCCGTATTGCCATTGTAGGAGGTGCGTAGCTCCAAAAAAACTTGAATTTATGTGAGACTGATTGTAATTAGCTGGCCCCGCTGGCCTCACGCTGGCGCGTCTTCTTCAACGGCACTCTATACCATGTCGCATATTTGAGCGCGACGCAGACCGTTTTGCGCGCGGCCAGGGCGGCTCGCTCGATCTGCACGAAGGCTCTGCTCAGATCGCTATCAAAGAAGCCGGGTTGTACGATCAATTCATGAAACACGCGCGACCCGAGGGCGAGGTTTTGAAAATATACAACCCGGAAAATCAAATCTTGCTCAGTGAAGGTGATGGCCAGGGCGGCCGACCGAGCGAGTTCAATGGAAGGCCGGAAATTGATCGCTCAAAACTGCGTGAATTGTTGCTCGACTCGTTGGAGCCGTCGAGTGTGACGTGGGCTCGGAAACTGCGCCGGGTCCAGCGAAATGAGGTTTCTGGTGTGACGGATTTGTATTTTGGCAATGAGAAAGATGAAGAGAAAGAGGAAGGGTTTGATCTCGTTGTCGGCGGTGATGGTGGCTGGTCCAAGGTTCGCCAGGCGCTTACATCCCAACAGCCAGTTTATTCCGGTGTCGGTGGTTTGGATCTCAGACTCAGTGACATTGATAAACGAAATCCACGACTCGCCGCGCGCGTTGGACCGGGTATGTGCCTTACACTCGGTGAGAGTCGCGGGTTGATGGCCCAGCGAAATGGCGATGGCTCGGTGCGCGTGTACGCGTTTGTGAGGCAACCAGAAGAAGAGTACAGCCATTTGGCCGCCGAAATAGCGACGAACCCAGCCAGTGTGAAGCAAAAGATGTTGGACCAGTTCTATAGCGACTGGCACGAGGAGGCTCAAAGCCTTGTCCTCAATGCCGATGACGAGATCTACTTGCGACCCATGTACATGCTTCCTGTTGGACTGACGTGGGAAACCAAGCCGGGCGTCACCGTCATTGGTGATGCTGCACACCTAATGACCCCGTTTGCAGGTGTTGGGGTCAATGTCGCCATGGAAGATGCACTTGAATTATCTCGAGAGATTCGGACAGGCCAGGATGCAGGAGAATGGACCTCGCAGACGGCGCTCCGACAGTCACTGGCACAGGCAATTCAACGCTACGAGAAGACAATGTGGGCGCGTGCAGAAGAGAATGCGCAGGCAACGTGGATGTATCTCGGGCTTTTTTTTAATCCCAGGGGAGGACACGCTATGATTGAACATTTTGAGAAGGAGAAAGCGAAAGAGGCAGGGCATTGATTTGGACTATCTTTTTTTTAGGAGTATTCTCAGGATGCTTCTCTTTTTGTATACATATTGGTTTGAATACTATTGTCAATAAGGCTCTACAAGGTAGTACTTGGAGAGTTGTTCTTCGCAGTCTTCTTTTCATCTGCATATCAAATTTCATTGAATCTTTTGAAATCGAGCTAAGTGAGAATTATCAATTAATTACATTGATGTATGTACTTCAATTCTCTGTGCGTAGATATAGCTGTAACGTATGATATTTACGTTGTTAGGAAATCTTGCTATAGACATGGATTATCTTTGATATAACACATAAAACCCGATAGTAATGAGCTATATTTGAAACATTATTAACCTTATAGAACGATAATGGCCTTGACACTTTTACGGCATGTATACATGCATATGCATAGAATTGATTAACAATACTCATCTATAATACTCGATGCTACATTGTAAATGCCAAGAGAAAAGACATCACATGCACTATCGTCTGCACAGGGTTTATATGCCCTAGTTACGGATACGTACTACTATACAAACAAATTAACTTACAAGCTGGCCCTAGCATATTTTGCGAACTTGCGCAATGATGCGATTGACATCACTGACTCGGGCACCGGCGTCGCCTGCATCTACCGCCCCCATTCCACCCCATGCATGCATATACGACACTAAGTGCTTACTCGGCGTGTTGGATCAGCAACAAATCAAATGCTGACAACCGCATGACCAACCAACACATGGCTGTGGCGCACTGGGGCTAAAATATACGCACGACACTAAAAACGCTCATGTCAATCATGGAGCCAGTACAGCTGTAACTGAGAAAGAAAAAGAAAGCCACATTGTATTCGGTACGGTAATGGCCCGATTTACGTCAAGTATCGCTGATTCGGTTGTTTTGAATGAATTGTATAAATTATAAAAATGTGTTAAAGACAAATAAAAAGTTAGAAATTTAGCGCAAAATTATGAGTAACTAGAACCTAAATTACATATGTTTTTGGATGGTTTGAATATGTGTATGTAAAGACGGAATTAATGCGGTAATTGCAAATTCCTAGTCTGGTATTCTACCGTTTCGTAAAGTCTGTATGGGACTAGTTCCGCGGCTCTCCGTCGATCATGTCCATACGAGAATCATTTGGCGCATAATTCACATACAATGATTACCTTAATACAGAGTATTAAGAACAATTACAGTATGCACTCCGCACAGAGTACGTAGTATTCCATAAATTATTATTACATTATTAATATTTTAGATTACACGCTTGCAGGGTATCTTTTAATCTGACGCATGTCAAAGCTTCTGCTGTCAACCAGCCTCAGCGCTTGGACTTCGCTATACAACCATGCTGCGTTTTCGATCTTGCTACTCTTGACACCAATGACCAAAGACAATGGCTACCACCTCGATTGCCCTTTCTACTACCGCAATTCAACAGCCGAATCTGCGATTAATATCAAAGAGAAGCCCGAAACCGCCTCGATTGCGCGGTGCGTGCAATCGGTGCAATGCGCAAAAGGTTAGGTTGTAATCATATAATTGTGTATTCTAATATGCATTGTGCCTTCTAATACGAGTAATAAATGTAGGTGAAATGTGACGGCGACAAGTCTGGTTGTAGACGTTGTCGCACTGCGGGCGTCGAGTGTATTTTTACCAACTCGCGGGTTGGGCGTGTTCGCGGCACCAGGACGAAGAGCAATAATAATCCCATCACAATTAATGGAGATACGAACCATACTTCCGGAAACAATAATAAAGAAAGCACGATAAATCCGGTCATCTCGCATCCTCCCTCACATCCTCCTTCCGCCGACTTCCTTCAGAACCCGACAAATTGGACAGAGCAAGAACAGCATCATTCCCAAAACACCACAGCAATGTCCACTGCCCCGGGGTTCGTGAATGGAATCAACAGCACCAGTTGTGGCGGTACTAATACTTACTTCCCCGGCAGCGAAATACAAAGCTTCGAACTGCTGGCTGGTTCGTTCAGTTGGGCGAATGCACCGGAGGATGAAGATGTGGATGGAGCCGATCATCTTAGTGTTGAAGCGTCGCCCTCGTCTGATCCGACATTCTCGTCTCTCCATGACTTTCAGAGTCCAGAAGGACAGCTCGAGTTTGAGCCGGAAAATAATAGCCATAATCCTACGTCACAACCACAGCCACAACCACAGCGGAAAGAGCGCCAACCGTATCCATGTCATTTACCACCCATCGAACAAGACACACCAGCAGTAGCAGCAGCCAGGATAAGCAGCGACACGCAGTGCGTACTTGTCTGCGCCGAGCTTATCGGCACTTTAGAATCGTACATAGCCGCCCACCTCGCTGTACTTGACATCATCCTGGAACTGACAAATTCCGTAACCGAACGACTGCAGACTTTGCTAAACATGCACCCTGGACCCGCCGGATATCGCTTTCTGGCGCTTCTCGCTGTCATTCTGTCACAAATCATTGATCTCTTGGAAGCCGGATGCGCGACATTCCTAGCTGAAGAGAGACTGCGCACGCGTCATACCAGCGTTCTGCCAATGACTGGACAGATGAAAAGAGGCGGGTTTACTGGCGGGACTGGTTTGGGATTGACATTTGGCGCTTTTCAGATCGATGCGAACGAGCGAAGGATGAAGCGATTTCAAGTCGTTTCGAGAGAGCTGAGAGCAACGGAGAAATTCCTGCAAAGAGTGATGCAGCTGGCAGGCGTGCATGTGGAAAATAGTGGCGGTGGCGGTGATACACTCTCGGACAGAGCGCGGTGTTTTGTAGATCTGGACGTGAGGCTGACGAGGCTGAAGAATAAGATCAGCGTACGCGAGAAGGAACTCCTATGATAATTTCGGACTCAGTGATATCAATTCAACGAATAAATGATTCCAATTAGCTAACTTGTATCTCGAAAGAAAACGTAACCTAAGGCTGGCGGCATAACATCTTCAAGTCCGGCTGCGTGATCCACGTCTCCTGCTTTCTTCCCCAGACCTCCTTTCCCTGTTCCGGGTCTGCAAAATCCAGCCGGTTGCTTTCTACCAATTCTACTAGTAGACAGCGAATCACCAAGTTGGCGACATGCTTGCCCAAACACTGTCGAGGTCCAAACCCAAAACGCCAGTAGTGATACCGCGACTCCGTCGGGCCTCGACCTCGTTCCAGGAACCGCTGTGGGCGATACTTGGTTGCATCGGTTCCCCACCAGGGATTCTTGATATTGATTGCATGTGTATCAATAATGACATTTGTACCGGCCGGAATGACAAACTCGTCAACTATACGGTCAGTGGGCGCAGCTTGCGGGACCGAAAACGCAGCGAGCGGTTTGAGGCGGGCTGACTCGAGAATGCATGCGGCCAGCAGAGTCGAAGAGCTCTGCAAGTACGAGTGCCAGTTACCTTCTTTTGCGCGAGCATCGCGGATCTCAGCACGCAGAGCGGCCTGCTCAGAGGGCGCCGCAGCTAGGAAGAGCAGGTTCCACGACAGTCCACCAATGGTCACATCAAGATTGGCAAACAGCATTTCGTCCAGAGTTTGGTACACTGATCTGCGAGAGACTGTTCCCTTGGCGACTTGAGCCATCATGGAGACGATTGGAGGAGTCTGGCCGCTTTGGGTCTTGCTGGCACGTTCATAGGCCGCGGTATTGAAGCGTTCCCATTCCTTCTGAAACTTGGTCAAGTCGCGTTTTGTAGCGGTTGGCAAATGCCGAGTCCAGTTAAAACTTAGCCAGCCGCCCATGATGGCTTTGTGGAAGAGTCTCTCTCGTAGCGGGATGATCTGTTCCAGTGTCGCTTCGAGCTCAGGCCCCAGAGGGCCATAGATAAGTTCTGCGACCACCCAAAAAGGTAGCAAACGGAGATCATCGACTGGGTGGAAACCAGTCGATGACAGTCTGCCTTGAGCGCGCAAAGTCTCAACATGCTGTTTTGTGCGCTCCTCGATCCGGGATACACAAGCTGCTGTGGCTTGCTGAACAAAAGGTCCTTCAGTCACAGTCTTTAGAATCCGCCACTTCTCTTGACTGATCAGACCCAAACAATCACCCAGAAGCTCACCCAAAAGCCAGCCCGTATTGTTGTTGACCGCTTTGGCATGCTGATGTGAGTCCTTGAATACCACCTGTAGATGCTCTGGCCTGGTCAGCACGACCTCTGGCGTCGTTCTGTTCCAGATCCGGTAGACACCGCCATTATATTTTGCTTCCCATTCGTTTCGCCGTTCCTCGCCTTCGAGAAATTTGGCAACGTCGCCTTGCCCGTTGGGCCATTCATAGGGACATGTTGGGATGGTTTGGTTGCCTGTGCAGCTGCGGATTGGGTGTTTCCAGCAAAGATAGGAATTGATCAAGCGGTTGCAAGTGCGTCGAAAAAGTCCAGTGCTTAGCACAAGGTAGCAAAAAGATGCGATGCACACTGAAAGCACGAGCTGAATGCTTTGCGCATCATTGCTCCACTGGTAAGTCCGCAAGAGATCCATGGCGGAGGAGGATGTAGGAATTGTGAAGAATTAACATATTTTTAGTTACAAGCCCACAGTATAAATGGAGAAAAAAAAAAGTCCATATAAACACTGTGCTATAGACTAAAAAGTACAGCCAACCAGTTTTGGCGCGATTACTTTTATCTCGGCCAGCTGGTAATAGCCGCAGCATCGGTGGCCGAGTTGTACGTGCGCATAGTTCCGAGGCGTACGAATCATGTAGTTGCATCAAGCGCCCCCACGGTTATGTAGCTATCAATGTTGGCCAATGATATCATTGGGCATTGCATGTTTCTATCAGCTGGTCTTTTTCTTCAAAATTATATTTTGCGAGCCCTCAAGATATTCTGTCTTCCATCTCACAACAATATCCTAAGTACTTTGAGGACAGCCGCCATGGCTCTCGACGAAGTAGCTCCCTCAACCTTGATCATTTCCACCGCCATTGTGCTGTTTCTCTCCTGGACTTTCACGCAATTATGGCCGTCTATCCGTCTACATTTCTTCCTCCGTTCCTTCCCTCGATCTGGCCTTGATCCAGGCCTCTTCGGACTGGGCACTGCAGCCGCCAAGCGCCAATTCTTTGCGCAGGGCGAAAAGCTTGTCGAAGAGGGCTACGAAAAATACAAAGATCAGCCTTTTGTCATCCAAACAAGCGACTTGCCGCGCATCGTGATCCCGTACAAGTATGTGGACGAAACGTGGGACTGGGCAGACACAAAGCTGAGCCACAAGATCGCGCTGCTCGAGCGGTTTTTTGGTCCGTATACGGGCATGGACGCCGTACGCTTTACATCTACGCATCGAGATGTATGTAAGGTCCAACTCACAAGCAACTTGGCACCGCTGCTACCGCATATGAAAGAAGAGCTTGATCGGTATTTGTCCGGTCGATTGGGAGAGAAAGACCCGTCAGTCAACGCGGGAACCTTCCAGTTGGTCCTCGAGGCTATTTCGCATATTACTAGCCGAGTTCTTCTGGACGATGTGGCTATCTGTCGATCATCTACCTGGCTGGATGGATTGCTGCAGTACCCTGGTAACGTCTCGGCAGTTGCAATGGCCCTGAGAACGCGCCCGGCGTATGTGCGGCCTATCATCTATCCCTTTTTGCAAGCAACAAAGAACCTGCGTGCGGGCATGGCCAGTATTCAGAAAACTGTCGATCCGATAATCGCCCAGCGCCGAGCGGATGCGTCCTCCGAGAAGACCAAAAAGCCGCTCGATGTTCTGCAGTTTGTCCTTGACGCAGATCCGCATGCGCCCAACGAGCAAGTCGTCGGATATATTTTCTTTCTTGTCATTGCGGCAATCCACACGAGCACCTTTACCGCAACTCAGGCCCTCTACGACCTCTGCGCCATGCCCGATGTCCAAGCAGCACTGCGAGAGGAGGTGGAAGACACGTTGAAGGAAACAGGCGGAGAATGGACGCTCGCCGGGCTGAGGCGACTCCGACAAATGGATAGTTTCCTGAAAGAGTCACACCGCATGAACTCACCCGGTGTGCTGAACTACAACCGACTACTTCGAAAAGATATCTCGCTGCGCGACGGTACGGTTTTGCCTGCCGGCGCGATGGTGAGTATGGCTGGCGCAGCGCGCTCCAAGGACCCAGCTCTGTACTCGTCTCCGCATGAATTTCAAGCAAAACGGTTCTACAACACCAATGCAAGCAATGACAAGGAGAGAGGTCTTTTCTCGTCGACGGCAGCGGGAGACTCGTGGTTTGGCCATGGGCCGCAGGCGTGTCCTGGTCGCTGGTACGCGGACGTGCAGATCAAGTTGCTGTTGGCGACGCTCTTGGTTACCTATGACTTGACGTTTCCGGATGGGCAGACGAAGCGGCCGGATGATTATAAGGCGGATGAGAAAATCTTGCCGGATATGAAGCAGGAAATTGTGTTGCGTCGTCGTTAGAATTTTATTGGAAGTGAAAATATATGAATACATGCCTACTGAAGAAAAAAAGTCTTGTGACAAGAAATATAATGTTAGCGAGAGAGAAATTTGTTACTGTCAACAACATGACCAGTTACATGTAAAATATCCCACACGGGATTGGGTTCCCTTTTTGATTGAAGCTGGTAACTCACGGGTAGTACGACACCATACTAGGCATTTCTCCTTACTCGACCTCAGAACATGATACTAACTCAAATAGTCCCAACTTGCCTAACAAAACCATCAAGCCCGCAAAAAGGAATGCTTCCACCAGTAATGAACCCTAGGTGACGGAAAGAATCAGGAGGTGCTCGACGCGGTGTATAAAGTGATCCTGCTACAGGCGAACATGGGCGCGGCTAAAATAGCGATTTGCCGAGTACAAGAAAAATTTAGCCACGGAGGCGGAAATTAGTGGTATACTAATAGGGGAGGAGCTCGAACTGACGAGTGAGTATCCTGAATCGAGTGTGAAGGAGTTGACCATGGGGAGAAACCGCGATGAAGATGGATCGAAGGGGGTGGAGCACCTAACAGAGCAATGCATCTAGTTCACGTTGAAGGAGAGTATTGAAGGTGAATTAAGCTTGTTCGATTATGTATTGAAGAATATGTATTCGAGAATAAAGTGTATAGATGCTTGGCCAATCAAACAGTGTATATCAGGTAATACTGTCGATGTCAGCGAATAGCATTGCTTGTTGTCAGCGCTAGTTCTGAAAAAAGCTAGATAAGCGATCCATGTGAATCGGAGAATTGATGATTGGTCCGATGAGACCCGCATTGCCATGTCGCGAATCTTGACTTTGTCGCTTGGAGAGGCATTGCTGCTAAACCTTGAAAAAGTAGTGATTGGACAGATGAAAATATTTGAAATGTATGTTTTGTTTTACATGCCAATTGGAAGATTCTCCAATACTATACAGTGGTAATAATTATCTGCAGTTTGAACCTAGAGTCGGGTTAGCGATTCTACATAGACCCCAGCGACACAAACAGGCCTAGGACATTCAGTTGCTAAGCGAAAGATCATAAAAAAGTACGAAGGTGGCCGTTTATGTAAAATGTCTACAGACTTCATATAATATATAATTAGAATATACGGACAAGTCTATGCATATCATATAGAAAAAACCCGTGCTGTTGATAATCGTGGAGGAATCGTGACAGCGTGCACGGGCCGCATACGTACCCCATCCACTTCCAATACAGCCAATAGCAGGGTCATTCAGCACAAAAACGGCACGTCATGCCCCACTTTGGATCTGGCAGGCCCCACCGCGATGATATCAGTGCAACAGGGGTCGCTTCTTTCTCCACGACTTCGCACTTGCTTCTGGACCATGACTTCATCGGTGATCAATCGCTGCCTTGGTTTTGTCGATACCTCCTGGTGTCTTCGTTCCAGTTTCGACCGGGCTGAGGGATGACTGAGCGAAGGCTTTTCTGGGATGATAAAAATGATTGGCTGTGTTACGAAGACGCATATCTATCACCACTGTCGTTTGACGCAACCATGATCTAGAGGGCTTGCTTTGAGATGGATTGACTCGCCCTCCACTCTATAAGCTTTGCCCTAGGCTTCGAATACACCCTGCAATCTATACCAGCACAGCCAATGACTCTTGTTCAGATCGTCAAGACGTTGCGATGCACGAGTCATGCGCCCCTTGGCCCATCCTGGTCCTGCTAGGGATCACCGCTCGGGTGCAGCCCTGATAACGTCAATCCTGGTCTGCTGTCTGGGTGTGGCTTGGATGGTGTCTCTCCTCAAACGGGTATTTCATCATCTGTGTCAGGTATGCTGCTGCCAGTCAACAATGACGTATACAGGTTTTTCAGGCTTTTAAATGCGATGGACGTTGTGTTGTCTGGATTACAATTCTGCTCAACATATTGAACATTGACGAATAGTTTCAAACACTGGTTTTGGATACCGTTTTGTTTCATTGACTACTTATTCAACGCTGTTTTATCACGCTGATTCTTTACGATTCTACTAAAAATACCTCACCCACGATTCGAGACACAGAATGGCATCTCAAGCCACATCCAACCTTCCCTCTACCCCAACCAAGACCAAGAGCCCCTCTTCAGCCAACCGTTCAGCCAACCGTTCAGCCAAAGGTTCTCCGAAACCGGCCCAGCAGATCCAGCAAGAAACGGGCAAGTCCAAGACTCCTCGCAAGCTCAAGCGCAAGGTCGACGATACAATCACCCCAGCTGCCGAGAAGACTGCAAACCCCGAACTGTCGTCACGTCCATCGACAGAAAAACCGACTGCACGTCTAGAAAAAAGAGAACCCGAACCCGAGATCGAACGGGAAGAAGAGCCTGTAGAGGAAGAAGGTACTGGTATCGAGCTGGAAGATTACGATGCTGATAACAATCCTGCCGAACATGAAGAGGAAGAGGAAGAGGAAGAGGAGGATGACGAAAACCCTCTTCCTACCTCAGGACTAGCAAAAGAGCAACGTAGCCAACCTGATTCTCAGTCTGAAGCCTCAGGCTCTGGTACTAGTGGCTTCTTCAAGCAGGCCGGCGGCCTGACTGACTTTGCCCGTGGTCTTCGTGGAGCTACCGGCGGTGCCCTCAAGACCGTCACCAAAAATATTCCTCTTGACCTCTCCGCCGTAAAGGGCTTCCAAGTTGGCGATGGCGGGAAAGTGTTCAACAAATCAGGCACTCCCTTCGCCGAGGTTGTCGAAGGAGACCCAGAAGACCTTGTCGGTCAGACGGTCGGTGACGATGGTGAAATACTTGACGAAGACGGTGATTTTATCGGACGTGTCGACCTGGTGAAGAACATCCCCAACAAAACTACCGAGACCTTGGATCAGGTCAAGAATCAACTGCCCACTTTGCAGGACCTCGACGGGCTTCCCGTGTCTGAGGCCGGCGAGATCAAGGACAAGGCCGGTAATGTCGTGGGCCGTGTTGTTGAAGGAGATGCCGAAGACCTTGTTGGGCAAACGCTGAACGACTTGGGAGAGATCCTCGATGAAGAGGGCGACCTCATCGGTCGCGTCGACATTGTATCCCCTGAGGATAGACTCCAAACAGTCCAAGATCAGACCACAAATGTTCGGGAAGCTATTACTGACACAGCAAGCGGCATCCAAAACAAGGCAGAAGGCGTCAAGAACACAATGCCTCAACTTACTGACCTTGACGGCCTACCCGTCTCTGATGGTGGTGAAATCAAAGACAAAGCCGGCAACGTGATTGGCAAAGTCATTGAAGGTGACCCTGAAGATCTCACCGGACAGACTGTCAACGGCGAAGGAGAAATAGTCGACGAAGATGGTGATTTGATCGGCCGTGTTAAGGTACTCTCACCAGAAGAAGCCGCCCAAAAAGTCGCAGGACAAGTCGACGACATCAAAGATCAAGTTGCCAAGTCCTCCGAAAGTACCATTCCACCACTCGAAATTTTGAAAGGAAAAAAGATTAGTAAAAGGGGCAGGATCCTCGATGAGGAGGGTGACGTGATTGGTCAGATTGCTGACGGCTTCGATACCAAGGATCTCGCTGGCAAGAAGCCAAACGAAAACGGCGAGGTTCTTGACAAGGCTGGGAACGTCATTGGCAAAGTGGAAGTTGTCGATGGCGAGGCAGCTGATGCGGCCTTGCAGTCCTTGCAGGACGAAGCTGCAGAAGCCCCCAAGACCCGAGAAGGTGCTGTTGAAGAGGTCAAGCAGCCCGTGGAGGATGTTTCAGACGTCCCTGGACTGTCTTCACTTGATGGACTAGACGTCGGTGAAGACGGAAAGGTGCTCGATTCTGAAGGCAACGTGTTTGGCAAACTGGAGAGTGACAACCTCAAGGATATCGCCGGCAAGACCGTGAACGAAAAGGGCCTTGTGATTGACGACGATGGCAATATCCTCGGTCGTGTCGGCCTTGTCGATGCTAATGCTGACGACGTCGACGATACTGTCGAAAACGCCGCTGCAGACGCTGGTCCCGAGCTCCCTCCCCTTTCTTCACTTGACGGCCTCAAGGTGAACAAGTTCGGTAAGATCGTCAACGATCAAGGAACGCCCATCGGCGAGCTTGTGGAAGGTGACCCCAAGAAACTATCCAAGTTTGGTGCTACACTGGACGCCAACGGACAGTTTTGGGATAACCGTGGCAATGTCATTGGAAAAGCCAAAACCCTTCCTATGGAAGAAGAGGAGTTAGAAGGTCCTTTCGCTGGTCTTGAAGGTTTGGTGGTTGTACAAGACGGCTGGGTCGAAGATGAAAACGAAAACATCGTCGGCAAGCTCGTCGAGGGAGACGCCAAAAAACTTGTTGGTCGTGCCATCGATGAGGATGGCGATATTCTCGACAAGCGTGGCAATGTCGTTGGCCGTGCGGAGCGTTACGAGCAGCCCGATGCTGCAGAGCCTGAAAAGGAGGACCTTTCTAGCCTGTCGGGCTTGACACCAAACAAGGCCGGCAATGTTATCGGACCTGAAGGTGTTCCTGTCGCCCGTGTTGTGGAAGGTAACTTGAAGGAAGTCGCCGGACGCAAGATTGATTCCAATGGTCAGGTCTGGAACGATGCTGGCAAAGTCGTCGGGCGTGCTGAGCTCATCCCTGAAGACGAGCGTGAGACCAAGCCAGAGGGAACCTTTGGTGGGCTCGAGGGCCTTTTCGTTAACAAAGAAGGTCTCGTCGAGGACGGAGAAGGCAACGTCGTCGGGAAAATTATTGAAGGCGATGCCAAAAAGCTCCGAGGCCGCGCTGTTGACGAGGATGGTGATATTGTCGACAAATACGGAAATGTCAAGGGCCATGCCGAACCGTACGAACTCCCGGAGGAAGAAGTTGAGGAAGAAGACTTGTCTTCGCTGGACGGAAAGAAAGTCAACAAAGCCGGCCATGTGGTTGACCAGCACGGTGTTGTCTTTGGCCGCATTGTTGACGGCGATCCCAAGAAGATGTCCGGCCGAAGGGTCGATGGAATGGGACAGATCTGGAGCGACGGCGGCAAAGTTATTGGGCGTGCAGAGCTCATCCCTGGCGCCGAGCGGGAAAAGCCTGAAGGAACCTTTTTTCGGTATGACGATGCCAAAGTTGGCAAAGATGGTGTTGTCATCAGTGGAGCCGACACAATCATTGGCCGTCTTGTTGAAGGAGACCCCAAGCGTCTTCAGGACCGTGCTGTCGACGAAGATGGTGACATCCTCGACAAATCCGGCAACATAATTGGCAAAGCCGAGCGTTGGGAGCCTGAAGAAAAGAAGCG
This sequence comes from Talaromyces islandicus, assembly GCA_000985935.1. Classification (NCBI taxonomy): domain Eukaryota; kingdom Fungi; phylum Ascomycota; class Eurotiomycetes; order Eurotiales; family Trichocomaceae; genus Talaromyces; species Talaromyces islandicus. The sequence continues at coordinate 580,937 of CVMT01000011.1, read as the reverse complement.
CGATGTTAACCCAATGGCTGGCCGAAAGGTCAACAAGCAGGGTGAAGTTCGTGATGAAAATGGTGATCTTATTGGTACGGTTACCGCAGGGAATTTGAAGAATCTTATTGGAAAGGCCGTCAATGACAACGGATATGTTGTCGACAACGACGGCAACAAGATTGGAGAAGCTACACTCCTCGAAAACATGCCAGAGGAAGAGCCCCAGGAGCCTGAGTTTTCCCAAGAAGCGTTGGAGAAGCAAAAACGGACAGAAGAGGATAAGAAGCTTGCGGAGAGGATGTGTGGTATTTTGCAGGACACTCTTGGTAAAATTGAGCCTGTCTGCAAGCAAATCACAGATGTATGTTACTTTTACTTTTTTGTGTCTTGACTATACTGACACTATATAGCTCATTGAAAAAGCCGACCGCACACCCAAGGATGAGCTTGACGAAGAAAAGCTTGTCCAAGACGTCAAGCCTCTGCTCGAAGAAGGAGGACGCATTCTTCAAGAATGTAACGGATCCATCCGCGCCCTTGACCCTGATGGACGTATTGCTGCGACTGCCAAAGCTCGCGCTGCTACTCAAGAGGCAACCCCTGAAGAGTACCGCCTGGCAGACCTACTCAAGGAAATCACGCAAACAGTCGTCAAAACAATTGACAACGGCCGAAAGCGCATCCAGGACATGCCGCACGCAAAGAAGAAATTGAACCCTCTGTGGTCACTTCTTAGTGAGCCCTTGTTCCAGATCATTGCCGCTGTTGGCCTACTTCTTAGCGGAGTGCTGGGTCTTGTCAGTCGTCTACTTGATGGGCTGGGCTTGGGCGGGCTTGTGCGCGGTCTGCTAGGTGGTCTTGGTGTTGACAAGCTCCTCGAGGGTTTGGGCTTGGGGGTTATCACTGAGTCTCTTGGCTTTGGCAAGAAGAAGTGAAACATTTTTATCTTCTGGTACTCGACATTGTCGGCATTAATTTGCTCTTCCTTCGCATTTCCTTTGTTTTACATTTATGTTCTATAATTGATTTTTACCTTGTGTAGTTTAATACGTTTGTTGTTCCCCTCCTGATTTTGTGTGGATTTGTTCCCTCTTACCTAATTTTTTTTAATGTGTTATCTATGTTCTAGTTAGATTGAATACAACCAGTGTATTTCTACCAGGTCGGCTATAGGAAACTCTCATGTGAAGATCAGCTGAAAACGAGGTCTACCTGCAACAATGAGCATGGTTTCTAGTTTCGGCAACATCGAAATGTCATCAATTGCTGTCCCGGTTTCTCTTGTGTATATCATCGTGACCGATATTGTAGATAAGCCCCCTTGAAATGATGCAATCACATCGGCCGTTGACCCGCGGCTATTGAAACTAGCGTCGCTACTGGCTGGAGGGGGCTTCGACCCCGTGGGGGTGGCTAACAATTTAACCATACACAGGTAGCACAGCGGAGTCTCTCCGCGAACGCTACACGTGGGGATCCATTTTGTGGGGAAAAAAGCACAGTTACCGACCAACCCGATGTTCGCTGGATGAATTGCGGACAAGCTTGATTCTTTTGCCATTTTGTGTGTGGGGGGAAGGCTTGCGGGGAACACGGACATTCTCCGAGGGTTTGCTATATAGCTCCTCCCCCGAGCGACGTTTGATTGTTTCTTCTTTTCATCATCCCACCTCCCGCGGGTGGAAGAAAATATTATACTGAAACTAATCAAAGACTAATCGGTGGTCCAACTGTTCACAATGGCTTCCATTGATAAAGGCAAAGAGGATTTTTTCCATGTCGAGTCAAGTCCACCACCAATCCACAAACATGCAGACCGTGCCGCCGAATTGGTCACCAGCGGTCAACGCCCTGTCCTGACCGAAGAAGACTCCAAACGCATCCGCCGCAAGACCGACAAGACCATCCTCATCATCCTCATCTGGGTTTACTTCCTCCAGATTCTAGACAAATCTGTGCTGGGCTATGGCGCCACGTTTGGCCTGCAGGCCGACACGGGTCTCACGGGAAACCAATATTCGCTGATCGGGTCCATTGCGCCCATTGCCCAACTAGCATGGCAGCCGTTTTCGTCGTATTTGATTGTGCGTGTCCCACATCGTATTCTGATGCCGACGCTCTGCCTGGGCTGGGGTATTGCGCAGGCGTGTATGGCTGCTTGCCATAACTTTCAGTCGTTGATGGCTGCGAGGTTCTTTTTGGGTCTGTTTGAGGCCGGTTGTTTGCCGTTGTTTAGTGTTATTACCTCGCAGTGGTATAGGAGAGCAGAGCAGCCGGTTAGGGTTGCGTGGTGGTACGGCACAAACGGTCTGGCGACGATTGTTGCGGCGGGCCTTAGTGATGGATTGGCGCATATCAAGTCGGATACCCTTAGGCCTTGGCAGATGTACTTACTTTCCTCCCTCTCTTCTTACCTTTTCTGTTGTTGAAAGTTGAAAAAGCTAATGTTGTCAAAGTATCTTCCTCTTCGTCGGATGTCTCACAATCGCATCCGTCCCGTTCGTTTACTGGAAACTCGACAACGACATCCCCTCTGCCCGGTTCCTGACCGAGGAAGAAAAGCCCATGGCCGTCGAACGACTCCGTGCTAACCAGACGGGTACCGGTTCTCGAGACTTTAAAATCAAACACGTATTTGAAGCTCTTATAGAGCCCAAAACATGGCTATGGATTGGCATGAGCATGCTGCTCAACGTCGGCGCTAGCGTCACCAACACTTTTGGGCCGCTGATTCTGTCGGGTCTTGGATTTGACTCTTACACCACCAGTTTGCTGAACATGCCCTTTGGTGCGATGCAGCTACTGGTCATCGTGCTAGCCTCGTATCTTGCTCAAAAGGCGCGGCTCAAGGGCGCCGTTCTCGCATTTCTTATGTTGCCTGTGGTTGCTGGTCTTGCTGTTCTCTATGCTGTTCCACGCACTGGCCATCAGGCAGCCCTGCTCGTCGGGTATTACCTGCTTGCATTCCTCTTCGGCGGCAATCCACTCATTGTGAGCTGGATCGTCGGTAACACTGCCGGGACAACCAAGAAATCCTTTGTCACAAGCGCATATAACGCCGCTAGTTCTGCGGGCAATGTCATCGGCCCGCTGCTTTTCAGTAAAAAGGACGCCCCGGCCTACCACCCCGGTCTCCGAGCCTGTCTGGGCATTTTTGTTGCCCAGGTCGCTGTCATTCTGATCCAGTGGGCGAATTTGATGTTCCTGAACAGGCTGCAAGAGCGCAAGCGAGTCAAGAATGGAAAACCGGCCAAGATGGTTGACCATTCGATGCAAGACCATTACCATGATTTCGAGGAAGATAATGCGGATGCGATTATTGAGACGGGCACGGCAGAGCACGCTACCGGACCTGCCGATGCGGGAGAACTGCATGAGAGGGTTGGCCAGCAGGCGTTTTTGGATATGACAGATCGCGAGAACGATGAGTTTGTGTATATTTATTAGCGACCAGCTAAGCAATAACTACTGATCCATTGTCAAACCGGTATTTTGGCATGTGATATATAATGATATGTTGAATGAATATTTCGAAATATTGGTTGTTCTTAACTACCCTCTCACTCAACGAGTGTCTCTTGATATCGAGCTATTCGACATAGCCCCCTCCATCTCCTAACGGACCTGCTCAACTCCGGATTTCGCAAGGTGTGCAAGGAGTTCCAAGTCTCCATTCTTCTCCGACAGTCAGCTTGAACGCCTTTGGAGTACTGACTGAATAGACTGGGGTAGCGTATAGTATTGGTGTAAAATATACACACTGCGGGAAGTTCTGTATTAGAGGAGGACTCGGCGAGTTATTTGAACCATTCTTGGTGGGGCTTGAGGCAAGTATATCTGTGGGGCCCACGTGGTTAGTCGGTGTCAAGCTATATCAGATGAATAAAGGAATCCTTGAACAAAGGGTTGCGCCCGTTGGGCAGGCGGTAAAAAGTCGGCCATATGGGAGAGTCTCACCGCGTCGAAGATTCATGGACTCTCATCCCCGCAAACAAGAAACCATCATCAAAGGGCATTTGATCTACATGCCAATCAATACAGGGGATGGGGACGACTGTCTTTACAAAATGTCATTTTTACTTCAATCCAAGCAGAAATCTGAAGACAATGGCAACGACGACGACATTGAGACGCGTTCCGCGCAATGTCTCTCTGGTTCACGACCCACTGTCTCTTGGAGAGTTGTTGAAGATGGGTCGATTTATTCGATAATCCATCGCAATTCGCGAAGGCGTCTCTATGTGAACCGATAGTCTGGACGCTAGTCCAGCTGCAGAATCTTGATTGCTCATTTAACCGTCGAAGGCTGTCGAAGAAAGGACGCGAGGCATCACAGCGAGTCGTAAACGAGCTTGCCTCCCTACGTACCCAAGAAAACGCACCAGAGGAGCCTGAACGTGGGAAGGCCGGATCACTGCTGCCCGAAACTGCTGCACGTTTGAAGCATCAGCTAGCACAAGTGAGCACATTGGACGTTAAGAAATATGTGGTCCTGGAGATACTTGAAGCCTACAGTATCCGTCCGCAACGGTAAGCGTAATCTTTCCACGATATGAAATCGTGCTGCTAACGGTGTAAGCTCGGAATGTTTATCTTTTCAATTTAACCGTCGACATGTTGCACGGCTTCGAACAGATGCCATTTTCACGTCTAGCGCCGCTCTGCCCATCATCGCTTTTTATCACTTTCGACACGATCAAGTCGCTCCGTGAGAGGCATATTCGACCAAAGAATATAACAAACTTGCCGGGTCTCAACATGAAGCAGAAGAAGCTACGGCTTCTTGAGCCCGAAGATCCAGCTGAGGATCCGTATCTGGCAACTGTGCTGATTGCCCTAGCTCAAGCACAGCGGCGGCAAAGCCACAATGGGAGAGTAACCATAGGTGATACGTTGCCAAGGATAGGGGGACGAGGCCAACCCAACCCTAATACAGCGCAGGTGCTAAACGAAGCTCAGTCTTTTAAGGTATATCTCTTATCCTCCTTCCTTTGTAGATCGGTGATTCACGCTGATGTGATGCTCGCAGGTCAAACTTCTTGCTATCCCAGACTACCGAGCAAAATATTTCTATGTGTATATCGCCATAATACCGGCGGAGTTCCTCAATAAGTTTGATGAGCCTTCACGCTACTTTCCAAGCGGGCCTATTTCAGTATCATATCGCCGCATCACTGTCTCCCATGGAAGGTCACGGGAGAGGTCACATCGGCTGCTTTTGAGATGATTTCTGTGGATTCTACGGAGACGCAGAGCTCGAGGTGTAAAATTAATTCACATGGATGAATAAGAACACCGAACTATGTCAAGTAGATGATTCTGTTATATAGAATTTCGAATCCTTATTTAACCCTAATTCATTCCACTATGCAAGTGCGGTTAGACAACCCCGCCAGTGCGTCATAGCTGCGCCTCCCCCTTCGAAGCTGCAATTCAACATGAAAATCGAGCCCAAACAAAATTTCCATTCGAAGAGAGTTAGTTATCCACCTATTCACCGCTAGCCAGCTCAGAGCACAACCGCTCTGGCTAAATCGTGACAACGCTTGCCAAGAGGACTTCGGTCATGGACCCCGCGTCGTCCAGTGACGTCACCTCACCAGCAAAACAGAATGCGCCGCGACAGGAACAGGAAGTCGGTATTGACAAAATTGGTGAAGAGCACGCTGCACAAGTCATCCAAGTACGTGTTTCCGTTTATATATATCTGTAGATGTGTGGATTTTAGCGCCTAATCTCTCTGAAATCCAGAGGTACTACCGCGGGTATCGAACGCGCCGAGAACTCAAAGGATGGTCTTTGGACTCATCGACACGCTGGCTAGAAGCCATCAGGGATGCGCAATGGCAACAATCAATGCAAGGGCAGTACCCTACTGGCCACGAGGATAACAGCGAAGCTCAAAACGATGAGGCGAAAGTGGTTGCAAACCCGGTCGAAGAAACCACCACAAGACGCCAGAGTTCCGTTTCTCTCTCACCAGATGTGCGCAAGAAATGGAAACTCGCCGGCCAAGTGGCATTGCGAGCAGGTGGAGATGACAATGTGCAAGACAAGGTCACCGAGACGGTTGCTTCTTCGTCTTCCCAAACGCAAGTTTCTGGTCAAAAGAAGACGGCAACAACGACGACCTCGCATAGGTTTCTGTCAAGGACACAACGACAGCCAACGACAGACATGGAAAAGACAGCCAAGATGATGGATTTGCAATACTTTTTGGAAATGGTCGACACCAAGCACCGGTATGGAAGTAACCTACGCGCATATCATAACGTGTGGAAAAACGGGCCGTCGAAGCAAAACTTTTTCTATTGGCTGGATTATGGCGACGGAAAGGAAGTTGAAGTTGAACACGTACCTCGAGATCGTTTAGAGCGAGAGCAGGTTCGATATCTTACCCGAGAACAGCGACAAAATTATTTGGTCGTGGTCGACAAAAACGGTCGCTTTCGATGGGCTAAGAATGACGAGAGAGTATGGACAGATAGTGACCATTACAAGGATAGTATAAAAGGGGTGGTCCCAATTAGCGACAGGACGCCAACATTTCGAGAACACACTGCCGAAGGTGAAGAGATAGTTACCGACTCTAGTAGCGACGAAAGTAACTCCCTTAGCGGTAGTGACGAAGAGGACTCGGATGAGGAGGTGAGGCGCTACGTGAATCCGGAGTTTGAAAATGCAAAGGGCATCAAAAAGATCCAATACGTTAGCCCGGCTGTGATTTTTAATCACTTGATGCAAAAGTCACTCGAGAAGAAGAAGGATAAGTGGATATTTGTAATTTTTACTCAATCCATTTCGGATAAATTTATCGCTGACACGCTGCTTAGGTAGCTGGTAAAGAGTTCCCAGAAAGAAACACCACACTACGAATAGCTAACCAGCTCTAGACACGTCATTCCGGATATACATCGGCATTAAAGAGTCTGGCGCATTCCAACACTCGTCATTTCTGCGCGGCGCACGCATTTCCGCAGCAGGCCTGATCAAAATAAAAAACGGCCAACTTCAGAGTCTCTCGCCACTCAGTGGGCACTACCGCCCTCCAGCAGCCAATTTCCGTGCTTTTGTCCATGCTCTCCAGCAACAGGGAGTCGACATGTCCCACGTGTCGATCAGTCGGTCTTACGCGATTCTGGTAGGGATTGAGGGGTACATGAAATTCAAGCAAAAGAAGAAAGACGTCAAGGATAAGATTGACGAAGAAAAGTTCAAGGCGTTAAATGTGTCCGATGACAACCCGAGTGATAATGCCGGAAATGGAACTCGTCGGTCCACGCAAAACGAGGAAATTCCATCATCCGCAGCCGACTGTCCTGAGACTCGCGACTCAGGATCAAGCAGGAAACCTCGCTTCTTTACCGGGTTTGTCAAAACCCTAACTGGACAGGAAACTCTTGCTCGAAAGGACTCGCAACCGCAGTGCCAGCACCAGCCAGGAGTCGATGATATGACTACTTCTTGTCATGTTTCAGGATAAGATTATTTATTATTAACGATTTAATGCATTATAATGACCTTGACCGAGTTGGCATTCTCAAACTGGCATCAAGCCCGCTTTTTATCATATTATGCGAGTAGTCAAACATTAATTGGGGACTTGACGGTAGAAACACAAAGACACTATTCCTAGGGAGGGAGATAGACCCTCCAGTCAGTCAATATACATACATATATGGGCAGAAATAAATTATGCTGTGAATTTTCCGGTGTGGGAAATCACGCGCACTTCTAGCGCGCACTGTACATGAATGACATCATCGCAATAACCTTAATCTTAGTGTGGCTCGGATGCGGCGCTGCACTTGCCGTGCATGTGCCAAAGTCGGCCCATGCGCTTCTCATGCTCGGCGGGGGATACGAATGCAGAAAACACATGTGCAACGTTCGCGTCCCCAATAATTCCAAATTTCCATATACATTATATACATATATACTATAGATATATATATACTATATATATAACTATGTATTGACAAGTGGCCCACAGCCCCGGTTTATTAAACGAACGTCGGCGAGTCGGACCGCCGAGCCCCGTCGCTTTGCGGCCTCGCGTATCACAACGACCGAGTCTCCGTCAATCGAATTCAAAACGTTAATATATATAAACAACGACGGTACTGAAGTTAAATTCTTAAAAAAAAAAAAAAAAAAAAAAAAAACTCACGGCCTCATATACATACAGCCATGTCGCTCCCAGCTCGCATGTCAAGCAAGCAAGCCGGCATCCCAGCTGCTGTCGTGGGGATACTCGCCGCCGCCGGCCTCTACACCGCATACTCATATACACAGCCCTCAAATAAGGTCTTTGGGGGAGGATTGGCCGGAGGCTTGAAGTTACAGACATCAGAGGCTGTCAATCACAACACAAAAAGACTGCGCTTCTCGTTTCCCCGCCCCGACGCCGAGACCGGGCTCACATATGTCTGTAAGTGGTAATAAATTGGGCAGTTGTTACTACGTCGATGCTAACTGCTAGATAGCATCGGTCTTGACGGCGTCGTGGCCAAAGGGGAGCTTCACGCCTGTTCTCAGACCATACACACCAGTCAGCAATGTCGGTACGAGAATATATCCCTCGCAGGAAACCCGAGGGGTGGATGCTAATTGGTTGCAGAAAATCCTGGCTTCATCGACTTGCTGGTCAAGAAATACCCCGAAGGCAAAGCCAGCACACATATCCACTCCCTCAAGCCCGGCGACTCGCTATTTTTCGCCTTCCCAATCAAGGCCTACACCTGGGAGCCCAATCGCTATGAGCACATCACATTAATCGCCGGCGGAGCCGGAATCACCCCACTGTATCAACTCATCCAAGGCATTCTCAACAATCCGGCCGACAAAACCAAGATGACCTTGGTTTTCGGCGTCAATACCGAAGACGACATTCTCCTGCGTGATGAGTTTGAGTCATACCAGAAACAATTCCCTGACCGGTTCAAGATTGTGTACACGGTCAGCAGTAATTCGATTGAAAATACTTCGCCCGAGTTTCGCAACGGCCGAGTGACCAAGGAATTGCTGAAAGAGCTTTTGCCGCCATCATCGAGTGGCGATACCAAAGTATTCCTCTGTGGACCGCCTGCAATGGAGGACGCGTTAACAGGGAAGAAAAGGGGCGAAAGTGGAATCCTGGGCGAGTTGGGGTATAGCAAAGACCAAGTCTTTAAGTTTTGAAGTTCTGGTTGACCGGAACACATCATCTGTAACATAATTTTAGAACTCCTACACCATCAGTACATGAAATATTTAATCATAGAACATTAGCCAGAGATAACTCATCAGGCCAAACTGAGTGTTTATATGTCCAGATACCAGTAAGTCCCAATCACAGTATGGGCTGTCAATCACATCTCACTCTCAATATAAGCTCCGTGTGCCGCCACAGTCGCATAATACAAGTCCGTCTCGGCGGCAATAATTATGCCACCATTTCCAACGAAGTTGAAACTTGCAGATGTTGTCCCAAGGAAAATCTTTCCAATCAGTTTACCTGATGGGTTCCAAACTTGTACCCCATCGCCGGTGCCGGCGTAGACATTGCCTTTTGAGTCGCAGTTAATTCCTTTCGACGTTGTCAGCATCGGCAACAGGTACACGTAATCCGAGGCTTCAATATCACACGGAATCCAACAAGGTGTATATATATGATTACCAACAAAAATGTAACAACTTACCATCGGGAATACCAGGGCTAACAAAGGCAAACGTTTTGCGGTTCTCAAATGTGCCATCCTCCGCAACGTCAAAACGGTAGCTACCTACAATCAGCCATGTCGTTCCTCGTGAGACAGTGGGACAGAGATATTTGAGACTTACATGGTGGCAGGCCTCGTATAATCGTAGCCGTAAAAGCCCGGGGCAGAACCTGTGTCGGTTACGTATGCATATTCACCGTTCGGTGAGAAAGTTAGACCTTTCTTCAAGTTAGCTAGATTTTCTTTTTAATTTTCATACCCGTCAAAGCCAAGTGAAGAACAGCCAGGCAGCTATCTCACCATTTGGAAGGTAGAATCCATCTGCAGCGACAGTCACGGCGCCTGTGTCTGGGTTGAATCGATAGACCTGGTTCGGCAGACCAGGTGCGGGACGGAAGTCTTGCAGGTAACCATATGTTACATCAATAAAATAGATGTCTTTGTTCGCCAGGTGAACAGCGATATCGTTCAGAGAGTTAAACTGGCGGCCAAAGTAGTTGTTCAATAGAACTAGAATTTTCGTAAGCAGCTAATCCCGAGCACCATGTAGCAGCAGTGTACTAAACTGGTTGTGTTGTATGGCGGCTTGGGGTTCATAATCCAGAGGGCAGGACCTGTATTGCTGCCTTGTCCTTCACCACCGTAGACAATCTGTCCTCGGAAGTTTGTGCCTCCTACAACCGATGTGTTAGCATATCAAAATCCCACATTACTATTTTGCACTTCTCCAAACAGCAACACTAACCGTTGGGATTGATCACCATGGGTGAGGATGGAACTGTCTGGACCTTGACGCGACCAACGGCATTTGTCAGGTTGCTTACAGCAGCGACCTCTGCAAGATCGACTTTTTCGATAATGGCCGATTTATTGAGCCCTGTGCCGGCGTCAGGAGATCCGGCATTTTGAACAAAAAAGACTTCATTGCTTTTTTGGTACCTAGGAAAGTGGCTAGTCAGAATCATTGTGAATATCGACCGGGTCGTGTAAAGTAGTGATTACCAGACAACCGCTTCATGAAACAGAGGATCTTTCGAAGAATGCGCGATTCGCGTCAAGTGTGGCTTTTCACCCAGAATTTCCAAAAACTCATCATCGTACACGTGGAATGGACGTTCAAGCAGACTTTCCAGCGTAGAACCAGGAGGAATAAACACCTGGAATATACAAAGTAAGGCCGAGTTACACAGTTGACGCGATCAATGTTGGGACGCGGGGGTCATCATCAGAAGTAAAAAAAAAGGGAGGGGGGGGGGGGGGGG